>KZ308249.1:787652-895135 GCA_000376725.2 Ladona fulva | reverse complement strand
TTTAAATATTTAGTATAGTTTTTTGCATTCTACAGATACTTTTCACAAAACAGAGAAAGGCCCTGTTGTTAATCTTCTAAGGTGATTTTGGAAACCTTTTCGCCACATTTCGTTAATTTCAGAAACGTTAATTTCTTTGACTACGTTTTCGTGCAATCAAAATGAAATACTAGAAACTTTCTCGAACGAATCCTCATCAAAACGCTCACACAAAACATTTCTATATCATTATCATGATTGAAAATTCCATAATATTCACCTATGTTGTCACTCTTCCGAGATCTCCCGTGAAAACAGAAATTCCCGTGAAATGAGTTAAAATACTACCGGAATCCCGATGTCCCGTGAAGGAATCCCTACTCATTATCTCTCCAAAGGTCTCGGTAGCTAATAATGACGGGATTGAAGCCATCAAGATTGAAGATTCAGCTATCTTCAGATCTTATGACAACAGAGAGACAGGCAACTGAAAACTTCTAAATGCTTTCAGATACATCACTGAAAAACTTTTAGGGGATTACTGTGTTTTATAATTGGAGGGAAGAAGAAAGTTCGAACCGGTTAGAACGGTCGTAAGTGGCTAAAACCGGAAGTGAACCGAAATTTTCCGATTTTATAACCGGAGTAAAAATACCAAGGCTCTGGTATTCGTGGTCTTCTTTTCGACTTGCGTGTTTGGGACTAGTTTGGGCAACATGCATTGGAAGTAGCTTCCTCAGCGTGAAGAGGGCTTGAAATTTGGGTTACATTGGACTTTAGAGGCCAAAATGGAGGTCATTACCCGTCAAAATTAAGGAAAAGCGGCGGAGTTGGATTAGATAAAAGGTGATTCCGCTTAACAAAATTACACTGTTAAACCCGTAACGACACCTTTTGCGTATTGGTCTTCTTTTTACTCTCGAAAACAGTCATCTCTTCATACACAATCAGTTAAAATTCCGTTTATTTCAAGGAAGAGGTGAACAATTCATTGCTTTCCGAGGAGCGAGAGCTGCGGATAATTGCTCCTTGTTTTGATCGATTCTTGTACTTCCGGAAACCAACAGAGATTTTGAATGTGTACCTTATATATCCCTGTCATCGCCTTAAAATTTTCAATGTAAATATTTGTGAGAGATAGTATTGTTGCAAGAACTGAATTCCTGGTCGGTTGCTCTATCCATTGAGCTATTCCACCAGAACATTTCTCCATGCCGTTTGGGCATCCCGTCCCGGTTCCGTCAGACTTTTTTCATGTCCGTTTCTCCTTGGGAATTGAATTCCTCTTACACGCTCGATTTTCCACCATGAGCTGTATCTCTTTCGTGCCGTACGATGATTTTCATCAAAAGAAATTCTACGTAATTAAGAATATTTTCCCTTTCCTTTCTTATAAATAGTTACAGCGAAACAGCATCTTTTTTGTTTGAGACTTAATCCAATTAACTATAATCAAAGCGTCTTTTGTTTCAGTGTACAAATCTTACTGACCAAGGTGACCTCCTTGAACACGTAAACCTATCTATCGCCGTAATTCATCTAGCGTACTTGCACACGTATGTAATTCAAGTAGTAATACGTCCCTTCATCGTGTATATAGAAAATACAGTGGTTTACTCCGATCTTGGGATAGTTTTGGATGAACAAATTGACGAAATAAATTGATGGAAAGTTTCGTGATACACATTTGTCTTTTGGTATAAGAAGAGAAAAATGTATAATGAATTTTCATTTGAACTAAAGAAAAATATTTCGTAATATCCACATGATATAATTCAACGTCCGGCTTCGGCTAAATGCCGTCATTAGGTGAATACAGAGGAAATGCAATCACTTGTATACAGAAAGTTATGAAGGGAGAGGAAAAAATACCTAACTAATGATATTATGTTTTTGAACCTTTCCTCTCTCCTCACGCTTCCTTCAAAACTTAATGTATATAATTGATTGCGTTTATTGCATATTTGCCTGATGATAGCATTTCAGCCGAAACCGGTCGTAGAATTATATCCTTTGCTGAAATCACAGTGTTTTTCTCTTAGTTCATTATGTCTTTCCACGAATTCCAATGTCCTCGAATTATAATTTTCATACGTCGTACGCATTCACAAAGCGGCAGAATTTTTTCAAATATTTCCTCTTATCTCATATAATCATCTGTATCAATGAAAGCGAAATATTCTTGCACGTTTCCTCCACAGTTCATCTTCACCGTCCACGTTAATTTGTTATCTTGATAAACGAATAATTGCGAGTTCCCAAAATCCTAATAGTAGGTACTCGTCCGTTAAATCCCAATTCGTCAACTGACTCCTTAAAACAGCGTAAACGATCTTCAAATGCCTATTCTAGAGAAATTCGTTAGCAGCGTAACTCGCTGTCCATGGCATCATTGCATTTTCTGCGCATCATGCCCAGGATATCGAACAAAAATCGAACCGAAAACCGAAACCGAAACGAGCCGTTATTTTTATCAGGAGTGGGACTGATTCATTGAATAATTGTGATATCCTTGTTCCCGAACCCCAACCGAAAACCGTTATTTATCCCCGCCCGATTTTCGGTTCCTAATAATACCATTAATTACACGAAATTTGAGGGATTTATACTAAATGTGAGTTAATCGACAAGGTAAAATTAATTCTTTATGTTAGAGCTTTGAGAAAAGCTCCAAAAAGCCGTAATTTGTATGGAAACCAACGGTTAGGAAATTCCGACTAGCGAGGGTTAGGGTTCTACGGGTCGCGCTCTGCGAAGTATGATGATAGTCGATTATATGTAATATTAAGTCAGTTATCTCCTCTCCTGAAGATGGCAACGTAATTGCCGAAATACGTATTTAGAACAATACTTTGCAAAGCGCGACTACGGAGAACCCTAAACCCCGCTTGGCTGGAATTTTCTAAAAGGTTAGTTTGCTTGCAAACAACGGCATTTCTTTTTTTCTCAAAACTCTAATGTATTTGCGTAGCCGTGTTCCTTTTCCTTATAGATTTTCGTTCTTTATATGTAAGTTAATCTGATCTAATAGCGTGATCTTCGATCTAGAACCGGTTCGGCCTCGGCAGACGGAGATAAACCGGAACTGGACCGAAATTTGGGTTCTATATTAAACCGTATAGGAAACCGGAACGAAAAATATTACGACCAGATGCCCTGATTATGCCTCACTACTGATCTATAACTTCATTGCTAACCCTATCATATCGATAGCATCATTTTCAATTTTCGCATCTTTTCGCCCCTGCGTTTCGTGGTAACGCCCCTTACTGGGCTTCTCTCTTCCCATCCTTCACCTCAACGGCTCCTAAGCCATTCAAACTCTCAAACGTCTCCATTTGTCTAACCCTCTCCTGCCAAGGCAAAGGATTCATCCGCTTGTTCCCTTATCCACAACAGCTCTCTCGTAAGCCCTCCGTTTTCTAAACTCCATTCTCTAGCACCACTTACAACCACCCCTTGTTGGAGCCTTTCGTAGGAATTCTCTATTCCAACAAATTTAAGGACATATACCCTTGCGATTCTTCAGACATCTTCTCGCTATACAAGAGGTATATTCTACTTCTGAGAACTCCAACGTTCCTCGGATCTCATTAATTTGGGATTTACTTCTCCAAACCAATGCGTAAACACGAAGGTATCACAACTACACTCTTTTAGGGTTGTAAACTCCACTTCTGATGTTATCCTATACTTCACGAGGTGGTAGTTCCACGACTTTGTGCAGGGGCGTAGTCAGGATAAGTTCATGGGGGAGGTTTAGAGCCATGGAGCAAACACTGCGGGGCTCCCGAGCCAAGTAGGCAACGCGTTCGACTTCAGCGAAAGCGGTCCCGAGTTTGATTCGCGGTGAGGGCGTACGTGCGAAATGATCTCATCTGTGGAAACACTATTAATAATACTACTACTACAAAACACAGCATTACTTGAAATCCAGGGACAGGAATACTTCCGCCCAAATCTAGTGAAAATATAATTTGATTTATTTCAACATGTATTCCCTGCGAATCTCCAGCGGTGGTAATTCTCAAGCATGCTTTCGTTTAATTTTGGCTCTGGTCTCGTCATGGGTTTCAACCCCCCAAAACCGCCACTTTGGCTACCCCTGTCTCTGTGGTAGTTTTGACTCCGAAGACAAGGAAGTTAAAAAACATTCTGTGTTTCTTGCGTTCAGTGGGAGATTTTTATGCATTTCTGATTAACATATTATACAGTGTATGTACATGTGTAATATACAACATTTTTATGTAGATAGTACATTTCAACTTTTGTTTTCCGTTTTCTCCTTCTTCTGTCTGGGAATTGTGCGTGTTTGTGGCCTGTTGCGTAGATTGTAACAGGAGCATTTCACATGTTTATGACCATAACCACCAGTGGTTCTTGTATCGAAACAGTAACCTTCATTAGTTGGCTGTCCCTTCGCTCTAATCTCCTGTTTACCACTTCACAACTTTCATTCCACGGCATAAAGAGGATTTAATTCACCCTATTTGAAATACTGCCGTGTCTCCAAACCAACATTTATAATTTGAAGACAAGCGTTGCATTCGTGAATTTAAAAGATCCGGAGTAAATCCATGCTTTCTGTTAATAATTGATACGGTACATCGATTACTTCTTTGGCATGGGATGGGAATTCTAAAATGAGGAGAACAAATGTTTGGTTAAAATTACTTAATATATTTAGATTCAATACGTTTGTGGAAAACGTGGGAGGTATTACATATCTTACGTACCCTTCAAGCCACATTTCGGTGCGGGGCGGGGCTATAAGCAATACCTAGGCCTCACCTAGTGCATAACTACATGCTTTATGATGCATTTGGTGTATGCAACCATGCTGAAAATTGTTGTATTCGTGGATTATGTATAAACTGTTCACCTTGTCACATTGGCTGATCAGATTCTGCAAGAAAAATCAGATAGAGAACAAGCAGTTGCGTCAAAGATTCTTTTTTTTCCGCGGGCATTGCGAAACAGTAATGGATTAGAGAAATAGATTTATGGTACATGCATCCCCTACCACACGCATTATGGCGGCTTGGAGGCGACATGTGTAGATGTAAATGTGGACATGAGAAATCCTTAGGCCGCGCATGTGGCTTGTTTTTGTTTCTTTTTCGTTTCTGTTGCTGGTTGTCTACATTTCTATGTCCTGACATGGAAAATAGAATAGTTTATTGATACATGACACTTGCAAAATGAACAGTACAAAGGAAGGAACTGTTTGCAGGTTAGTTTCTCGTCTGTTATACGCTAAGCATTTTAACATTTTTTTTACATTTACAAAACATTTTTACAAAAAAACATTTACGAAACACTTTTACAAAAAAAATTACAAAACATTTTTTTTACATTTTTACAAAATTTATCATATTACATAATAGGTCTTATGCTCAACAATTACGATATCGTTTGAAAGGATATATTCAATTTTCGCCTCATACTCACATATTCAGATGGAAGCGTTGAGAACAGTTTAAAGTTTAAACTACTTTCTTCGTAAAATGTTTCAGATTTTTAGGTAAGGACTTTAAGAGCGAGTAGGTAATTTATTCCACTCCGCTATGCTTTTATTTATAAAGTGATACTTGGCGATAATTGTTGTTTGCATCCTAAGTTTTATTTTGTAGTCTCTACAACCTCTACCTAAGAAATTCGTTATCACAATTATATTTTTTAAATGTTCCTTTCCTCACCTCTTACTGTTACCAGGTAAACGGAATCCGGTTGTCTATTTTCTTCCTCTTTTGTAGCGATTCCCATCTGAGGACATTAAAATTTTTCGAAACGCTCTTTTCCTAAACTTTTTTCCAATACAAAACGAGCTGCCTTCCTTTAAAGCTGTTCTAGTTTCATTATGCGCTAGTTAGTCCCCACCTCGAGTATCTATTCGGTGTATGGGACTCTGCCGACAAGTGTTGTATTCGTGAATTTGTAAAGGTACAAAAGGCTTTTATCAATTGTTGCGACATCAGAGAGCGAAACGTTTTCACATCGGAAAAATTGCATCAACTTCAGGTACTTTGAGGATACATGTAACATCAGACAAATTTTTAGAATTGATAAAATCAATTCATAACTTACAGTATTAATAGTACTATTTATTATATAGTACCTCGACAGCTGAAGTCATTTCGCTCATATAGGTCACGGCATATGTGGTACCCGCTAGGCCATCCGGAAACTCATTTGTTAACTTATCAAGAAGAGCTTTTCTCCGTCACATCAGATAAATTGAGCTAATATGTTTCGTTTGAGTATTAATGATAGAACAAAATAATCATGATATTATAAAGATGTTATATATAAGAAAATAATATTTCAATCAGGATTGAAAACATCAGAAAAGTAAGAGCATTTCTACACCAAAATAGATAAATTAAACTAATACATGTCATAGGAGTATTAATCCACATATACGAGTATAAAGCAGAAATTCTTTGAAATCGGATTTGCGTCAAAATTTGCATACGTGCTTTATGAGACCATGAAGGAAGTACTGTCACCTTTTCATTCGATAACTGTGCTGGGTTTGAACCAAGGTCGTTCAGATAGATTTCCATAAGAAATACTCGTAAAGTTCAATTTTATAGATTACAGACTTTATTTCTTTTGCAAAATTAAATTAGAAGGAATGGTCGTATGAAATCGAGATAAGTACCAAAGGAGGAGAAATTAAATACAGTTTCTTACCATAGTCGTGGAATATCGCTTTCGTTTTGAAGTTATACGAATATTTTGTGAAATTTTTAAGATGCAAACAACCAGTCCTCCTGAAGACCAATGCAATTATTGATTCCGAGCTCATGCATTTCTCCTTAAGGATACATTGTGTATTTAGGCCCATTTAAAAGCAATGGCAAGAATTGACGATGTGAATAGGAGGAAAATTTTCAGAGGTTTTAACTATTACAGTTACGAACAATTTGCAGTGATGAATCGCAGGGGCAACAAACAAACGTAGCACCGCAATGAATTGGACTGAACTAAGATGCGAAATGTTATTTCCTTTTATGTACAAATAGGTATATTATATTTAATCCGACTTCTAATCCGAATTCCGAATTAACGGAAACTTCAGCTGGTAATAGAATAATATAATCACGAATTTCTAAAAATGCTCTAAATAAGACAATAATACTTGAATAACGAATTATAACATTAGTTATTTCTGTCGAAACTATTTGATTCATTGCTTGCGACGTAAAACGTAATTTTCTGCATGATTGAATGCGGAAATTATCGAAAGCTAATTAAGGAGATTCATTAGTATAACATCTGAACGGAGGGAATTAATGGAAAACGTGAATTGATTTGAAAAAAGGTAATATAAAAGCCACATATGAATTGAACATGAGCAAGTGAGCTTACATATATAGCATCTTTGCTCGTGATCTATTTTATTGAGTGATTCTATTTTTGTCGTTCAATTGCTTCATAAGTGAGTCGTACTTCTCTCCATTCAATGGTTTCCCATATCGAGATTTCGCGCGCCATTTGCGTTGTCACTAGAGCGCGTATTTTTCTCTAGGATGCTTCAAAGAAAAGGGCATGCATTTTTAGTTATGGCATCTCAATTGGTTCCATTTGGAGCAGTCATTTCAACCCGTTCATCTCCACGATCACTCGATAAATCACTCACGACAACTTTTGCCCATTTCCCCGCAGTTTTCTCCGTGATTTATTTATTGTCTTTCCTCGATACTGCTGTACCTCTTCGCGTGTATGACTCTGTGTCGTGAGGAGTTCCAAAGTGCGCTTGCAAATGAGGGAGTGGAAGCACTTCTTTTGTATTGAAATTACCTGTCTTTCGCGGTTTTGCGGTTCGAGGCCTATTCACTTCGGCTCCCGTTAATGGCGAAATGCTCCTGAGGTTAAAATAGTTAAAATGTTTCTCCTCGAGAACTCGCCGTATCGTGGCCTTGCATGAGCCATTACTCCTACCCAAATTCGGCCGCGATTGCACGAATACCGAGGGCGACTTCGGAAAAACTTGCTCACTCGTGGTGACACGATAATTTATGTTTTGAAAAACTGCTTCTCCTCTTACGGGAGTGAAACTCATTCCCGCGACGTCTTATTTCGAGATTATCTTCTAAATGTAATGCGCTTGAATCAGTTTGGTGAGGCATAAAATTCAACGAAGCGCTAAAGAGTCGTCAACGAAGTGTTTGTCGCCACCAAGTCCATGCTCATGTTTTAGGTGGGTTGAGATAAGCTCAGTAGCACTTACGCATTACCTCGAAATGTAGTCTCGCGATATCTCGTCTTAATTTTAAGCAATCGAAGAAGTACATACGTCTTTATTTCCTGCGTGATTGAGACCCGCCTTGTATGTAACTCCTTCTAAGGAATTGAGTTATACAGCAGAATACCCGAGTTTACAAGAAGAGTAGAAACATGCTAAAATATCCGTTACAACGTTGAAAGAATTAATAGAAGAATTCCGATACCCAATAATAGAGTTACAAGAAGAATTGGAAGAATTCCAGTTCCAAGTTCCCGGGTTCGAGTCTCCGCTAGTCGAATTTTTCCTGTTAGGAAATGGTTGTGTGTGTCCGTTGATAATTTTTAGATGTAATTTGAGTCTTCGTGTTTCCATTATAGAAATAATATAAATAAAAATATTACAGAATTTTTTTTTAAATTAACGCACAACAAAAACTATAAACCAAATATAAAAATCTGTTCTGTTGAGTGCATATCATTAGTTACATATAGTTGAGTTGCAACACAGAAAATTCCTTATTACGTATATTGCGTAAAATAAAAGCAATAATAACATGCGACTGTAGAATTAACCAAAAAGTAAAATAGTTTCAGCCTGATCCCTTTGGCGAAGCACACATGGTATATGTATTTCCAGTCCTGTGACTGAGAAAAGAAAACTTCAAATAATAATAATACAAATCAGCAAGAAGAAAAGAAAAATTCAGTTTTTTTAGAAAAAAACTGTGAAAAGGAGGGGAATACCCTCTAGAAAATGGGCGTGTAAGACATGGAAGAGTAAATAAAAAGTTATAATATACCTGGAACAGGTTATTCGTGGTTATAGAATATTGCATACTATAAAATATTCCAGAGGAGAAACGAAATTGTTACAAAAGCAAAAATACTGATGTTAATATTGACGAGATTATTTGAAATAAGTACGTTATTGTTGCGTGCAAAAGTGAAAGGAAGGAAATTTCAAAGATTCGCACCAATTATATTCCTTATCGATGATACATAGAGTATGAGATTCACCTAATAATAATAATGTTAATAAGACAACTTTATTCGGGCGAGATTGACTATCTCTCTTACTACATCTAATTATTCGTTATATAAACTACAGAAGATGGTTTGAAAAAATTGCAGAGAAGAAAACTACTATTTGAGTTTTTAACCAAGTTTTGCGCTGAGAGGAAAATGCAATACAGCAGGGTAATACCATCTAGAAAGGGAGTGTGAAAAACCAGCGAAAATACATGAACGAACATGGATAATATACTCAGCTTGTTGAGATTCGAAGAAAAATAAAGTTTAATGCAATTATTTGCTGACGGAGAAGTATACGGAGCGTGATAGAGACAAATTGGATGCACTCTTTCAATAAATGAACCGTAAAATTCTTGACCTTCTGTTTCAAATACCAAACTCATTAGTCACGTATTTTAAAATGCACGTTTTATTCTCAATTTCTAAACGCGAATGATGGATCATGGTAGTTCGTAAGTAATATTCATTTGCAGACTCGCGGATTTGCGGTTATGCATAATTTATACAAGGATCGTGAATTCTGCATTGTCGAGAATGACCTCATGCACATAACAAGGTTTTGAACTAAGGCAGTTGGGATATGTAAATCGCTGTTGTATAATCGTAAATTACTCAAGAAAATGTCAAGGTAGCGAAAGTATAAGTGAAATATCTTTCTTTGTGGTTCAGGATTGATTCCAAATGAAGCAATGCATGTCAAATACCTGTTTACCTATGCTCCAAATATCTTTGTGAGAAAAATACAGTTATGTGTGTACCAACCACGGAAATATAAGACACATCTGAGAATTAGATTATAAATTTCGTGATCAATAATTAACGTTGTTCAGGTCAAGGTTAACCATATTTTTTTAAGAATTAAAAGTACCACATTAGTTTCTGAAGTTGCTGAATATCCTTCTTAAGCGGCGTTATTTTCTCTTCTAATCGTTCTTACTACGGAAAGCAAACGTTATATTAGATTGCCTTAAGCTTGAAATGCTGTCTTGTTTATGAAATTGTTCAAGGGACGTAATTGTCCGGATTCAGGGACGCAAATTTCCGTTCACATCTGATCCAGAACCTTGAGTGTTGCTTTATTATCGAATTTGCTGTGGCTGTTGATACTTGCTGAAATAAAAGAAGACGAGTAGGAATCTGTCTTTATCATAGAAGAGTTTTGTGAAATATCTAAAAGCTTAAAATAGAGGAAAATGAAATAAAAGTGATGGTCCTTAGCTGGAATAGGGTAGAAATTTTCAGGTAAAACTAGAATTGGACACACAGAAGTCGACGGATTCTGCTATTTAAGTAGCAAGATAATCAACAACGTAATTACCTAGAAAGAAATAGTGAGTAGAAAAGCCCAAATGAAGAGAGCATTTTGCCTGGAAAACAATCACTGACAGCGTATAATACTAGCTTGGATATTAAAAAGTGGTTCGTAAAATCCTATGTATGGATTTTGCTGTTGTATGGGTATGAAACCTGGACTAAAAAGAGAAAAACTAGGTTGGACTGTGAGAAGGATGATTTCAACTCCCGATTTTTCCGGGAAAGTCCCATTTAGTAGGAAATTTCATTATCTTAAGGACTATCACTAATTTAATGGATATGTGGATCTTGAGGTAAAAATGATGGTTATCCAAGTAAGGTAGCACGTTCGCCTTTTGTGACATCGGTTCCGGGTTCGATTCCCGGTGGGAGGCTTTATTTTCGAAATTACCTCAGCTGTCGAAGCCCTATTAAAATATGAACACTACAACCCAAATGACCCACTCTTTTCATGGTATTCTGCTAGTAGTGCCAGTATCCTACAAGACCCAAGTAACTTTAATAATATCGAAGCCATTAACACGACTAAGACAAAAGTCAATAACACATACTTTTTCCTATATCATTTGTGGAAAGACGAATTAAAATATTCCTTTAATAACATTTTATAGGAGCCTCAGGATAATCATGTGGGCTTCAGTCTACTTCGGTGAAAACGGTCCCGGGTTCGATTCCCGGTTGGGACTAACGTGCGACATGACCTTAGCTGTCGGAGCACTTTTAAAATTACTGCCGACACTTTATCGTTCTCTAAAATTTAAAGTTCATTATTTCACGACTCATTCGTGTCACCGAGCGTCAAAGTATTAAGTTATGATCGAAGGAAATAATTCAAGTATACAAGATAAATGATTTTGATGACAACTAGGGATCTTCATACCAGTTGTCACTCATGATATTCAGTGTCATATATTCTTGAAAACCGTCAACTTACCCATAGCAGCCTGACGTTTATAAATAAAAATTAAGAGGCGTCATGGACGATTCCAAATCCCCTCCGACGAAGATTTTAAAAACAGATTCTCTATTCGAAGCCCCGGCGACGGGGAGGGGGCTCTCGGACGAAATCACTGCAGCGATACCCTTAAAATAACGTCTACACATGGACGCCGTTCCATGTCCCCCATCAACGTCGAAGGCAACTCTTGTATAGTCGCATGTAGATTGTCGTCCGCGCATCTCAATGGTGAATCCTTCATCTTAGAAGTGAAATCAATCTAAAAGCTATCCCTCGTCCACCTCCCCACCCCGGGCGCTCTAGACAGTCGCCTCCCCCGCAACCCAACCTCTCCTTTCCCGACCTCATGTTTAACTGTCACTTCCCATCATCGCACCCCTTTGACCCCGGCACTCTTCGGCCCCTGCTACCCGACGTCGCCCCCCCACCACCGCCCTATCTATGGGAAGGAACTATTGTTGTGGAACCACACCTTCTCTCCCCCCGCCATATACTACCGATATTCTACCCGCCTCGATATCGTTCTGCTCTCTCCCTCGAATGTAGTCGGCCCATGTTGAACGGAAGTCCAGCTTGCTTGGTACGAAAACGTCGCTCTATTAGAAGGATTTTTGTTGAAAAACCCTGAGTGCGGCGATACCCTTACTAGAGTAACTCCGATCGGGAATGTTTCTGCTAACGAAGTTTTTCTTCCGCTGTTTAGTGGATTTGTAATCTTTTTTACATTCATTTTCAGCGCAATAAGATGTTTGGTTATACATTATAGTTTACCTACAGCCCATCGGGGCTACGGGATAGCCAAGTTGGTTGCACGTTCACCTTTGAGTGAATCGATCCCGGGTTCAATTCTCGGGCCCATATGTGCGAAATGGGCTCAGCTTTCGAAGCACTTTTAACAATATTACTACCTATAACTAACTCCATAATAAGTGTCTCTGTAAAGTATTGAGCACGGAGACCGCTTTGGACCTCAACAACTCCACCATTAGCTCTCTGAACACCAGGTGTTCTGACCTAACATTGTGGAACGCCATCTAAAACAAATCGGAAGTACTTCGTATTTTCCTCAAACTTTATTAAGCGACCGGTTTCGACCATGACCTGTGGATTGCCGTTGCGGTCGAACAATACATTTGTGGAAAATACGAAGTACGTACCCGATTTGTTTTAGCTATCAAAAGCTTCGGAGAGGGAATGAGGTTCACTAGGGTTGATGAGGAGTGAGGTAGTTGTTTGTTTTCCCTAATGAGCCTGAATGCAAGAGCCTGCGAGTTCCAAACCCATTTCTCATTTTTTACATCTACTTCAATCATATAACACTAACATATTCGGAATTGACTCGGTCATTGCATTTTGGGACAGCATAGCTGTTATATAGAGGCCGTACCTGCTCGTGTTCGCGTACTCAGGGAAGAGAAGTCCCGCAACTTTGGGGCTGCCAATTATTAACTGCTTTGGCTCATCAAGAGATAGGTATCTTTTCTGGAAAACATGGTTTTGCGTCGGTATTAATTATCCTTATGAATTAATGCGAGGAAAGAGTATTTGATCAAGATATCTTCGAACTGTGTTGTACAACGATTTTCCCTCGAATGTTCCTTGTAGAGCGTAATTCAATGAGAACCTGTCTTAATTAGCTTCAACGTATTCTTGATGATAAGAGTCATGATCTTCAATGGAATCGGTGGCCTCAGTTATATTTATAGCTTAGCTCAAAGGTTTTCCTAAGACACGAACTAAGACTTTCTCATGTGTATTATGTATATTCCTGCTTTAAATACTTGATGGAAACAAAGAAAATTAATTGATGAATATGGATTAAACTGGAATTCATCCTGATATTTATTCCTTAATGCACCTTAATTACGCTTTTGCATATTGTATTTGAAAATGTGCTTTTGTGCAATATTTCTAATCTCAATCTCTCAATTTCCGTCCGATCGGTGATGTTGAGTTATCAAGTCTACGAGGCAATAGTGCGGTATTTGTTTGTTCTACTCATTTCCCCCTTCTCTTTATCTACCTCATTTCAACCTTTTCTCTTTGTGGGTGTTTTCCTGCATTAGAAACATTTCTTCTCTGATCAAGAAATTTCTTTATTTCTACAAAACCATCCTTTCTTTCATTCTTTTATTCCTGTTGCCACCGTACTCGTACAAAAAACTGTATTTTGGTACCAAATTCTGATAAGGGTTAAATTGAAGATGGGACTTTCTGGTCCCAATTTCGCCAAATTAAAAGAATTGTATTGTATTGTATATCGGTCCAGGTGGCGTTGTGATAAGCGAGATAGGGGACCCGGGTTTTGATCCTGGCTAATGCACGTAAGTTTGTGTACGAGGATTTAATTGATCACGCGGATTTAATTTGAGAGAGAACTTCGTTATAATACTGTCGACGTAATCATTATTTATTTATTGATAATTTGTCGCAGTTTCAGGTGGAGCCTCGATCACTGTCTAACGATCCTTATATTACAGTCATACTGCAGAATCCTTTTTACTTGAAAATTTTTATATATGTGCACATTTATATGTAACATTTCTCTATTTAAATCAAAATATCAAACTCGGATAATACAGAAATACATGATAATTATTTTAATGAATACAACAGCCATTAGGCATATATTCTTATATATGTTTATATTCACTCTTAGAGATATTCCATATTTACAGTTATTACATAGTGATTTGTTTAAAGTATTTCAATTCTAAGATACATATTTTATTAAATTGTCATCATAAAATCTACTTACCAGTTTACAACAAACCAAGATATTTCCCTACAATCATTTTTATTCTTAGGTATGGATTTAAAGATCTCTTCAGGCAACATACTCTACTCTTTTATCCCTCCATTAATAAAGGAAAATACATAGCGATATCTGTCTTTTGTTTCCATAGATTCTGTTATTACCCCATCAGACAATTTCACACTGTTATTTATGTATTCTGTGATTCTCAGCTGAGAATTTCTAACATTTCCGTAACGCTATCTTATTTCTCATGTCTCATTAGTACACACCTAGTTGCTTTTCGGTTAACTTCACATTTTACGTTCTGCTTATCTACAAAATCCCATCTTTACCTTTCTTATAATTAGCTTCATTTTCGTCTTCATTTGATATCCATAACAGCGTATTATCTTTTTAATGAGTGACTGACAATGTTGCAATTAAACTTAATTTCAATAAAAGATTTACCCAGTAGGAAAAATAGGATGATTTCACGCAAACTTCCACCGTCTTCCTCGTTTTTTGAGTGTTTCTATAAATGTAATTTCATAACCCATCCTCTTAGTCATCCCTCTTTATCGCGTCAATTACCGGTTATGTATTCACTTTTCGTCTTCCTCAGGGTATTATACGATTCGCCATTTTCATAGCATTTATTTTAGTGATTCGCTGTTCCAATTTCTCGCCAGCAGGAATCATCTTTCTAAACTTTTCCGTTGATTGAAACACATCAAAGTCTTGCAATCTCAACCTGCAAAAGGTTATGGCCCCATTATGTGGAACTAAATACCATTAATGCATTGTTTACCAATCTAGTTTGAGCACGTCCAGCAATTTTTACAATTCCCTCATAGGATGTACTCACTTCCCTTTACTTGTTCTAATAATTTCTAATAAGTTCTTTATAATTTCCCTCAATTTGAAACGGTCTTCAGAAAGTTCTAGATTTCACCATGAACCTCTATTTATTCTTTTATATGTCGCGCGCGTTCCGTTGTTTCAGAATGCGGTTTCGACGCCTGGAGTACGATTTGGAAACAAGGAAAGTTATTTGGACTCTTGAAAAAGGATGTCGATGATGGAGGATCATAGATCCCATGTAACTGTTTTACTCCGTAGGAACAAGGATTTTCGATATTTATGTCGATGAAAACGCGTTTGTCCTCAAACAGTTTCTTCTCATCCCATAATAATCCCAAGTTTCGTATGTTTCATGAAGTATTTTTAATGAAATTAAGTTATGTCTTTCTTGAATTAATTAACTAGATTTATATGGCTAAATCTCTCTTTATTGACGTAATATTCTAAATTTTATGTAGAACATCGACACTCTCGATACATTTATTCCGAAATCCCTGGAGGCTCTGTCTATATACCCACTTCCTGAGTGACTGGCGTTGAAATCTCTTACGTATTCTGTTTTGTTTAATTAATTTACTTGTGAAATTGTCTCCGCTATAGGAAATTTTGGTTGTATAATTCACTACAAATATCCAAAGTTACGTGGTCTTTAATAGCATCGGTGAAAATATCTGTAATACTGAATAAAAGGTTCTCGAATAATTTTTCATTTTCCTTTTTTACTTCTCGTGTCAACAATATTTATTCATGCTCTACTTCAGCAGTGATTTGCGTAGTAACGAATAATAACAGATAATTATTTTCTTAGAAACAGGTATCAAAACGAAGCCCGAAACTTCCGAAATAGCGGTTTTATTTTCCAATTTTGCATCTTCAACAGTCGACTTAATTTCGATATTTAGTGACTTTTAAAAATAACACAACCTACATTTCACTCCGCTCACTAAGTTTGCATCTGAAGCGCGGAGGTTAATGAACAACATTTTTCGTTCTGCCAGTCATCAAATTCTGTCACCCTCGAAACTGTTTAACGGGTTGCACTTTCCTTTTCCTCAGTCGTCGCCTTTTCAATTTATTTAACCTCTCATAGGAAATCAGTCCTTTTCATGCATCACTTCTAAGTTTCAACTCCAAGCATATCAAGCACTCATTCCACGAGGAGACGTCCGATCATATTTCTTCTTGCTTTAAACATTTGAAATTGTCTCGCGGCCAGGCAGGAATATTTATTTGGCGCTCAGTGTGTCTATCAACGCGACATCACGCCAGAGTAACAATGCCTTAGCACTGTGTTATCTTCCCTATCAGTTTTCAGCCCTTCTTTCTGACCACAATAAGTCAACTCGCCTCACAATTCTCCTCATCAATTCTTTGGTCCTTCGTCCGCTCACCACACTAAATCGTTTGGTTCCCCCGCGGCGACTAAGGAAATAGGGTGGTTTCAAACTCAATTCCGCAGACGCATAGGAATTAAAACAAGTTCCACTGGAAATTTGTGAATCCTGTTCCAAGCCATATTTCGTCCCTCAATGAGATCAGAGTTTTAATTCTGGGAGCCATTTTCTGCCTCTCCCTAATATGTCAGCATAAGTCAGTCTTCATCTTTCGACGTTGCCACATTTGGTAACTTCAGAGATAAATATTATGGTCATGGGTCAACTAGAAAACTATCTGAATTAGGGAAGCTTAGTTTCATCTATTTTGATCACGGGAATGATTGTTACAGGGGCCTCCGCATAGCCATGTGGGTAACGCTTTCGATTCCCGGTGAAGGCTCACGTGCGAACTGACCTTAGCTGTCGAAGCACTTTCAAAAGTACTACTACTATTTGTCACAGTTACAGACTTAGGCGAACCCGACTTAGGCGAACTCGCAGTAACGCGATTCTTGATTTTACTTTCCCGTTTCTTTCCTCACACATGCACTTGCAAGCTTGGCAAAAACTCTCGCCTAAATTTGGAAGGCTTCAAATACTAGAACATAGGCTCCAACGAAGAATGAGTTATAGTAACAAAGCTAGGAATTAAAAATATATTACCTAGCTAAGAAAACGCAAAATAAAGATTCCCGTTGTTGTAATGTATACTTAACCAGAAGTTTAACTAATCATCACTGCCAGCATTATAATTGTTTATTAAAGTTAGGTTAATTGTTAATCACTGACACATATTAAAGGTTAGTACGAAAATTAACTATAATAGTCACTTTATCAAACTTCAATAACACCTAAAGAGAAGATTAGTTTATCTCCATGCTAGCTTTACATTATAATACTTATAATACCGGACAATAGTGTCGCCGGAGATTTTTAGAAATAGATGCCATCAACATAGATGTATCTTGTTTTAAGTTACTCTTTGCTTCTTTAATTTTTAAACGTATTAAGAACAATACTTTATAAATATGTTTCCTCTAGTGTTTTCGTTAGTCCTTGGTCCCAATTAAACATATTTCTACGTATTTAGATGCAATAATGATTCTGCCTGACTCGTAAATTCGGCTTATGTAATTTTACGTCTTACCTACATATCGCTTGACTTAGTGATTCCCAAAGTAGGCGATGCCGCCCCCGCACTAGACGAAAAAGAATTTTATCTCGTTCTTCCTCAGTAGTGTTTTACTGGATTTATGACATCGATTGAACATCAGAAAATTTTCTTATAATAATTTGGTGGTTATTGTTATCTTTGCAGTGCTAATTTCCTTTTTATCTTTAATCAGCCATAGCATGAAAAAGTTTGGGAAACACTGGCTTAACTTCTGAGTACCACTGCGTCTGTTTTATTTTACAAGATAGAGGATAATATATTTTTCATTTAATTTTATCTGTCTTGTTCATGGCTCTGATAACATGACATTTACTAAGGTGTGAATGATGCTGAACGATCCATGATCGGATGTCAAACAGAACATACTATACCAAAACTGTATTCAACATATACGGCTTCAACGGGGCATTCATATTTAACAAACAACGTACCAGAATGTTGAACTTCCGCTCTAATACATCCATTAGGTGAGAGTATGGCTCCGTTTTCGTAAACACAAACTTCTCTAGTCATCCCGATCGCTCAAACGTGAGCTTTCGTTTCCGTCAAGGGTGTCTGCAAGCTAATACTGTCTTTTGAGGTTGTTTTCATCTAACATAAGTTTGCGTTTCTCTAAGATTGCTCTAATTTCTTCTTAACTGGGACAAGTTACAGCAAGTATAATTTCGTAAGACTCTTACTACTCTCATTAGTTGTAATCATAGAATCTCATCAGAGCTCTCATTTTCATTTTTATTTTGAAATTTGATAATTGTTTTAAACCACGTTTATTTACATGTGGTCACATATACACTAGGAAATATAGTTCTTTCTAAAAAGAAAAACTATTTCGGATCTTTCGACAATTTTTGGAGTGTCTTCATCTTTAGACATCTCATTGTTATAAGGTTTAGTGTTATTTTTTAGTAAAGTATTGTAATAATCCGTACAAAATAAAGCTGCGAATGTTTAATTTTTACTTCACACCTATCTCTCTCAATAATGAAATATTTAATTTAATTTTTGTAGAAATGGCGACACTGCTGGAATTTCATCCTATGTTTTCTTGAAAATCGACATTTTTCATCGTTACCGTCATATGGCTAAAATATGCAGGTACTCCAAAATTGCCGAAAACATCTTCAGTAGCTTTTGTTATATTCAAAGATATTAATGACCTTGGGTTATAATCACCCCATCTGAGAAAGATTTTAGAAGATGATTTAGAAACGCGATATATTTATAGAATTCCAAGATGATTGGTGAAAGAAACAAATTAGTTTAGTACAAAAGTGATTAGAATACAAAGAAGTCAATACTGCAAGGCTGATTTTGAATCATTTTGACCAACATCCCGGTTGGGCCGGGTCCAGCTCGGGATCTATCATGAACTCTGTCGTCTGCCGACCTCGGTCACAATGACTAGTGAGGTAGCTGTCTTACGCCCGAGGTCCCGGGTTCGAGTCCCGGCTAAACGGGTATTTTCGGGCCAGGGAATGGACGTTGTGTTCGTTGTGTCTGAGATAGTACAAATTATTGTAAAAGGATATAATTAGGGGCTCACGTTTCCCTAAAGAAATAATAATAACTCATGCCGTGTTCCCTCCACATCTTTTAGCTATTAGTATGGAAATATTTAAATAATAGTAACTGTTATTTTTAATATTATTTATTCTTAAGGCGAGGTTAGGCCAAAATGGCTTCTCTTTCGCCTAACCTCTGGGGAGTTACATGGTATTACTAATAATATTACATTATTAACTAAAAATAATTTAATAAAATTAACTTAAATATNAAATCAAAATCAAACAATCTCAATTATCTGACAGACATAAGTACAAGAAAAATACTACAGCAGTATGTATAAAATTGCAAATATAAACTAATATATATAACTAGATATAGATACACATAAAAACAAAGATTTGGGTTCTTGAGAAAAACTCCTCAACAGAAGGTTTGTAGAGAGAAACCCACGATGCGGGAAAACACCCACACAAGAAGGGGGGCGAAAAAACAAAGGTTATAAATACACTATATATAGTGGGTTATGCTGGTGATATTCGATACATTTGTATCGTCACGCGTTATGGCGTATCAATACATGCGTCCCTCGTCGGTTGTATTTAAAATCGAGTAACTCTGAAAAAAGGGGAAAGACAGAAAATAATCTGATCTATAGACAGGTGAATAACTAATAAGTCACATATGCTTAATATGAAATACGGCAATAAAAAGAATGATAGAGAGAAAATAGAGAGTAAACGTATCGTAATAATGGATCGGACAAAAAATTTCATCCCGTGCAGACGTCTGCCGAGCCCCTTGGGTGCGGTTACGAAGCAGAAAGGGTAAAGAAACTAATGCAAAAAATTCTTCCATTGCTTCGATCCCCAGGTCATCCTCTTATCTTTCCTTTCCTCTCTGCCTTTTTACGAGTCCCTCCTAACACCTTTCTACTCTTAGTGTCTTATCGGTGAATTTCTCCTCCCTGTCGCGTTAATCGGCCCACTCTCGCACTATTACTCTCTCACTCTCCACTTCATTATTTCTTTATTCCGATTCAAATATTTACCGCCCCCTCCGACCATTCATTTTAACGTGCCTCTTTTTACAAGTTCCGTGTTTTGTATCAAAAAGTTTGTCGATCGCAAGCGAGGAGCGTCGCTTTGTATCAGAGGTAATTTCCGCGTAACGTGTTCTTCATCTTAAGCAAGAGAGAGACTTTCCCGGCTTTAAGAGAGCATCCCCTCGTAAAGAATTCCCGAATTTCTGCAGAGGAGGCTGTTGGCGAAATAAATTCCGTCCATTCTTACCGAGCGGAGCCAGATTCGGTCTGCATGTGAGGCAACTGACTTCGGAGGTGCAATCTGAAGGGCGCAAATTATTAAATGTTTAAAGTTGTGTGATATATGTTACATAATTACAGTACGGTACCTCGACTTACGAACTTTTCGACCTTTTTTGTTTTTCCATTTGATCCACTAATTACGAACTTAATTTCGAGGTACGATCCCAGAAAACCGGAAAGATATTATGGAAAATTGGGTTTCGAGACACGAGCTTTTCAAGTTCAGAACTTCGAACTGGAACGAATTAAGTTCGTAAGTCGAGGTGTCACTTTACATACAACCGTTACTGGACATGATACTGTCAAGGAGATAGGTGATATGTAAGTAGAAAATAATGCTAATAATAATAAACCGCCCTTATTATTGTATATAGAATCTCATATTTTCTCAAAATATAACTTTAAAATTAATATCTGTACAGTATATGACTGTGAGTTAGATGGAAGAGAAGACTTTTAGTACCTATTTCGCCCAGATAAAACAGTATTAACATTTTAATATTTTATAACTATTATTATTCGAACGAGATTAAGACGAAAAATTCTCCTATTCCATTTGTCATACTGACTTTGATTCCATTGAGATAGCTTGAGATAATAAGAAGAAATGTCGGTTTATACAACGTAAGATATCCTCACTGAAATATTTTCGGAGCACTAGGATAAGGGTGTGAAAAACTGCAGAAATAGTGATTTCTGAAGGATGTGAAAGGAGCATAAGTACTAGAGTACAAATCCGTAGTAGATAAAGTACATAATAATGAATAGTCTGTTAGATATATAAAAGTTATTAGCCAGCATAATGTATTAAATTAAACAGTGAAATGCATAAAATTACCCTTTCCCCGTATCCATTCTTTTTTCTCCGCTAAAAAGCGATAGATCGATCAAGGGGGGATTTCTAATTACGTAGGCACAAGCATAACAACATAAGTGAACACTAGCTGAAGGCCTCATCTAAACAGGGGTCATCGACTATGCTTATGCTCCATAACGTAATTATTTCATATTTTTATTTTTGATTCATGGGTTATTCTTTCTCTTCAACTTCAAGAAAGCAAACCGTATTTATATGTTAAGTAATTCTACAAAGTATGTTTACAGTGTACATTGGATAATATGTCTCTACATAATTTAGCTCCTATCAATTACGTATTATTATCGATGGACATACTAGTAACAGTAGCAGTAGTAGTATTGTTAACTCGTAAGCCCCCCACCGGGAATCGAACCCGGGACCGCTTTCACCGAAGTCAAACGCGTTGCCCACTTGGCTATCCTGAAGCCCGACTTTTAAATCAAAAGTTTGTATATTCACTTCGGAGTTAATATATTCGGAAGCGAAATAGTTTTCTTTGATGTGAACTTCTGTGCATTCTATCAAAATTGGGTATTCTCTACTCTTATGAATCCCAATAGGGGCCTCTGTGTGGCCTCAGCGCCTTGGGCCTCTCATAGCCTGAATCCGCCCTTGAGATCGAGGTTCTTCTGCATTTCATTTCATTTTTCTTAACCAGCTACCGTGTGTGCTCACAATGCATGCATATCGACTCCGGTTGGTACCTTTATAGCTTTCATCCATGACGGCAAATGTTCAACAGTTTCCTCGTCCCTCTCCTTTGGCCTGTTCATTTGCACTCGGCCCTTTCTCCCACGCCTTCCCTTTGTCTCTCCTCGCCCCCTTCCCCTCCTTATCGGCTTTCCTCGATATCTCATCTGCTATTGTTCTTTCGCCTCCCTCTCTCCATACCTTTCAACTGCTGAATAACTTTGATTCTTCACCTCTTTTTATATCTATTTACTCATCAATCCTTTCCTACCTCTCTCATCATTCTTCACCATTGTTCTCCTCCCATATTGGCTGTCCGCAGTTTAGAATTCCTCAGTTTTCTCTCCTCTTCCACCGCGTCTCTTTCTTTCCTCTCTCGGCTGTTAATCACTCTTATTTCAGTTCGCTTGTCTCATTTATTCCCCCTTGTTAATTTCCTTTATTAATCGCCCCCGATTCATTCTCCATTCCGTACGTCTCCTATCTCCGCATCTCTTCAAACACGTTCCTTCTCAAACTGTTCTCTACAAGAGGTGAAAGTTATCTGCCCCATTCATTCTACTTCTAATTGTTATTTCTATCGTTCGATCTATCCTCATCGCGAGGAATCAAAAGGATCCTAATTTTCCATCTTACAACTGGATCCACTGCGGGTGATCGGATTTGTTTTGGAATCGAACGTAGCTTTCTCTGTTCGAAACTGGCGCAACATCCATCAAATGGTGAAACTAACGAAATTTTCGCTATGGAAGTTAGATTTCAGAGTTCTTCTGCCTACCGCGTGGCCAGAATCTAATTTGTTATTTTGGAATTTCCTTTGTTCGGGAGATTTTTTGATCGATAACCAACGAAGTTGGTTATCAATCAAAACATATGCTGTACGAGATTACGTTTACTACTTGTTTTATTTTGAAACTAGCAAACTAAAAACGAAAAAGCTTCATATAGTGATATTCAGTGTAGTTAAATAATGTAATTTAGTGTACCTATTGTACTCTTCGTAATCATACCATCAGTAAATACAACTACTGTTTCCCCTCAGTTTGAATGCGAACCGAAATCGATACGGATTGAATTGCGGTTTCCGGTTTACGCTCAAGGTCAGGAATTTTTATTTTCCGATTCGGGCTCAATTTTTTCCGGAAAAAATATCGCTCTTTTTTGGGTTCGGTTTACGGTTAGGTACCGGTTTGATAGCCTGATACGCGTTATTAGTACCGTATCAGCCCTGACGAAAGTATACCTATCGTCATTCTACGAATCCGTAGTACCACTAGGGGCCATACCTTCGAAGGAGTCTGTGTTATTTTCATGAATCCTCGTTGACCTGTGTGGTTAATTAAGTTACTAATGGAGTCTCGCAGTAAGGTGTTCATCCTAGGTTTACACCATAAGATGACGTACAAAATGCAATCTGTGCTCAACAACGTAATCACCGTCGATTCGTGTAATAAACCTTGCCTCATTCCCTTAAGTAACATGGTCAACCAAATCGAAGAAAATGGCGGAGAGGCAAAAAATTAATGAAGAGGAAGCCGAGTGCCACCCCAGGTGGGCCATTTCTCCGGCCTAAAATGGGCCGTTTTATTAAAGTGTTTCGGCCCTCGAGGGGGATCACGTTTGGATCCTTGCCGGAGTCGCGAAAGGGTGAAAAAAGGGAAGAAAGGGCGGTGCTTATCGTGCACGGCGTGGGAGGCAAGGTTATGTGGAGGCTGAGGTTGTTGATAAGGCCGAGTGGTGTAAGAGCTTTCGGGAGGGGGTCGTGGGAGTGGCGCGCGTGGGTGGTGGAGGCGGACTCTCAAACGGTGGACTTCAAACGAATTTTATGCGGGGATTGAGGTGTTCAAGGGAGGAGATTCGCTCGTCCGAGAATGGGAGAGGTTTCGAGGGCGGGAATTCGGTAACTGCGATGGAAAAGGATCAGGCGACAGTTTTGAAATGACCCCGAGAAATTTATTCTCATTCTATTTTCGATGCGGATCCAAGGAGAGGTTGCATGAATAGGATTTTGAGGTTGCTCGAGGAGGAACCGTTAGTGTATGCGATTTTCGGAGTTTTATGAAGGAAATGTGAGATGAGGAGGGATTTGGTGCGGTGGACGTTTTTACGACTGTCCGGGATATAGCTCAGAAGTCGCACAGGGAAACTCGATAAATAGCTGTCTTTATTATGTTTCCCGGTAGGATAACAGTCCTAAAATTTCAAGGTACGAGTTGACTAGATGGGAATATGTACTTGGTTGCCATGCCCGATTTATTACTTAAATATTAAAAACAAAGCGAAAAATGGAAGCGTACCTGGGTGGCGATGGCCACTCAGGTACGCTTGCGAATTAAGGATCTTATCTATTTCGTAAATAGCTAATATGGGATACCTAATGTTGGATAAGCCATTTTCTCCATCCAAGAACTTCCCTACTTCCTGCTATTGCATCACGATGTGGGAATATTTTTTCTTTTGTCATTTGATCCAGAAGAATGAAATATATGTACTTACTTGCTTATAGAGGACTTAAATAGTCGAAAATTGAGACTGTAACATCCCACCTTCCATTTAACCTATGCAGAAAGAAAAAAAAGAAGAAAAAAACGAAGAAGAATACAGATATACATAATGCAGAAAGGTACGTACAGAAAAGTACGCACCTTTCATTTACTCTTGTCCTTGCCTTGTTCGTGGCTGTGATAATATGAAAGCTGAGGTATGAGTGATGCTTATGGTATTCATCCAGTCGCTCCTATCGAATATTATTATATTATTAGTAAGTTGGTCATTATGATGTACATACTAATGTGAATTTCTTTAACTAATAGCATTATAACACATTGAGGGAAGCAAAGCCTAACTACCTCACTCCTCATCTTTCCTATTAAGCCTCATTCCCTCTCCAAAGCTTTTGGTTGCGGTTGGATCTTTTGAGTTACCAACCATTCTCCCAACTGATGACTCTACAGACCGACATCTTAAACATTTAAGGCATGCAGCTTGGACTCTGGCGATTATTTCTCCTCATCCCACCGTCTGCTTAATTCTCTCGCATTTTCAACATCTTAATGACGTTTACTTCAATGGAACTTCCAACATCGTTATCCCTGTGCTTAAATTTGTCCACGTACATGTAGAGCGGAATTTCTTATTACGATTGCCCGCTTTTAATCAGCTCCGCCACCTTCGCTCAACCACTGCCACTCATTCCGAATCCGACTTAATCAGCTAAAAAAGGCCACTCTCACGAATTCTTGAACCCCTTCCGAAAAAGTATGACTTGGCCCAAGGAGTATAAAGTCGAATAGAAGAAGTATGATCTCACGGCCACCTATGAGGGCGTAGGATGGCCCTCAAAGCACACACCGTCTCGAGAAGGAGGAATAAAAACTTCCACCCAACTCCCCCGAGAATCTCTCCGGCCACGGAATTTTAAAAAAACCAAACCACTCTGCGTCGCATCCCCAAAAAATCTCCCCACACTCCCGCCCTACGTACTCCCTGTAGCAAGATGCTTTACGACTCACTTTTATATCCGTTAACTAAAAGAAAGCGGTGAGAGAGAGGCGAGAGATGTGGTGTTCTCTCTATCGAGAGAGAGGTTCGGCGGAGAGGAGGTGCTTTCAAAATATGACCTCCGCCTAGAGAATCCACATTCCACGTCTCCTCATATCTCTCTTTTATTCTTCCAGTCCCACTCATTCTCTCCCCCTTCTTTCTTACTTCCTTTACCATTTACCTTCCCCACTCCTCTATATCTTTCTCCCCTACTATTTCTTCTTCTTTCCATACTTAGGTTAACGCTGCGGTCGAACCGGGACTGAACCGAGGACCCTAACCGGATAAAAGGGGTGTTTTCGGTCGGGGTGAAAAGAACAGTTTTTAGTAGTTTGGTAGCCGATAATAACTCGAGATTATTATAATCGTCTGTAATGTAATGATAGTCATTTTTTATTAAGTAATTTTACTGATAAGTCATTTTAATGTTAACAGATGAATTACTGTACCGTACGATGTTTAATTTGTATTCCTTATTTATCACCGAAACCAAATATTTATGTAAGTGACTATAAGGATATGCAATCATACATTTGTAAAAATCTATGTACATACTGTCATAATTTGTCATCTGACTAGTGGGCCAAATCGCAAGTACTTACAAATAAATAAGTGAACACTAGATGATATAAACAAGCGTGCGGAATCGATCGGGAATTCAACCGAAAGCTAAGAACGAAAATTTAGTTGATTTTCAACCGAACCGAAGTCGAAAACCGACATGTATTTCAATCCGGAAACGTGCCGAGAACCCGAGCCTGAAAAAAAACGATATTTTGTGTCGGGTCGCAGCTGTAGCTGAAGAACTTACAAGTTCTCCCGAAAAGTAACCGGAAACCGGTAATCGCCCCTGAAGATTATTCACGATTCGGTGGTGAATCCGAAATTTGAAATAGATTTTCTCGAAGCGGAACCGAAGAATCGATATCTATCTACGTGCCATGAAACCGGAAATGTACCGGTAACCCGAACCGGATGAAAGTGATATTTTAGCGGGAATGAGTTTCATCCCAAGCAGTAATTGTAATAGGTGACACAAAACTAGCAGAATAAAACAGTTCGATTGCACCTCTTCCAATCTTTTCCAACCACGCAGTATATCTATTTCTGTCCATTCCTTCTATTTTCTTCATGGGTATGCGAGGCATATTTTTCGAGCTCTCCCAATCTTTCCGATGCTTTTTTTCTTACACCTTTCTTTATCTCCCTTTCCCGATTCTTCTACCCATCTTCTATTTCTTTTCTTCCTACTCCCTTTTCCACTTCCCCAAGTGGATCCGCTATCGTGTCATCGCCTGTGCATGCCGTAGAAAATTCGGAGGTATGTGAATTCAATTGGAAGAATGCGATGGAAAAGCAACAAAGAGGAATAAAGAAATTCGTAAGAAATAGCGGAATGTCAGAATAGATACAAGTGGGACGATATGAAGCGTCTGCGACGATGGAATAAAAACAAGAAATGACTATAAATATGCTTCCATAACTTAAAAATAAAATCCATATCTTCTAAGATTATGCTGGAACATTTTATGGGGAATACATGTGGTTGAGATAAAATTACCGTAGTACTTATTCTACCAAAGATATCATCGTAATAAGTATATGAGTAGTTTAAATTATAACAAAAATATTTATATAATTCTGAGACAGCCTTGACCCTTGATTTCAACCTATAATATTTAATAGAATCCTGCTACTCGTACATGACCTCGATGATTAGAATATTTTTCATTCTTTTTTGCACAGGATAGAGGAAATCTTATGATTCATTTACTTTTTTCTCAGTTTTGTTTGTGGCTATGACAGTATAAAACCTAATGAGGTATGAATGATGATACATATCAGCATTCGTCCTGGTCACTTCAGAAGACAGCAAGGGTCATAAGGGTCCTAGCGCTGTACTCTCTTCGGCATTTTCCACTAATATCATTATGGCTTAATAAGAAAATCAGGGGGTGACTACCTCACTCCTCATCTTGCCTAGTATGCCTCATTTCCTCTGCAAAGCTTTCTGTAGGTGTTAGAGGGGGATCCCATCAGATAGAATATTTAATCGAATCGATGAGAATTACAGTGAAAACGTATTTCAAAAGCAATATGATAGATCCTGGAAGAGATTCCTGTCTTCATTTAGTCAACATGTTTGCAAGTTGAAATTTTTCTACCCCATACTCTAAAAAGTTTATTTTTGCGGAAGCGCAAATCACTGGGAAGTATTGAGATTCTAATTCATCTAAATTTTGGACTGCCGGAACGAAATCATCGCGGACGCTAAAACGCCCGTACAGAATCCACTCGCTCGGGCTTCGATAAGCGCGGTACGCTCCTCGGCGGAAAAAAGAATTTCATATTTTCATGCGTCCTTTGAACTCTAAAATAAAGAAGACATCATCCAAAGGCCTTTTATGAACTTTTCGTTATCTCCCACTATCTAATCCTTTTATGGGCTGGTGATAACTGGTTTTTTTACTCACGCGTCCACCTTCTTCTCACTCAGCTGTTTAGTTAGGAAAGTATGCAATGATAAATTTTAATGGCGTAGGGTGGGAGAGGGTGCGGGAGGGAAGAATTTCAGGTAAAGAGGGGAGACCCGAAAAAAAAGTTAAAAAATGTTGGGCAGAGGAGGTGAAATCGTCTCAGTAGGGGAGAGGCATTGCTTAAGTTGTTCTCATCTGATCTTTAAACTCATCCTTTTTATTCCGCCGGTAATCAGACTTCCTGGAAAGGAAATCCGCGCTATCTAGTCCTCTTTTACATCTCACTGTACCCCTCTCATATCCCTTGGCCCGATTGTCATCTGTTGATTGCGCCAGATAAGGGAGGCGGGGGGAGTGGAAATGGATTCTGCAATTGGCGTTTTCACGGTACTTTTTCTCACGCCAATTAAGCGCTTCCTAACTTCTATCGGTACGCCTTCGATCTCCATTTGAAATACGTGTGTTAGACGGAGAATGTTTAATTGCCGACGAGGTGGACTTCTAACGACGTTCGATGGGTCATTTGTTATGAACCCGCCGGAGGGAAGGGGAGATTTTTTGTCTGGCAAAGGATTGAATCTCCTAAAAGTGCTTTCGTTCTTCAATTAACGGCGCTATTTGTCTTCGCCCCCCAAATATGGAGAGATTTTATTTACGGGTCGCCTCGTCTCTATGGTCTTGCAGCAAACGTACGGTAATCAGGTTATTGGCTTTGATATGCTGCATTTTTTTCCGCGTTCCGGAGACTAATTTGCCTAAAAAGCGCTCCTCCGAAAGAGGGGACTTTTTGCTCCTCCCGAAGATGAATTACGAAATAAATGAGCGGGTTGATTAGGATATATTTCGCAAAAATAAGAATCGTCACTCGTGAGCCGTCTCTTCGGATTGTTTCTACGTTTTCGATTAAAGATCTGCTATGAGAGAAGTCTGTGTGGAAGATACCTTTCTTATAACTCTATGTTAGGAGAGTCTATGCTATCGTATCTTGAGAAGTGGGACGTGTTTTATTCGTCATTTGGTTCAGGATATAGGAAAATATGACTTTCATTTGCTTTTGTCTCAGTTTTGTAGATAATTTTATTATCCTTTTTATTTACGCACCCTCATGAAACTATTTTATTATGATTATAGTATTCGATTTTATCTATATTTTGAAGTGAATTACTAACGTATTAACATTTTGCATAGATTGCATAAATTATTTTATTATATTTTTTTTCTGATGTAAATTTATAAATATATTGGTGCTTTACTTCATTGTATTAATTTTAATTTTGTTATCTGTAGGCTATAGTTAACACATCACCTCCTGATGAGCCACTAACTGGCTCAGGAGGACCACAATGGTTAATTTGCTCCTCCATGAAAGACCCAACTATCTACTTGAGAATTACTGCGAAGGTTTCCGCGGCGCTGGTTACTTGGGTTCCGTAAGTTCTTCCGGGCTTCACCGCGATGTATTCTTTCCATCTTGACGACAGTTTCGCCAGCTATCCTGCAGGCGTCTNGGAAAGTGATAATTTTCGAACAGAACAGAAACCGGAAATCTTTATTTATTTTTTCCGCTTTTAGGTTCACATTTCAACTATGTGTAATATTAGTTACAATTTCTAATCATGAGCAATGGTAAATCTATGGTAAACATCCACATTTATTCATATGAACTTAATAATAATAATTGACACAAGTTTTAGTGTAAGCTTTTATGAAATGTAATGTTATAGAAAGTCACGCGCAATCAAAACCTTCCGTGTTGGCGTTGTTAGTTAGCTACACCTGGTTGTGATGGTCTATGACCTAAGATTTAAGAAGAGAAATCTTATAATTTCTCTCTGATAATGAATACTGAATTTGGTTCGGAAAATTTTGGGTGGTCATATAGAATATATGTGGACATATTGGAGAGGAATCTTTGAAAAAGATACTTCCCCATAGAAATAATAGAATAGAAACATTTTCAACAATCATAGTAGCAGAATGCTAAAAAATTGGAGATTTGTCAAAGTTTTGTCTTTAGATGTATATAACGTAGATGATGGAACAGTTTTTCAAAGATGATATCTAATGTTTTATTTCTTTTATTCCAGGTAAGTGCAAGTTGATCTTCTTGGTGAAATTGATGTTCATGTTATAGAGAGCGAAACTCGTAAGTATTCCTCCATCGTTAATCAATATCTATTGATCGAGGACCCGTTGATCAACTTGGGGAAAACTATGGTTACTACACACGTATATATACCGCTGGGATTATATAGAGAAATACAATGGGATGGAATCGGGTACTTTTAGCTAGCCATTCTCAACACAAATAACCACCCTCTGTTTAAGTTATAAAATGGACGTATGGCGCATATGTAGGAGAGATAAATTTGAAAAATTGTAATTTGGTGAAAAATAAGACATTATTATCGTGAGCTTATTTTTGATTCGAGCGATTTCAACATGGTAACATTTACATTTACTAAGTCAGAATCTAACGGCCGTGTACACCAATGGATTTCATGAATTAATTATCTGAGCATGATAAAAATAAACTAAGGTTATAACAGTAAGGTAGCACCATATCTGAAAGTACGAATGGATTGAATTTATCATCGAATGATGTTAAATCGAGTAACCGTCTTTAATTGTCCATGACTGCTTGTAGATTTATCCTACGAAAGGAAGGTGTGATATGAAACGCCGAATCCGATGCTTAATCTCAGTTTTTTTATGGTTATAGTTGGTTCCTTTTCGCCTCAAGAGATAAACTTTATAAGTAAACAAATTGTTTGCATTCCAGTTGTGGTTGTAGACGACCGATTTCGGTAACTGAAGCTGAGGTTGGTTCCAACTCATTTCAACTATTTATCAAGTTTAAAAAAGTTAATGTAGTCCTTCTTTGTTAATATTTACCAGTTTTAGCCTAGATGTTCAGGAAGAGAATCAGAGCCGTCATCTTTACATGTTAGTATATAATCCTGGATATTTTAATTGAAACTCCACGACGCATTTCAACAAATATTTACCTTAATGAATACATGCTACGTTTCATAATGTTGATGCCTTTCAAAGGATCTAACTGATACGGCCGATTCTATCCTTTTCATTTCATTAATTTTGCGAAATATGATTTTCTTATTTTAAACACTGGAGCTAAGAACACTTGCAACTATTATAATCCTTGCGAGTAGCCAAAAATTTACTATTTACTGGTTTAAATCTAATTTTAATAGTAGTATAAAATCCAAACTCTTTGCCAATTAATTTATTTAAGACACCTCATTTATATGACATCACAAAACGTATTTATGATATCCTTTTCGTTAAACTCAATGGAAGTGTTTGTAAATGTTTTTGGACTAGAAGTTTAGCCATCCCTGCCACCGATGTGCTATGCACAAGTGTAGCCATGCCGAAGTAGTTCCATGCACGTTGTAGTCCTGTGAAGAATCGATGTTAACCCTTTCTACTGCTGTTTCGTTTACATTAACGAAGCATTCACTCTAATAAAATTTTCTCTGCGTAATATAACGCTTAAAAAAACTTTGTAATCGATAAATCTTGGAGGAACTGGATGACTTTCTTCCATGTAGATAAACCTTCCACGACAACAATAAGCTGAGTAGAAGTCAGCCAGGTGCAAAACTAGTAAATGTTTTGAAGACCTGGAAGTTGCGCTCTCTTTTCGAGGCTCTTTTCGTCCAAATATCCTTTGACAGGATACTCTTTCCCGCAATATTTCAGGCCTCCCCGATTAAATATTTACCTCCAATTTTGCTAAATCTATTGTGCCCGAGAAAATGGTTGTTTTCTGCCTTCGAAGCGCCTCTGAATAAGTGCGATTAGGTGTACAAGCAATCCACACGTCGTCACATCAGATTCATTAGCGTTCGGACCAAATAAGGCCTTATGATGACCAAATAATTGCCATGATTTATGGTTCGCTTCCGACCCGTCATGATGACGGGGCGTTTCGGCGCCAGAGAGACCAAATCACCCCGCGCACCCAAAAGCCAATGTGCTTTCCTCATACAAAACCCGCAACATTTATTTCAAGGGGCTTTGTTTTTCCATCGCCTAATCTCGGCGATTTTTTCAGCCTCCCGATATATTCATAATGATGTCGTAAAATCGGCTGTTGACGTCCTTTCATCATAACTTGATCGATCTTTGTCGGCGAGCCGGCCGTATTTCGGCCGGCGTACCAAAGTAGCGATGTAGATGGTTAGCGGAGTAGACCTGGCGGTTGTCACCTTTGGTTTCCGTTTGTCAAGCGTCGGTCACGGGCGCTAAATAATGTCTCCGAGAGTGAGCCGTTGAAACAGAGCTTGTTCGGCGAGTAGGTATAACTTCTCATTTATCCTGAGACATTTACATGGACTTTTGCAGTCGTCGATTCCTGTGAATGACGGAGCATGTTGGTGTACCTCCGAGTTCACTCACTCGTCTGATCGGTGATAGATGATATTCTGCTTTCTTCGTGTCGGAAAGCTGGCTCGCTTTGCTTGCCCACGTCCCTCCCCGGCGGACTCTCGGATGTAAATGATAACCATAATGTCCGATGGAGACTGGTGAATGAGATAACTTAATGCTATTTCTGATGATAACACCCGGACAGGGGATGATTGATACATCGTGTACGTGTATTATATGTATATATATGTGTGTGTGTGTGTGTGTGTGTGTGTATATATATANTTGATTTAATAGGGAGATAAAATGTATCAAAGTTTTTATTGGAAGAAAAGGAATGGAAGATAGAAGGTATTCTAAAAAAGAATGACCCTTTTATTATTGAGAGACGTTCAATAGATAGAATGTTCAAAGAGAAGGTGTCAGATAGGCGAGATGTTCTTGATGGAACCCGGAAATCGAAAAGAGAGAGTAGGAATAGGGAAACAACAGTGTTGTTGATATTGTTATATAAGAAAGCAATGACGGAGAAAGTATTAGAAGGAATGAAACTTAGTAACTTCCACGGGAATTTCTTTTATTTTCACGTATTATTAGTAAAGTATTAGAAGTTTTAATGGAAAGGAGATTATGATGGTTTAGAAGATGAGCCTTTGACGTATTGCTATGAGACGGCACTCGAAAACAGACTATTTCAACTTGCAACCAAATACATCAAAACTAGCTAAGCATCGTTTCCTTTATATCCGATAGTTCACGTTTATTAATTCATCAGTTATATTTTTGAAATAGGAAATGATTTGCTTTCCATCTCCATCGTCCTATTTTATTTTATCTCGCCCCCCTGCTGCCTTCGGAGTTGAACATTTATTTGCTGACTGTATTGTTTAGTGAAAAGTTTATAAATTTAATTTAGACGTTGTAAATGTGCTGGAGAAGGAAGGAGTTTCCGTAAAAGTAAGTTACAAGAAATTGTCCAATATGTTAACGTGATGTGTTTGCTTAACGCCTTACTCGTAAAACCACTGCAAAACTCGAAGTGAATCAAACCAGACGTACTAGATAGGCACATAGATCTAGGATCATAGGCACATAGGCAATAGTAGATCACATCTTCATGGCTAAGCATCGAACCGAAACGTAACTGAAAACCATAAAACCGTTCCATTCGTTGGAGTGAAAACCGAACCCAACCGGAAAGTGATAATTTTCGAACAGAACAGAAACCGGAAATCTTTATTTATTTTTTCCGCTTTTAGGTTCACATTTCAACTATGTGTAATATTAGTTACAATTTCTAATCATGAGCAATGGTAAATCTATGGTAAACATCCACATTTATTCATATGAACTTAATAATAATAATTGACACAAGTTTTAGTGTAAGCTTTTATGAAATGTAATGTTATAGAAAGTCACGCGCAATCAAAACCTTCCGTGTTGGCGTTGTTAGTTAGCTACACCTGGTTGTGATGGTCTATGACCTAAGATTTAAGAAGAGAAATCTTATAATTTCTCTCTGATAATGAATACTGAATTTGGTTCGGAAAATTTTGGGTGGTCATATAGAATATATGTGGACATATTGGAGAGGAATCTTTGAAAAAGATACTTCCCCATAGAAATAATAGAATAGAAAATATGTATATATATGTGTGTGTGTGTGTGTGTGTGTGTGTATATATATATATATATCTCGATGGTTAACATATTTTTGAAAATCATCACCACCGGGGAATTATTGAACCTTTACACAGATTTGCGTTCGTTTACCTTGCGCGCACTTCTCCGTTGGGCTTCATTTCAAACAAACCGTGCGTTGAAGTAGATTATAAAAACTCGATGGTCGTTAATCTAAGTCGGTTCCCGAACTTCTCTGCAAGCCACATTTAAGTGCATGTCAGCACATTCTCTTCGAAAATTCTTTCATTTCTGGACATTGTTTCGCCCGTTCGCCTGATCTTATGGATTCCTAGTTTTATAATCTAACAGATTTATTCCCTCTCTTCTCTTTCTTTATTTAATCTACTACGCACATGTCGTATTCTGCTGCATATTAATGCATGCATTTGCCTTTATATCCAATCTCTTCGTATTTTCGAGGCTTTCTAGTGGGTTTTGCACATTCAGGAAAAGGATAATCTTCTGTTACATTGATTTATTTCATCAGTTGCGTACTTTTCCGTCGACATCCTCAGTGATTACCGTAAAATGAATATGTCCAAGCGTAACTTTGTGGGATTCAACACACATCTTTCTTACCATATGTCTCAGTGATTACGTTGATCAACTTGGGGAAAACTATGGTTACTACACACGTATATATACCGCTGGGATTAAAGTTGGTGGTAGTTTTCCTAGGAGTCTCATTTGTAGTTGATTTGCCACTAAAATACAGATAACCTCGTGGTCAGACTTCTGTATTATAGTTTTACACAGTGGCAATAAGGTATATAAGATTTCAGAATGTTATATAATATTAGTAGAGATTGTTGAGATAGGAATTCAGGGTAAGTGAATTCAGTAAGGGGATATTTCTTTCTGTTTCTTTACTGCTTCAGTTTTATGAAATTTCTGCAGGAAACAGTCATCAAAGCTGTTCTTAAATCTTTGATGTATTAGCAAATGAGAATAGTAGGTAAAATAAATGTATTTTCCCTAGACCTGAAAAACATTTAATGTGTAATCGAAGAGGCTGTGTGTTAAAGGATTATAATAGGTTTATGTGCTATCGTAGACTCAATTAGCAGTAATAAAAAATCGCAATAATGATATCTTAAATGGCATAAATAATTATCGTTCTCTAAATAAAAAAATCCGAGTAGTCGGGACTTCAACCGGGACTTTTCCCGCTAACCTCTCCGCCACCGTAACCGTTCAAACTTCAGCGATGATCCATCTTAGCGACAATCTATTCATAACTGTAATTTCCCATATTGCTAATTTTCCCATAATTTATCTCAAGTTAGAAACTGGTAAGATGTGCTAGAATCTGTTCAGTTAATGTTGAAGCGTATAGTTAATGGAGATATCATGTATGCATTATTACTGTCAATTGGATATAGAATTATATATGCGTATTATAAACGTAATGATAGATTTGTTCGAAACGTATAAATATCATTTATATTAGATTTTTTTATTCTTTAGATCCATTTTACTATTTTAACAAATGTATCAACATTAGCAGCGCTAAGACTAGCGGATGTGATCCGAGGTTTCGCGCATACTTTAAGTATTCTATGCAATCGTGAAATTTCATTTTTCTTCAAACCCTAACAGTACTATTATCCTTATTATTGGACTCAAATTACTTCGCCGGTTGAGGTATTGAACGCAGTCATGACGATCAAACTTATATAAAAATTATAATGTTTAACGCTTTTCCGCGAATATATTTTTCGAATGAAATCCACTTAGGAGCTTGCTGGAACTCGATATTTAAAAAGGACTCCATGTTTACTGGAGCGAAATCACAAATACTGTGAGTGCTATTGCCTTTAGAGTCCCTCGAAAACCAGGTCATAGTGATAAATGAGTTTGAATGTGATTGAATCCTCCAATTCCTTCTTCGGTGATCATTCGCATCCGAATTATATGATTATGTTACCTCTTCCTAGGAACCCTTCAAAATGGATTGGAAAGTTTTAAAATTCTTAATTAAATCACAGTCTTGCGGGAAGAGGTCTTTCTGAATGCAATGTATGTAATCCCTAGTTAATCACGGTATTGGAAATGGAGTAAGTGATACGGAAATGTTATGGTACAGTAGCGAATTAATTTTAAACCAATGGGGATTTTCATTAACGTATGATTAAAACGCGAAATCTGAGATGAAATGGATAATTAAGGAAAAATAATTAGTTTAAAAAAGCCAGTGAAGTATTCGAATATTAATTCCCTAACAGTTGATATCCGAATATTAATTCCCTAATTAAAATTCGAATATTAACTGTTTTTATTTTGCGATTAATTATCAGCCGCTTTTCCCTAATGAAAGATGAAATTTCATATCCACCAATCACTGATTGTATGCTACACTCAGGAATATTGAGTTTGTGTCTGAAAAGTTAATAACAGACGATTGTATCAAATTCTCTTGAAAATTTTACCTGAGCATAGTATGTGGATGGACTTATGGTTTGATTCAAGTTGTGAAATCTCTTCATTCTCTCCAATTACCGTAATTAACTTACTTAAAACAATTTAAGGGGGTATCAGTAAGTGAGATTCTTTGAGTTCATTCATGGCTCATGATCACTATGTATTTACATCAGAATGTTATTCACGAGGTCTAAAATGCAACAGACTTTAAAATAATTATCAATTAATTAATTAATATGTTTATAAAAATTGCATCAGCGTACAGAACGAGGCCAATTAAAGATGACGATAAAAATATTAAATAAATCATATAAAAAAATTAAACAATTAAAGTAAAAGAGATAAATCAAAAATACAGAATTACATGTATCAACCTATTGTAAGCATATTTAGGATTGATTTAATAGGGAGATAAAATGTATCAAAGTTTTTATTGGAAGAAAAGGAATGGAAGATAGAAGGTATTCTAAAAAAGAATGACCCTTTTATTATTGAGAGACGTTCAATAGATAGAATGTTCAAAGAGAAGGTGTCAGATAGGCGAGATGTTCTTGATGGAACCCGGAAATCGAAAAGAGAGAGTAGGAATAGGGAAACAACAGTGTTGTTGATATTGTTATATAAGAAAGCAATGACGGAGAAAGTATTAGAAGGAATGAAACTTAGTAACTTCCACGGGAATTTCTTTTATTTTCACGTATTATTAGTAAAGTATTAGAAGTTTTAATGGAAAGGAGATTATGATGGTTTAGAAGATGAGCCTTTGACGTATTGCTATGAGACGGCACTCGAAAACAGACTATTTCAACTTGCAACCAAATACATCAAAACTAGCTAAGCATCGTTTCCTTTATATCCGATAGTTCACGTTTATTAATTCATCAGTTATATTTTTGAAATAGGAAATGATTTGCTTTCCATCTCCATCGTCCTATTTTATTTTATCTCGCCCCCCTGCTGCCTTCGGAGTTGAACATTTATTTGCTGACTGTATTGTTTAGTGAAAAGTTTATAAATTTAATTTAGACGTTGTAAATGTGCTGGAGAAGGAAGGAGTTTCCGTAAAAGTAAGTTACAAGAAATTGTCCAATATGTTAACGTGATGTGTTTGCTTAACGCCTTACTCGTAAAACCACTGCAAAACTCGAAGTGAATCAAACCAGACGTACTAGATAGGCACATAGATCTAGGATCATAGGCACATAGGCAATAGTAGATCACATCTTCATGGCTAAGCATCGAACCGAAACGTAACTGAAAACCATAAAACCGTTCCATTCGTTGGAGTGAAAACCGAACCCAACCGGAAAGTGATAATTTTCGAACAGAACAGAAACCGGAAATCTTTATTTATTTTTTCCGCTTTTAGGTTCACATTTCAACTATGTGTAATATTAGTTACAATTTCTAATCATGAGCAATGGTAAATCTATGGTAAACATCCACATTTATTCATATGAACTTAATAATAATAATTGACACAAGTTTTAGTGTAAGCTTTTATGAAATGTAATGTTATAGAAAGTCACGCGCAATCAAAACCTTCCGTGTTGGCGTTGTTAGTTAGCTACACCTGGTTGTGATGGTCTATGACCTAAGATTTAAGAAGAGAAATCTTATAATTTCTCTCTGATAATGAATACTGAATTTGGTTCGGAAAATTTTGGGTGGTCATATAGAATATATGTGGACATATTGGAGAGGAATCTTTGAAAAAGATACTTCCCCATAGAAATAATAGAATAGAAACATTTTCAACAATCATAGTAGCAGAATGCTAAAAAATTGGAGATTTGTCAAAGTTTTGTCTTTAGATGTATATAACGTAGATGATGGAACAGTTTTTCAAAGATGATATCTAATGTTTTATTTCTTTTATTCCAGGTAAGTGCAAGTTGATCTTCTTGGTGAAATTGATGTTCATGTTATAGAGAGCGAAACTCGTAAGTATTCCTCCATCGTTAATCAATATCTATTGATCGAGGACCAGGCATCTTCAAGCGTCGACGCAAGGTCCATTCGTAATTCTTATTACAGGTCTCACAGTCAGTCATATTGTGGTTTAGCGATACTGCTTCCAAGAAACAAAATATTCCAGGAGAGACTCTGCGACAGTAGCAAGATTTTAATTAATGAAATAATACTGATTATTTCTCGCCTTTTTTAGCTCCATAGGAAATACTGAACGCTCCTTCTTTAACTTCGCGATACTTGTGCCATTCTTTGCTTCGAAATTCGAACTCACATTTATACAGGAAGAAAACCCAATCCTGGAATGTAAATTTCGTACAATAATACCGCAAGATGTTACGTCATCAACCTTCATAACCATGGAAAATGTCTGTAAACCAGGAGCTGTAATGATATTGAGAAAATACGGTGCAAGCGAACGAAAGGATTCTAATAGAATTAACAACCATCTTTTACGTAGAATTCATTGCCATTCCATAATTTAATTATTAAACAATTTCTGTACAATACTAGACGGAGGTATATTTAGGTTTTCTCCCCCTCATCTATGTGTTTATGAAAGTAACTAATTAAACGAAAAAAATGGCGTAGTCAATTGTTGTTTGTTTTTTTAATTTCAAAAAGTTGATGAAAGCTTTTGAGAGGGGAGAGATGAAATGGCTAGGCAAGATGAGGAGTGAGGTATTTTGCCATTGTTTTCCTATCTGAACCAGTTTACTATGAATGGAAAAAATCGACATGGAACATAAAGTAAACAATGGTTCTGTGAAAAACACTTCCTAGCACTTAATAAGTAGCGAATGGCATCATTCGCACCACTCATACTTAGCATCTTCCATATCACCTCAGTCATGAACAAGATTTTAACAAAAGGAAATGAAAGATGCATTTTTTTCCTGTAACAAAAAAATAAACTTAAATTAATTCATTCATAAAGATACAGTAGCAAGAACTATCCGGAATTTTATCTCTACAATAAAAAATCTGGGATGGAAGAGTTTTATTGCCTCACAGAACGAAGAAGAATTTTTTAAAGATCAAAATAAATAATAGAAAATTATACTTTCGCTTGGTTTAGATTAGAATAAACATCAACCACAAATTACCATTTTTGAGCCTAAGGAATATTGGAATAAACTGGAGTTCTCTATTCTAATCTATTCTAATAAATTCAAAGTGTAAAACTTATGAACAAATATTCAAATCCTTTGATTTTTTCTTTTCTGCTTATTCTTCAAGCATTAAATTTGTTTTAGTCATCGTGTACATTTAAATTATAGAACTTCATGAGATTTACACTTATGTTTCTTGGTTGCGTGTATAAGGCTCTTCCCAACAGCAGATAGTTTTCTCGTCAGGTTTTTCTTTCCTCATTGCAGTCATCGTTAAGTCATCGGTTAACCGCAGCATGCACGTCGTTTTCCTGTGTACCCATGCACCTCCGCTTTTTTCTTCCTCGATGTATTTACATGTTAAGATCAAAGGCGATAATGAGATTCCTTGTGTCACTTCATTCATAATACTAAAATCCTTGAGCTCATTACCTTCGTTTAAGATGGACCTGAATTTGTAACAATATTTGTCGAAGCGTCGCCATATAATCTAGGGTTAGATATAAGAAGAGATTAAAATTAGTCTTAACTTGACTCAAATGCTACGTTTAAGCTTGGCGGTTATTAAGGGAGTCGGTACAGTTTATTTTTCTTATTTGTTCATTTTATTGACTACGATATTTTTAACTCGCATTGTCGCATCATATTGAACTCTTCTCTAAATTTTAGATTAGCATTCCTGAAATTCTAGTGCATCAATCTTTAAACTTCCCTAGAATTTCTCTAAATTTTCTAAAGCCTTTCGTTATTCTTTTATGTATTTATGATCGGAGAGACAAAAATCGGGCCTTTACGATTTTTTTTTTTAAGTTTATTTGACTTAAGTCAAAGTCAAAGAAAAATAGGTAATAAAACTGGTATGTGAATAATATGACCGATAACGTTTTCATTGATACCGGTTATATGAAGAATAGTTTAGGATTAGAAGTTAAAAATAGAGGAGACCGACGTTGAAAAAAGCGATAGGGTTTGGTTTTGAATGCACCTCAGGGTAGTTTCGCTGAATAAATTCACGGTACACTAGGATCTTTGAAATTAAATTTATAAACATCGTTAATATTCTGTATAGATTGAGATTTGAAAGTCTTCCTTTCAACCAATCGTGATTCTTAATATTATAACTACTTTGAAAGACAGTTGGAGGAAAATTAGAGTGAATGTGGACTCAGAAAAACCTGAGATATACATAGGGAATATTATCCACTAGGGTTAAACACTCACTAAGGAGGAGTGTGAAAACCTTCGCAATGCTACCGCTATCTTGATGGAACCAAACTATGGTGGAATTTTCTTTCAATTACTGTACATCTGCTGCATTTATCACGACAAAGTTACACATTCAAAATTAATCAGAGATAAGGTTATTTCGAAATTGTTTTATATCCCATCCCCCCTTGGAAAATTTCTAGATCCTCCTCTTTCCTGCCGAAGATAATAGCTAAAAGATGTGGAAACAAAATAAAATAGTGTAAATACATTGTCGATTAAGTACATGATTCCAACCCTAAGGTCCCGGGTTCGAGTCCCGGCTAATCGGAATATTTATGATAGAGATGTTGTGTGTGCTTGACAATAATGATAGTATTTGAATGGGCGTAATTGGGATTATCTTCCTGTTTCTAAAGAATTCTTATTATTATTATTGTTGTTGTTATTGCTCTTGTTGTTGCTATAGTTATCATTTACCAGTACATCAAAAAGGGGGTTTCAAGGTAGCCAAGTGGGCAACGCGTTTGACTTGAAAGCGGTCCCTGGTTCGATTCCCCGTGGGAGCCTACGTGCGGAATGACCTTAGCTGTCTGAGCGCTATTAATGATTCTACTACTTGAGGAAATTGTTGGAAATTTTTAAGATATCAAACTGTTAAGTCTTCGATTCCAACTCAAATTATGTGGTGGGGTAACTCATTATTTTTACGATTCAGAAATTAATTTAATGGCACATTTTTAGGCGAATATTTTCTCAAAATTGAGTGAAACTCGTTGACTTCGTTTGACTTCGTTCAGAATACGTCATTGCACACAGCTGCTATAACAAACTTTGATGTTCGCTATTTTATGATTTATTTTATGAATTATTAAAAGTGCTTCGACAGCTTAGGTCATTTCGCACGTGGGTCTCCACCGGGAATCGAACCCGGGACCGCTTTCGCCGAAGTCGAACGCGTTGCCCACTTGGCTATCCGGGAGCGTCGTTGATAATGTTCAGATAGGATATCGTAAGGGCGTTTTTATTATTCCTGCTGATCTTTTCTGTTTAAAAGAGTGAAATGAGTATGTTTGAAACTTTTTATATTAATCGTAAGTAGTAGCTACGGAGCATGATTCGAAAGATATTCAAAGCGCTATGTACCGCTAAAAGAAAAATGTGGTATCGGAGAATATTTCACTGTAGACAGACGGATTTGCCGTCAAAAACACAAGCTGAGGTCCTTGCCATCGAGGAGACCCAAGAAAGGAGATTTTGTCATTTTTTAAGATGAATAACCTCATGTTGCGGCCTAAGAAATGTCCTTGCACCGAGTGCCTGCGATTGCTGAAATTTTCCCCGGTTATGGACCAGCTCTGTTAGTACTGTTGGATTTTTCACTGTGGATACTCGAGTTTGGAGTTGAATAAAATCTAAGCTAGGAATCCCAAAGAAAAATGAGTTTCGCCAAATGTTTGCGTGTTTCCAGTCAAGTGTCATGTCCATGCTCTATTGAGTGTTCCGTGGACAAGTTAGTACTCCGTGAAACAGCGCGAAAAAAATGTGCGCGTTTTCCCTCTACCTGTGATAAAATATCAACCAGATGCAAACGAAAAATTTTGCGTTATATATTTGAACGTAGCATGAAACATGTTAAAATTTAGTACAACTTGCTTTCCTTTGCGATCTCTTCTTCAGTTTTTATTTAACTCCAAACTCATATCGCGGATTCATAATAAAAATCCGATCTTAATTATATGCATCAGTTCAGATAATGGTGATTTTAATGTTTAATTCTCCCATTCATCTCGGTGCACATTCTCCTACTTCAAAAACTACTCTAAACAATATCTGAAGTAAATACCTCAACCACACATTTTTATAAATACGTATTCAATGCAGCGAAATCACTTCCAGCAGTTTTACACACGGGAAATCTATTCATAGCCTTCCGTACGCTTAATAAACTTTTCTCTTTCTTCCTGGGTAGGCATTTTAGTTCTGTTTGTTCCCAATGCCGAAAGATATCTTAAGATGCCCAGCCAATTTATCATTGACAAAAGCAGCGGCTACGGGAGGAAATGGAAGCCGGCTGTTGAGCCCGTGACGGCCGGCATCTGCTTCACATATTTCCCGGTCTCTTTTACCCATCACTCCTCTCTAGCCCATACATTTTTTAACATCATACTTCTGAATTTTCCTCAACCCCGCTTGAATAGAGACGCCATAATATGCCGTCCATAAAGGAAGCGTTATTATTCAGGATTATTTTGAGTCCCTAATTGCAGCACAAGAAATGTTTTGAAAGCCTAGGCAGATATCTTTTCAAGTCGTTGGTCACATGTTAACTAATTTGGAAGGCCTGTATCACAGAGAAATTTTTACGAAGATATGGGTATCGATGTTTAATAGACAATTAATTACCGACAGGAATTGTTGACAAAACACGAAAGTCTTGCGTTATTTCGGTGCTTGTTCACTTTCAACCATGGCATAAATGATGTGAGCATTGTTTGTAATCTAAAACCGTGAATGTAGTAGGTAAATATTGCAGAAATACTTCATTCAGGCTCAAAGATGGATTGTAGTCATTCGCGTTTGAGAATAAAAACTCAGTAAACATTCGTCTCGAATATTGTTAGATGTACCTGATTGTATACTGTCGCTCAACATTGACTCAAATGGAATTCTAAAGCGCAGAGTAAAAATGCTAATATTGGATTTTATTCTCTTGAAAATATTTCCGATCCGTAGGGTGAACGTTAGTTTCCAATATTTAGTCCAAGAACTATTAACTTAGCTTAGTGATGGACAAGTCCTGTTTGTGGACCTAATCCTTAATAATATGATTATTAAAATATAGGAAATTTTATAAAGTTCGTCATGAAGATTTATTATCCATAGCTTATTACAATTCAGAGTAGTAATTCAGCGAAGGATAAGGCAAAGTGGAGTCGAGTAATGTAAGATCTCTCGAAAAATAACTTTCTTGAAGTACACGCAAATGAATGTAACCCGTTTTCCGCGCATAAATGTGTAACTCTCCTGCCGAATAAAAGGTGCGATCTCCACTGACCTAGTGCAACCACCGTTTCCACTTTATGCTTTTCTAAAAAAAATCAGACATCAGTTCATAGAGAGATGTATTATATCAAGAATTCTTCTTTCAGTTATGCACAAAATGTACATACTTACTGAACCATCTTGGAACGTTTTCAATGAGAATGGGGATCGTTGATTCCTTCAGTCGTTTGGCCGCCGGATCCTTCACACTAGCTTATGAAAAAGACGCCCTATCGGTCTCTCTTTAGATCTCATTCATAATGAATTCCTCTCGCTTTACGAAGAAGGAGATAAAATTTCTATTGTCGGTTTGCCTTCGCGGTTCTCCTCGCCTCCCCTTTTCTTTTCTCTGCCTCTATTAAAAGGTGTTTGCGGCAGCATCAATATTTGTTTTCTCACATTTACCTCATACTACATCTGTCAGGTTTTAAAAATCCCCGAAGTGAGTCCATGCCGTTAAGAAAAATAAACTACTCTTAAGCGCCTGCCACATGTTGGTTACATGTTGGAATATTTACAGCTGAATGTCACTCGAGATGCAGATGTCTATTTACTTCCTACTCCGGTAAAATAATATCCGTCACGTTTAATTCACGGCAGACCCCAATAAAACACAGGTCGGAGATGAAGCACGCTCTCGTTAATCTGTTTTTATCTATTTAAACGCTTATCCAAATGAATGCCTGAACCGCTTCGGTCGATATCGATATAGGCTATCAGAAAATCCCTAAGAGTAACACTCATCCGATTTTCATTCATGGTGTTTCTCTGATTTCCATGTGAACGGAAAAAGTTATTATTATGGATGCATGTATAATTATGTTTTCAAAGAAGATCCGGACATTCGCAAACAGTTTCATTCCCCTCTTAAGATCGCTTTTATTGTAGACTGATTGTATTATTTATTATAGATTCATTATTTTATTTTTATGAGTTTATTTTAACTGATTATGACAAATTAATGAAAAACAGAAAAGAAAAGGCATGCAGGTACATATCATAACCATGGGTTAGCTAGCATAAATTTAGACCGTACAAGTAATCTTAATCCATCCATCATTATCCATCAACATTATTCATGAACAATATTCAGTATATATCATGGCTTAGGAGAAGAATGCTGCACACCGACACTTTTCCACTACCGGTTTCGTGTTATCACAGTCATTGAAAGGACATATTCAAGAGTAAATGTAAAATACATTTTCTCTCTCCTTTACCAAAAGACAAATGAATATATTCCATTCATTAACATATGGTAGCAGGAATAATTTTAAAGTTATAGTATTTAATTAAGTGTTTAAAAACCCATATATTCTATCTTAAATCAAATACAGTATTCCAAAGGAGAAACGAACATGAAATATGTCAGACAGTCGGGAACCGAGCCCTGGTCTCTCATTTGGCGGTTGGCTGCTTCATTTATTTACCTTTTCGGCTATAACATTCAGTCAGTCCATTCGGAAGACTTAGTAGGCGAGGGTGGTGTGGTTTAGTCCGACTATGCGGTATCTTCAACGGCTACTTCCTTGTTGAGCCACCGACGGAAACAAAGTGGTTATATTTTGGCCTTAGCTTATTTTTTTCGGTGCCTACTTTCGGATAACCAAATTACTGGAACAAGAAACAGGAAATTTGATAATCCGGGTTCGAGCCGGGTCACGTCAGACATTTTTAGTCCATAAAATTCACAGAGGAGGCCGTGACTTTGTGGAATTCCGACATAACTCCAATTGTTAAATAAAACAGTTTTAAAAACAATACAAATACATCTTACTGATCCACAAAAAGTTTCGTAGGCGACTAGTTTCGACTAATGTCAGTCATTTCATTCATAATTTCAACACCCTCTGGTATAGAAAAATACTAATGATGGGTTCGATGAAAGTCTTTAAACTTCCTAAATCCTCTCAACAGCTTTTTCATCTTTCCTTTCTCATTTCTACCTCAAATGGATTCCTGTGCACGCATCTGAGATTTTTATGATTGTGTTCGAATAATCAAAGCATGACATCTTTCTCTCCGATCTCCAAGCAAGTCATTCCTCCATCTTGCTAAATGCCACTCGTTTTCTAAATAATTCCCACTCTCTTTGCTCGCATGTTTGCTTCGGTTGAATGAAGTGTGCCGAATTCGTGACAATTAAGCCTCCCTAACGTACCTTTCCTCATGAGCTTTGACATTTAAAGAGCCTTTCTCATTCACGATTTGTATTCTTCTTAAGAGACAAACGTCTCTGAATGTAATATGGCTTGATATATGATCGTCCATTTATTTGATCCATCGCTTGAATTCCCGGATTTTCCCCTTATCGTATGATTGATGCAAGTTGTAACTTGATTGAGATATGTGGAAAGATATAACATTAAAGTTATTGGTGTTTTATTTTCGATGACATACATTTGGGTTTCTGTCGATTGAAAACGGAAAAACTTTAAAATTGTAAAAATAGAAGATATTCGGCATAAAGTTTTCTATGATTAGTGGTTGTAAATACGTAGTTGTACTATTAATTGATGGATTGCGGTCTTTGGAAATTCCATCCTCGAACATTTTTCTTCCTACAATTGTAGATATTTATCATCTACCACATCTTTATGTATGGAATAATTTACATCGATATTCTGCTGCAGAATAGAGGAAATGTATTTATATTTACTCTACTTTAAGCCACTTCACTCATGGCTATGATGATAAGAAAACATACTAAGGTGTGAGGGATACTGAGTAATGGACTTCATTCATCTCGCTTCTTATTGAACTATGAAAAGTGTTACTCATAGGTTCAATCTACATGGATGGAGAATTACGTACTTCACTCATTTTCTTAGTCACCTCATCCCCTTTCAAAGCCTTGTTTTAGCTGATGGTGTAGTGATCGAGAATCTAAACAGAATTCTGCGTGATTGCTAAGACTATTAGTCTATTAGGCTAGTGTACCGAAGGCGACAATAGATTTTGTCTTAATTTCGCCTTCATCCTTTCTTAACGATTCGCCGACGATAGTGATAATTTCATGCAAAAATTCAGCTCATTATTATAATAATTATTATTATTGTGTCTTTTTTCCTCGCCACGAAGTGACGGTGTCCTGGGAACGGACTGATGTCAAATTTCATACATTAACAAAGATATTTAGTCTTCGTTTAAAAATGTTCTGATTAAATGACAGGTATCCTGGATTGCTAATTTTTGAATGATATTTAGGTTAATTTAAACCTTTAGCTTCTCTATACTGGCTGCCAATGTTCTTGGTATTACCCCTGTTGTGGGTTTGACTATGGGAACTATAGTCACACTTTTTAATTTCCACTGTTTATTTAATTCTGTTGCTAAATCGGTATATTTCGTAATTTTGCTTGAGAAAGTTCTTTGAAGATTAGAGTTGAGGGTTACTGCAATGCCAATTATTATACCTTCCTGTTTAATTTTGTCAAAGAGAACTATATCTGGTCTATTAGCTTTCACGGTGAGGTCTGTGAAGATTTCTCTATCCCAGTATAATTTGTAACTCTTATTTTCTAATATATTAATTGGTTTNGTTCTAGGATGGGTACTTCTGGAGGGGTGTCTGTCACGGTCCGGATCGTCTCCTTATGGGTTTTTCTCCAGCTCGTCGTTATAGGTGGTGAGACGGGAAGGACTGGAAGAGAAGGTCCTTCCGCCGGACTTCCTTCGGACAGCTGCCGAGGATGACAAGGAACAGTGGTTAGCGTGTTGTACACGCAGGCGGACAAGGAGGGGCAAAAAGGGGGTGGCAGACGGAGGGAATGTCGGAGAAGAGGGATGTGAAGGAAATGAGCCCAAAGGGTCTCTCTTCTTGGGATGATGGGCTAAGCTCTGTGACGGTGTTCTGAGGGGTGTTGGCCGAACGGCCGATGAGTCGATCGGTGGCGTCGACCTCTGCTCCTACGGACGTAGCGCGCGACGCTTGGCCGCTTCGATATGGGAGACATGCATGTCGTCGGACGGGTGGTATCAACTCATCAAGGCGTCAAGACGGTCCAGGTGATACGAGATTCTAAGAAAATGGCTTGAGAGAGTCCGGCGGTATAAAAGAATCCTAATGTCGACGCATTTGTTGTTGTGAAATAGTTCGCTAAACGCCGTAGGTAGACTGGATTCCTAGCAAGTTCTTGTGTTGGGATGAAGAGGCACGAGGTTATTCTACGTTGATGCGTCTTCATTCGCAATTTCGTGTCTCGAAAACCACTTCGGTTAATCAAAACCAGTCTTATATTTTCTTGTTTTTCTAATGATTTCATCGATTACTTATGATAGTTTCTAAGGGACGAGATATATTAAATAGTTTAACAACTTGGAAAAACTTTTGCAGTTTATTTCCTGAAAAAATGTAAAAAATTTCAGGAAGTGATTTAAAATTGAAGAGGTTATTTCTCAAGAATATATTTTTCTCAAAAACAGTCTTTTATTATGTACAGAATATCTTTTTCTTCTAAATTTCCTTTTACTGGAGATGCTTCTAGGATAATATTTTAAGCATTTGATTTGAAAGACATTCCGTTGGTCTGATTTTTCGAATACATATTATTGTTTGTCATTTTTATATCACACGTTTTGCAGTTTTTCTTCTCTTTAGCAATATTATTACTCTGAATTTATTTTAACATTGGTCGTTAAAGCTAAGTTAATCATAATCATTCGGGAATTGTAAACAAGTAATGTTGACATTGAAGGAGGCACACTAGAGTCTTACTCAGCCGAATAAGTTTGCTCGGTGTTTTATTTTTCTTTATAATGAAGATAAAATGATGTACGTACTTCTTCTTTCTGCAATTCTAATAGTAAATCTATTGAGTTCAATGAAGGAAAAAACAATCCACGAATGCCTGAGTGAAAGAATCATAGTAAGACAAAAAAACCTTTAAAAACAAAATAATATATTAAAATCGATCGATTTATGTATAAATTGTATCGGAGGATGTACAAGGAAGCGACTATGATATTTACATAACTGAATTTCAGTCAAAATCATCATCGTCATATTTGATTTATGTAATCAAAATGGTATCATCTGCATCTATAAGACTTTTACGATAACACAACTACAAAAAATCTTCATTGTATAAAGTGCATTTTTTTATCTCTTCGTTGGTTATTCTTACCATATGATTGCCACCACAGTATCGCTGAATATCTATTCCGAAATCTGAAAGTGATTATTAAGATTTCTGCTTAATATTTTAGATGAACCTCAAATTAGTATTGACTAGCAGAAAAATTATTTAATTAATAATGTTACATGTAAACTTCCCCTTCATGTATAACGGAACATAATTTCTCAACAATATTTTTTCATGCATCTGGTCTTTCGTAGCCAAAACGTTTGAATTGCACATTTATAGTAATTAAATATATCTCTGATTCCCGCTATTTTTGTAATAAAGTGATATTGTATGAATAGCTTATAGATGGTTTGCATTATAAGAGAAATCTCAGATGAAATATACCAAATGATATCTGGCTAGTGATCACTAAGATCCAATTTGGACTCGGGACCTTGGCGTTGGTAGGCTAGTTTTCCAGCTAACAATTCGATACAATTTTGAAAATATATTTATCATTAACTAAAGTAAAGTATAATTTTTATTTCTTTGTGAATAAATTAACTGATATTTCCTTGGATTCATCCGTAAATGTTTGTAAACGTATAATTGTCTCATTTATAATAGAAGCAGATCTCGGCTCTATTTGTCTTCCTATTAGTGTGAACATGCCTTTAAAAGGGTCGAAATCTTCACTTAAACGTTTCTCCAACACGTTCTATCCATCGAAGGCGCGAGCGGTAATCAGTGGAAAGCATCCGATCCGAGAATTCCTATTCTCCGTATAAAGTGCGGTCGTACATTAAAGTCCATAATCTCCTAAACCCCGCCTCGAACATCAAAGATGACTCAGAGGAACATATTGCCCAGGACGAAATACGCAGTCATTCTCTCTTCTCGCCCAAAAAACTCTCGCTCAGCTTATCCAACATTTGGACTCTTTATCCATTAAATTACTCCCATCTCCCCCTCTTTCACGCCTCTACCCTTTTAACCGTGCCTCACACCGAGGCCCTCTCCAACGGCCTTCCCCGCCTTCCACAAAAAAGTTCACCTCGGCCGGGTGGGTGGCTTGCCGTCTATCGCCGCCTTCATTTTGTCAACCGGTGACTTCCTCAGCCGCGTTAGACGTTGGCGGCGGCAACTTGTGACGCTTAAGAGGAACGGTGGTATTTGGGAGGGAGGGTTAACGTCGTGATGGGATGGTGCGCGTCTGCAGGTAGGGTGAGTTGCAAAGATGTGGATGTGAGGTGTGAAGGTGGCTCCTCGAAGGAAAGTTGAGAGGAAGGGATAGAGAGAGGCCGTCCGTGTGTCCTTGACTCTCAATCACCTCTGCCGCTAAGGTGTGCGGTGGGAGTGTTGGCTCATTTGATTTGTCCGACACTCCGAGCCGCTAGGGGTATTTATGAGGGGAGGAATAATGACCGTGACCCAGCGGTGATTATTACGCATCAGATTCAAGGTTTCAGATCTTGACTCGCTAAAGGATGCCCTAAAAGATGTCGTGTGGGCTCTGGTTGGAGGGAGACGGGTTCATCCATTATGTTAGCATGGCGCCCATTTCGATGTATCAAATATATCGCTCTTCATTCATTAGGGAGGTCCAGGAATGGGACATTGCCGCTCGTAAGGTTTATGGATTTGGTGCCGGAAGGGATGGTTTTAGGAGGTTCTAGGATGGGTACTTCTGGAGGGGTGTCTGTCACGGTCCGGATCGTCTCCTTATGGGTTTTTCTCCAGCTCGTCGTTATAGGTGGTGAGACGGGAAGGACTGGAAGAGAAGGTCCTTCCGCCGGACTTCCTTCGGACAGCTGCCGAGGATGACAAGGAACAGTGGTTAGCGTGTTGTACACGCAGGCGGACAAGGAGGGGCAAAAAGGGGGTGGCAGACGGAGGGAATGTCGGAGAAGAGGGATGTGAAGGAAATGAGCCCAAAGGGTCTCTCTTCTTGGGATGATGGGCTAAGCTCTGTGACGGTGTTCTGAGGGGTGTTGGCCGAACGGCCGATGAGTCGATCGGTGGCGTCGACCTCTGCTCCTACGGACGTAGCGCGCGACGCTTGGCCGCTTCGATATGGGAGACATGCATGTCGTCGGACGGGTGGTATCAACTCATCAAGGCGTCAAGACGGTCCAGGTGATACGAGATTCTAAGAAAATGGCTTGAGAGAGTCCGGCGGTATAAAAGAATCCTAATGTCGACGCATTTGTTGTTGTGAAATAGTTCGCTAAACGCCGTAGGTAGACTGGATTCCTAGCAAGTTCTTGTGTTGGGATGAAGAGGCACGAGGTTATTCTACGTTGATGCGTCTTCATTCGCAATTTCGTGTCTCGAAAACCACTTCGGTTAATCAAAACCAGTCTTATATTTTCTTGTTTTTCTAATGATTTCATCGATTACTTATGATAGTTTCTAAGGGACGAGATATATTAAATAGTTTAACAACTTGGAAAAACTTTTGCAGTTTATTTCCTGAAAAAATGTAAAAAATTTCAGGAAGTGATTTAAAATTGAAGAGGTTATTTCTCAAGAATATATTTTTCTCAAAAACAGTCTTTTATTATGTACAGAATATCTTTTTCTTCTAAATTTCCTTTTACTGGAGATGCTTCTAGGATAATATTTTAAGCATTTGATTTGAAAGACATTCCGTTGGTCTGATTTTTCGAATACATATTATTGTTTGTCATTTTTATATCACACGTTTTGCAGTTTTTCTTCTCTTTAGCAATATTATTACTCTGAATTTATTTTAACATTGGTCGTTAAAGCTAAGTTAATCATAATCATTCGGGAATTGTAAACAAGTAATGGATAGCGGATCAATAATTTTAAACATCATCTTTCGATGCCAATTTATTCTAACGACCAGAATCACATGCTAGATCCCTTTATAAAAATTAAAATTTGTTAATCTTCCACTATTTATTAACACTCAAGTAACTTTTTGTTTGATTAGTTTTACATGGTGTATAATATTACCTTACAGGATAACTTCATTTCTAATAGAAACTGAAACTACACTATTTTCTAAATTTGTTTCTCAATGGGTTTCGTCCTAAAACAGGGACAATCAAGCCTCATAAGGACACAAAGGAGATGATGCTACGAATTAGAGGCCATCAAACCTCTAAAACAATATTGTGGAAAATGAAAAAATTATTCTACTGATATTCCACGGTCAACTCTTATTGACTACAATCCATATCTATCCTTAATTTTGTCTGATGTAATGAAATCGTGACTCCATCTTTTCCTTTTTGAATTTGTGAAAAATATTTCGAAGTTTTGGACCCCAAAGGATGCTGGATGAACGAATGGCTGGTTAGGCTACGGAAATTTGATTCGCCAGAAATGGCGGTCACCGAAGGCGAAATCAATGGAGAGAGAGAAAGAGCGCTTGTGCTCTGTTTACTTCCCAATTACGGATGCAACACACGTACACCTCTTTCCTGATACATTCCTCCGATTATACAAATAACATTGCTAAATCTGGGTTTTAGCTTTATTTAGAAAAGACGCCCATGCAAGGATAAAGGAAGGGGGTTACCACTTCGTACATAATAAAAGCGTGCGCCTTAAAAACCAAGTCTCCCAATTTCTGGGCACGTATTCTTAAACCCTTTCAGACATGATTTTTTAATGAAATTTAAAAAATTATTTTTGCGTATATTTCATGTAGCTACATATAATTATACTTATTTATACATATTTTTTTAAATTTTAAGCAAGTTAACAATTTATGGATTGTCCAACATATTGGCAATCGGGTCTCGAAGGTCACATATCTCCCAGGGGTCATCTCTAATTTTCTGTCGCTTTTTCTCATTCTTTCTAAGATAAATGAAACAATACGTAATTTTAAGTAATTAGTTTGTCNATAGAGTAAATATATGGTATGACTCATTTAAAGTAAAATTAATTTTTATCATTATTAAATGCCGATATTTAACTAAATTTTATGTATATGTATGCGTACATGTGTATAATTTATATTATACACATGTATAATACTGGGTCAACATATCCAATATGTTTCAATTTCTATTAAATTTTATTCTGTATGAAATGAAAGAAACAAATTTCATACTTTACTTAACTGTACAATATTGGACTTTATCGATATACTATTTTTACAACATGCTCAGACATCCTCATGTCCACGATCTTCTTTCGTCTCTGGCTGGCTAACAACTCTACAGAATTTTTGCAGCATTTTTAGTAATCATAGTAAATCGATAACTATTTCGAAAGGCAAATTCTCACTAAACTACCGTGCCGCAATGATATTACGCCGTTATTACGCAATTATTCCTCACTGCGAAATACCCTGCCGGTAAGTGGGAGACCTGGGTTCGAGTTCCACCTTTAAGACACGTAAGCCTTAAAACTTGTCCTCGATTCATATCTGTAATTGTATAAGTGATAATATACACCCCCGGTTACCTGGACTGATCTTTGTGGGCTCTTTATGTAAGGATTATCTTCTCTAGTTTCCAATTATCTTTCTTTCTTGGTACTGAGCACAAGATAGAGAGAAAACATGTAAAATTGCAATGTAATGATAATAATAACAACTCGTCCTTATTTGGGCGAGATTGAGACTAAAAGTCTCCTCTTCCATCCAACCCATCGTCATACTTTATACAGTTATTAATTAAAGATAAAAGAAAAAGGAGAAGAAATGTGGTAATAAAACCTTAGAGATTCTTAAGAAAAAATCATCCGCTGCAGGAAAACACCCAGTAGGAAGGGGTGTGTGAAAGGTAAAAGTACATCACAAGAAGAAAATGATTACAGAGTGGTAATAAGTCAGCCATACATAATTAAAAATCAATTATTAAAAAAATTCCACTTTACTTGGTGGAATGATACATGAAACACATTTACATATTAGTACGTACAAATTGAAGTACATGGTCGTGCATTGAAAGGGTGAACTTTATTAATATGACAGTTTTTATGTTCTTTTTCACAACGCACACACATGATCATATATGTAGATAACGGTTGGGGGACGCTGGGTATGGGACGAAAGGGGTAGGAGGTGTTATAAAAATATTTGGAAAGACTTATCCAAATAATCCTTTTTTGGAAACATTTTTTCCCTTTCATCACTGACAAAAATTCGTAGTCCAGTCTGGCATCTGCGCCATTTTATTGCATGGTATCCCCTGAGAATTCATGGGAAGAAAATCTCTGTATCGATCCGACTCTCGCCTCACTAATGTTTGCTTTCCATCCCTGTTCGTGAGATATTTTTGTCGTGATGACACGCACATGAGGAAATAGGATTTCTTAGTCGAGTTCTAGGATTTCTCTCTCAAGTTCTAGGATTTCTTCATCTGCAGCCACACCCCATTTGAGATCATTAGCGTGCCATATTCAATTTGCATCTGCAGGTCGCATTTTGGGATTAAATTACGTTAAATAGTGGGTAGCGTTACACCTTGTAATGCATCCAACCCGGTTAAAATCGATACCGGTTAATCGGATTTTCGGCCATAATCGGTAATGGGTATCGGTTTCATTTTATTTTACGTCATAGTATAAATCATCGCCTTTAAGTTTAAAACAAATACAAGCGCAAGATATATCGATAGATATATTAAGAATAGCTTTATTTTGTGGTTAGTGTAAGGTGGTATCCATCTTTTGGTTGTTTTCTCTTTTCGAAAGAACGGAATTTAACTTCGATGTCTCCAATAAACGCATTAAATTGCGTGTTTCTTGGTCACCCTTTTACGCCTTGTTTTTATTGTTATTTCTTTTGATTTCGCCATTTTCATTTTTACCCGTCCTTTCCTTGGAATATAATATCAAATCTTGGAAATATTTCATTACGGCTCCTGTGTATATTAAGCGATAAAGAACGTTTAGGTCCTAATATGGGAATAATATTTTCTCGGTTAATCGATTACTTAGCGCCACACCAACCGGAAATGTGTCTTTTATTTGCGGTTACATGAATGCCCAACTCAACCTCAGACTGTATACCGAATAAAATCAGCTGAGCGCTAGACGAGGATGGAAGATTTAGATGGAAACATCTTTGAAGCATCGACTTGACTGCAAATTTCATGGTTCGGATATGCATGATTGGGAGGTTGACTACGTTGAACGCCTGCACTTGAATTCGTAATTCCTGAGTAGCAATCATCATTCCCTCATCTAGCATTTTATGAAGACTGCCCCTAGAGAATGTACTATCTATGATTCCTGAAAAGATGTACAGAACGTACATAAGTCTTTAACTCCTCGTAAATACTATATACGACACAAAAACATTTCCTATATAAAATTAATAGAATAGAATAGAAAAGTTTTTTTGCGGGCGAGGTTGGGACTATGAAATCCACTGTTAGATCTAACCGATAAATTTTTCCATTTTACTTACCCATTTATGTTTTTTATGAAATATACAAAATTTACCAGTAAATTGATGTAAAGCTGATGAAATTGATTGTTACCAAACATTCTTTGCAGTATTCGATGCTAGAACGTTTCGTTTACTAAGTTTTATTCTACAAGTCGATAAAGGTTCTAAATCAAATATTTTACTTTGGAAATAATTATGGATTACCACAACACCTCGCCTACTTCAGTGAAGTTTATTTTACTTTGATTTCCTAAGTGTTCTATTCAAGAAAATCGACATGTATGTTCGTATAAAAAAGTTAGAATTATTCTCCGGAGGATTAAGGATTTTCTTCGCAAAGAAGATCATTATGTGGTACTAGTGTGTCGAAGTAAATATTTTTCAATCACGCTTCTTTAACCTGCGTCTATAAGGGCAAAGAGGGTGTGTGACGTGACTTTCAGTTCCGTAGATTATAATCCGGTATATTATTGTATGCGTGGAGTTTTTCTACTATATCCCTGCGAGGTTCGCGCTTCTTATTCATGCGAATGAGATTCGAATAGTTTTCAAATTATCGAGCATAATTTACTTCTTTCTCCTAATGGAAACAACGGTAATTTTATTACCCGAATGCATATTACGTCTTATGTCCCGTCGCCTTTGGTACCGCGGACGTCTTTATTTCTGCGAATTTTGCAATCACCGGCCAATGATTCAGCTTCGTTTGAAAAATTGCCCGGTAATTTCTCAACTGCCGGATTCCCCATAAGCCAGTGGTAGGGTAAGAACAACGGGTTAGGCGTGCGAAAGGTGTCTGCGCTCAAACCCCCTTTCTCTTGGTAAATCATTCGCTATTACGATGAACTTTGCTGCTACTCTCCATGACGCTCAAGCTTTCTCCACGACAGCCATCTAGCTCCCCTCAGCCTAATAGAGCACACACCCATTTTGAGCTGCCGTCGGTGGTGTTTATTAGAGACGCCCTTTCCCTATAGGCGCTCTTACGCAGTGTAAAATAATAGACAACCAACTCGGAAATTAATCACAGAAAGGTGGAGCGCTTAAGCAAGTTATTTTACGCAGTGCGTTTTTCTGTTTCCTTGAATTTTGGCCTGTTTTTGTCAGGAGCGCATCCAGAATTTTGGCTTGGAGGGGGCTGATGCTAAGGTTAATGATAACGTAACCAATAGTATAATGAAGGTGCTTATTTGAGTAGGCGTAGTATTGTTAAAAGTGCTTCCACAGCTGAGGTAATCTCTCACGGTTACCACCGGGTTTAGAACCCGGGACCGCTTTCCTCGAAGTCGAACGCGTAGCCCACTAGGATATTCGGGAGTCGTTTTACTGATCGTTGTAATGGAAACTTATTGGCTTTCATCAAAAGGAACTATTGCAAGTAAATAAATGTTGTAATATTTCCCGATACGTATTGAGTTCTTAAGGATATAGATATATAATCTTGGATTAGGATAGGAACGTCTTTATTGTAGTTTGGGACTATGAAGTCCCATCTTACAATTAGCCCATTTAATTTTAATAAAAGAAAAGAATGGGTCATCAGAATAAGAGAAAAAATATGAAGAAACAATGTGTGGATAAAAAATCTTAAGTCAAGAACTTAGGAAAAAAATGTTCACAGCAGGAATACCCCCCGCAAAAAGGAGTTTGTGAAAAAACTGCGAAACCTATTGATAGTAATAGCTGAATTTTAAATTAAGAAAATTATTTTTATAACCCGAAAAAAGAGGATAAAGAAAATTTACTGTAAACTCAAAAAAACATGTAACGGCATGGAAAACTTTCCACGCCGGAAGACATTAAACATTGAAGAATACAAAACAAATTAAATAGAGGTTGAAAAGATAAAAACAAATTTATGTTACAGCTACTAAAAGTATTAGAGTCGCTAAAATGGATCGTTATTTGTGTTCAGAAAAAATACAACAACGGCGAAAAAGCTAAGGTCAGTAATTTTTACTCATATATGTAACCAGGATAAACCGAGAGAGAGATGCGATGGGGGCTCCATCAGCCTCCCCCGTGGGCGCACGCGTAATCATCGTCCATTCCCTATGATACAAACTACTTCAACTTAAAGATTTTACGGCTAAGGAGTCTCTCCAGTCTCACGTAAAACAGGGAATCAAATCTTAATGGATGTTTCCAGTATCTTTGTTTGTGGGTATGTATGCACGTTCGCGTTAGACTCGATGACCTGAGGTCGCACAGCACAAAAAAATTTCCACAAGTGTCGACGACTTTCTGGTTCTTGGCTTCTTCCGTATAGAATAGACAGATAGTTGCGGTTTTGACGAAATTCATTCTGATGGTTCTCCGTGAGGAAGCTCGTTTTCATCACCCGGAGGATTTCTTTCTCATACAGAAATGCGTTAGCAATGATGATCGATGAAACCGGTATCATAAGCAAGATAACCGTTCGAATATACTTATTACCATAAAACATGCCGACCTCTCTGGCAGAATTGGAATTGCGCGATCTTTGTAACGCTGTGATCTCGGGATCGAGCCCCAGCTGAGTTTTTCGGGATAGTGCATGGGTTTTTGTGCTCGACGTTTGTGTCTGTGATCGTTGAAATTATTGAACGAATATTATTGGGGGCTCATGTTTCCCTAAAATGATAATAATAAGTATTAACCGAATATCATACAAAAAATAAATAATACTAACTATATTTAGATAGAGAAATCACGATAGACATCATCGTTAAAGCAAAGAAGACCGGATATAATCTTCATTAATAAAACTAATCAGGAAGGATTTAAGGTGGACATAGCTGTAACTCTCAATTGCAATCTTCAAAGTACTTATACCAGAAAGATAACCATGTACACAGAGTTAGCAATAGAAATATATAAACTATGGAAGTAGCAGAATGTAAACATCGATCCCATAGTAATATCCTTACCAGGGGTAGTACCAAAACATTACGTTTAGTATTTCATTTAGTATCTAATTCCATACCATTTTAGACTGCAGGTTTTATTGTCTATCTTATTATTTTGAAGTTTTTCCAGAAGGTTTTTTTATTTTCATGCTTAATTTAACAAAGCGAATCTTACTTCCTTTGGAGAAACATCTGTTATATCCGTTGACTATACCTTAAACAAGAGAACTCCAATTTTCGACTTACCCTCAAACTCCTCAACTTTATAATAATAGAAATTGTCTCTTAAAAATCGTTAAGCAAATTTCTTGGGTTATTTATGGACATTTTACGATAGAAAATGAAAAATGGGAATGGTGTCCATAAGCTGTAGATAAAAAATATGAATAAGGATAAGGAAAGGGAGGATGTTGTGATTGTTTAGAGGCGCAATTTCAAGTTTGTTCATTGCGGCTGTTAGCGCTGATTTTGGTGAAGAGCTCAGATTCTCCTCTTCCAGAGTAGATATTATGCATGTAGACCCCCTTAGCAATGAAGTCACGAAGTCCATATTGTAAATAGAGTGGTAGTAGTGTGTAATCTCATTATTTTTCCGATTCGAGACGTTTCCAGAGTTGAAGATGAATAAAACGGAAGGCCTAACAGTCATACTAGAGAGGTTAAAGTGGGTATACGAGTTCATCCATACGCCGTTACTCATCAATAAATTATTCCAGGTTGATTTTATGTCACTAGTATTGTTCAGAAGTCTTTATAGTACTCGTTTAATTTCAAAATGACTGGGTTACCTGGGAAAATTTTCATTCCCCAGTCGAACAGTCTTTTGTTACAACATGATTCTAAATCTAAATTAAAATTAAAAACATCAATAGAGATGGTAATGCGATTATTTTGTGAGAGGAGTTTATGTTTGTAATTGTGTGCAAGTATCTATGTAAATGACCAGAACGTCTTCAGAGAGTGGAATCCTGTACAGATGTAAACCTGTACCTTTACTGATATAATTGATTGTTACCAAACATTCTTTGCAGTATTCGATGCTAGAACGTTTCGTTTACTAAGTTTTATTCTACAAGTCGATAAAGGTTCTAAATCAAATATTTTACTTTGGAAATAATTATGGATTACCACAACACCTCGCCTACTTCAGTGAAGTTTATTTTACTTTGATTTCCTAAGTGTTCTATTCAAGAAAATCGACATGTATGTTCGTATAAAAAAGTTAGAATTATTCTCCGGAGGATTAAGGATTTTCTTCGCAAAGAAGATCATTATGTGGTACTAGTGTGTCGAAGTAAATATTTTTCAATCACGCTTCTTTAACCTGCGTCTATAAGGGCAAAGAGGGTGTGTGACGTGACTTTCAGTTCCGTAGATTATAATCCGGTATATTATTGTATGCGTGGAGTTTTTCTACTATATCCCTGCGAGGTTCGCGCTTCTTATTCATGCGAATGAGATTCGAATAGTTTTCAAATTATCGAGCATAATTTACTTCTTTCTCCTAATGGAAACAACGGTAATTTTATTACCCGAATGCATATTACGTCTTATGTCCCGTCGCCTTTGGTACCGCGGACGTCTTTATTTCTGCGAATTTTGCAATCACCGGCCAATGATTCAGCTTCGTTTGAAAAATTGCCCGGTAATTTCTCAACTGCCGGATTCCCCATAAGCCAGTGGTAGGGTAAGAACAACGGGTTAGGCGTGCGAAAGGTGTCTGCGCTCAAACCCCCTTTCTCTTGGTAAATCATTCGCTATTACGATGAACTTTGCTGCTACTCTCCATGACGCTCAAGCTTTCTCCACGACAGCCATCTAGCTCCCCTCAGCCTAATAGAGCACACACCCATTTTGAGCTGCCGTCGGTGGTGTTTATTAGAGACGCCCTTTCCCTATAGGCGCTCTTACGCAGTGTAAAATAATAGACAACCAACTCGGAAATTAATCACAGAAAGGTGGAGCGCTTAAGCAAGTTATTTTACGCAGTGCGTTTTTCTGTTTCCTTGAATTTTGGCCTGTTTTTGTCAGGAGCGCATCCAGAATTTTGGCTTGGAGGGGGCTGATGCTAAGGTTAATGATAACGTAACCAATAGTATAATGAAGGTGCTTATTTGAGTAGGCGTAGTATTGTTAAAAGTGCTTCCACAGCTGAGGTAATCTCTCACGGTTACCACCGGGTTTAGAACCCGGGACCGCTTTCCTCGAAGTCGAACGCGTAGCCCACTAGGATATTCGGGAGTCGTTTTACTGATCGTTGTAATGGAAACTTATTGGCTTTCATCAAAAGGAACTATTGCAAGTAAATAAATGTTGTAATATTTCCCGATACGTATTGAGTTCTTAAGGATATAGATATATAATCTTGGATTAGGATAGGAACGTCTTTATTGTAGTTTGGGACTATGAAGTCCCATCTTACAATTAGCCCANAAATTAAACAGAGGTTTAAAACATTCCATATACATTTATGTTATAGCTATTATAAAACATTAAAATCACCAGAATGGATCGGTAGTAGCCGGTTAAATAGAGGTTTAAAACATTCAATATACATTTATGTTATAGCTATTATAAAACATTAAAATCTCCAGAATGGATCGGTAGTAGCCTTCAGAAAAAATACAACGGCAGAATTTGCAACTCTGGAAGTTAAATCCCAATGCATTACAAACGCATTCAGTCATGATACCACGTAGCCGATTACCTCCTCCAACCGACACTAAAAATTTTCTTTATCCTTTTCAGAAATTTACGACTGATGTTCTTTCACGTCTTTAAATATCTGGTAATAATCTTTGGTCTGGTTTCTCGAAAAGCGAGGAAGGCGATAAAGGACTTAAGGCAATATCTGCGATAAACGATCCTTTGTGGTGGGAGAATGTCAGAACAATGGAATTAGTATGGCACTCAAACAGATTAGGGTCTTTATGCTCGGGGATTTCTTCTACGACCGTCCTATTATTCACTCCTCTAAAATGCCAAAGAAGTGAGAAGGAAAATTGACAATAGAGGAAACAACAAAAAAGTAGAGTCATGAAAATGCAGAACTTTCTTTGTATGCATAATTTTTAGTATATGTAAGAATATAATTGGTATTTCTTCCATCGACGGGAAAATTAAACAATATCTATTTGCTTTTTGTGAACAATTTCCATACTTTGTATGATAAATCGGTATTCGTTTAGCTAACTATCCGGCTTGCGAAAATCGCCCCTCATCGACCCACTGTATCGATCGAAATGGTTGAAATAAACCCTGGCGATGAAATATCTCTCAGGAGCTGGGCATCAAACCATAACATTTTTCATTCCGGTTTTCGCTTCAGTTCAACGAAAATGCCGAATATCCGTTCAGTTCCGGTGCCGCTTCTTTCTCACAACGTCGAACCGGTAAGAACCGTTTTGCTTTGTTATTCCTAGATTTTCTCAAATACGCTACATTTTTTAAAATCTGTAATACTTGCAAAGCACGACCACTGAGAACCCTAACCCCTGCTGGTTGGAATTTTTCAATGGTTAGTTTACTCGTAAACAACGGCTTTTTGGAGATTTCCTCGATCTTTAATGCCTACTTTACTTAATTTTAGAATAAAACTTTTTATAACTTAGCTGTTATTCGCAGTAAAACTGCTAGTTATGAAGCCTTCCTCCAATCACATTCAAGAAAAATGTGCATCGTAGAAAACCTACAATTAGTGAGTGAGTGAATAACGAGTAATTATCGATGAACATTTCAAATTTAACCAGCATTTAGGTACATGATAAATAAACTGAAAAAAAAGTCATAACAGCTGTTGCATTTAAAAGACCAAATAGGGTAAAAACAATTTTATGTACTGCTTTTGTAGAATCGGTAATTCGCTATGGACTGACCATTCGGGGAGGCATTACTAACAATAATCTGGTTAGTATGAGTCGCTAACGAAAGAAGATTATAAAATATGATAACAATAGATATAGCTCTTACACTATTGATATTTACACATGTTATCAAAATAACGGTTTTCGTTTACGGCTCAGGTGCAAAAATTTCTTTTTTTTTCGATCTGGGTCAGTTTTCACTCCGACAGAAATAACGTTTTTTCTGTTTCGGTTTAGTTCCGGTTCGATGTGCTACCGAGGAGTCAGCCGCATATATCCTCCGCTTTCCTTCCTCGGCTCTATCTTTGCTTATTCCATCCCCTTTTCACCTTCTTAGATACCCTTGAACCTCATTCCGTCCTTTCCAAGTTCCCACCCCACTCTTTTCTTGCTCCGTTCTCTTTTTCTACTTCTCGTTCACTTTTTCTCATCCCACTGTCGCCATAAATGTCTTCGGACGTCCAAAAATGGTTCCGTAAAAGGTGTCAGGGGTTTGAAGTTCTTGGGGAGGAAGAGGTCTCGTTCCCGTCTGGAGACCAGCTCGTAAAACGATCCTTCGATAGGAATATGGTTTCTTTTGTCGAACACCATTTAATGCCCGCTCCAAGTACGTATAGTTTCGCTTAGCTTCAACTAATCCAAAAGGATTAACATTCGAGTTTATATTTTTAGCACCACCGTGAAACCCATTCATTTCAATTATTCATAGTAATTTACAATGCAATAAAACGTCTTTATTGGGCGAAATTGGGGCTAGAAAGTCTAACCTTACTTTTACCCCAGTTCGAAACTTTTCCACGCCGTTTATATATGTATTTTTTAGTTTTGTCAATGTTTTTTTCCTTATTTTTTCAGGGTATAGAAACGATTTCCTTTAGTTTAAGTCTAGCTATAACTATCGGTAGGTTTAGTATGTTTTAACACCCCTCATCTTACTGGTTTTTTCCTGCTGTGGAATGTTTTTCCTAAGCTCTTGACTTAGGTTTTCCATCCACATACTGTTTCTTCATTTTTCTCTTTATTTGTTGATCCATCTTTACCTTTCACTAAAATTAAATGGGTTATATTTAAGATGGGACTTCGTAGTCCCAATCCTCCCGCAATAAGGATGTTTCTATTCTATTCTAATCTATTCTATTCTTATTCTATTCTTTCTCATATGTCAATGTCATTGAAATCAAGTATAATGCGTGCAATTTCGATAGGGTAAAATTAATCAAAGAAACATGACTTTTTTATTGATAAAGGAATTTTTATTCGTAGTCGTTAGCTTAGTATAGGATTTTTCACATCTTTGATCTATATGTATCATCATCATCAGCTATTTTCAATCCAACGTTGGTTGTAAGCCTCCCAAAGTGGTTACAATATCTCTATTCTGAGCGTTTCCTCGCCATTTTACTCGTTGATGACTATGTATTCATAAAAAAAGAAATTTAAGTAAGTTTAACTAAGTTTGCGATGAAGTAGATGCTAATTATGTGAAATTGAGAGCAATGTAACTATGAATGAGGATATCTTTTCAATTTTCTCTAACTCTCCATCTCGTGTTAGGAACAACATCGCACTCGTATAGTCTATGGTTAAGAATTTGTAGCCTTAAGTATGTTTGGGGTTCATTCCAACACTATATTCATTTATACTTTAGTAATCCATAGGCTTAAAATTAATTAATTAAATCCCTAAGGAAACTTTCGATGTGAAATTAGTATGTAAGGTTATAGAATTTAATTCACACTCTTCAATATTTTTTCATTCGATAAATTCGTATTAGTTGTAAAAATTTCAAGAAGTTATTTTCGCGGTCGTGTTAACATATATACATTCTCTTGCTCTATTTGCACTATGTTTAGTTTATATTTGGACGACATAAATAGCAGTTGTTTCGGTTTTTTCGTGGACCAATATTTGGTTGATTTTAGGGCGAGAAGAACGAATCTAATCTCCATCTTCAAGGTGCAAATTTAACCTGTAAAATAATTCTTTGTTTTTCAAAATCTTTGTCTGTCGCATTAGATTATTTGTCGGTTCATATATCTTGGGAAATTTTTAGAATGTTGACCTTCAGCCTTTCATCATACGGTTTAATTGGTGCATAATTTAGATCAGAACTTTGAGTTAATTTGTTCCTTTTCTTCTGGTACTAATTGCGTGAAGCAATTGAAATTGCTACCCAAACATTATTTCCGTCTGTCGAATCTAGTTACATTCGTATGCTTAAGAACATTTTTCATCACCGAAATCAAATTCAAATTTTAGTTTGCGCTCTAGGAATGAATACAAAATGATCAAATGACCACACCACACGATCGGCATAATTGAATTGGTTGAAATACTTTAATCTGTAATCACACTTGGTAATTGCTCTGCAGTAAGTTTCGTTTATCTGGTTACCCATACCAATAAATCTCTTACGTTTATAAGAATAAAAAATTAGACATCATTGAACGGTTTCCTTGGGCAATAAATTTGATTTGTCTATGTCTATGTTTGTACCCTGCAAGCCGCCTTTCGGCATGTGGCAGGGGGTGCATGCACCATGACTCTATTTCCTTAATCGATTATTTTCGCGTATCGTTTGCGGAAAAAATGAGTTCTTGAATCTATTTGTTCTGGCATCTATTTCTCTGATCTTTCTCGCATTATCGGAACTGCCTATGTAGCATGGTGAACGCATTATATCTGCTACATCATCTCTGAACGTGCTTTGACTGAATTCATCCAGTAAATTGATCCCTTGTTGAAATCTTCTAACTTCCAAAGATTCCCATTTTGCATCCTGGAGCATCTGAGTGACGCTCACTGATTTATCGTAGCAATTCTTCACAAAACGTATCGCCTTTCGCTGCACCTTTTCTTATTCTTTAATACATATTTGCGAATAAATGGCTATACAATTATTTGCGAATAAATGGCGCGCCCTGATTGAACAGTGCAAGAAGAGCGAAATTCGGAGGACTTTTTTTCTATTGGAATTGCCCATTAATTGTACTCCTGGATATATGAATGTTGCGGTATACTTTTGTGAGCAACTCTTAATAATAATATTAATTAATCTCACAATATTATTAGTCTCACAAGACCATTCTTACCCTAGAAACAATAAAATACGGATCAACACATCAGTAAGAGCCATGTCCTTGCCAGGATCCGAAAACAGCACCTGGGTGTTGTGAGGCCAGCACGCTAACCACGCCAACTCGTTAAATTGAGACAAAAATGTATCGCTAATAAATTGTTGTCACTATGATTTAAATTCGTTTATATAAATATAACATCAATTCAGGAATTCCACACTTTTAACGTAAAATATATTCGTTTTTTTATCACCAAAACGCAATGCGAATTTGATGCATAAGTCGAGAATTGAATGTTACAAGTGCATAGACGAGGGTATAAGTAACAGAACATGCTAAGTAATGAGTGAGCTGTTTCAATAAAACAGAAAAAAAAGCAGCTAAAGAAAAGAAAATTCCCTAGATATGGCGTCAGCATCCCTGAATTGGCAACTACACTGGAGATTGTTAAGTTTGAATTACCTGTGAAAATTTTAAATATGCAAATATCTGACGAACATATTAATAATTATGATCAAATTTAAAAGCGGAATAATATATTTTATGATTCTAATATTGCCTACCCTACCCTATTCCCTACTTTATATTCCACACAAATATTTTATCTACGAAATCGGTTTTAACAGTTCCACACTCGTGTAGCAAACACGGAACACGTACATTTGTAAAGTTGTTTGCTGCTAGTATATAAGAGATCGCAGCTGTGAAGCTCCTCTCATATCCATCGGATGCTCAATTTGAGATTCGATTTTAAGTAAACGTTTGGATTCTCAGGTTTCTATCTTGAAATAAATCCGCCGAGTTGGAGCAAACTGATAACTCTGCCGCAGATTTTTAGAAAATAAGCGTCTCTTATACGCAAAGAATTTTCATTGGCTCAAATTCATACTGCGCGTAATAAAATTTGCGCCTAAAATTAACTCGGAGATGGAAGATTACAATCGCGGCATCGCTAACGGCGTTACTAGGGCTTCCACGCGATCCTGAAGATCTACGGTAAGCCCAAATACGCTCTCACCCCTATGCTTACCTCACATATGTCTGATCGTGCTCAAGTTTCACAAAGTTTTGTTCATTCTTTCAAATCGAAAATGTACCGCCTCTTACTTTTTAATTCTCACAAATCAGTGTTTATTCCACTGATTGAAATGACTTTCCCAACTCGTAGAGCTGCCGAGGACAGTGGGGCGACTTGCACGGCTTCACAATTTGCGTGAGTTCCAACGAGGAGTAGTGAATCTTTTTTCCAAAAATGAAACGTAAGGTTTCGTTACATGCGACGAGCTTAAGTCGAAAGTATTCCATTGTCGCCGTTTTATCTCTCAGCATTTAAACGTCCCTATGGGTGTGTTTAATGCGTATGGTATGAGGGAGTATCGAATATAAACACGCCATTTATTAATAAAATNCTATTAAATTTGTTGCAAATTTATAACATTTTCTATGTAAAATCAGAAATTAAAACCTGGTTGTTGTATGATGATATTAGGTAGCTGTCTGGTTCACTGAATAACATTTTCTAATTGTTTCTTGTGGTTTTATGCTCGTATTTACTGTAAATAAATGCTGATTCAGCCATTAGAGGTGATCCATAAAATCTTGTGTTTTTATTTTGTAATGTCTAAACTTGTCTTTTGATATGCTTTTACACTTTATCGTTTTTCTGATCGTGTAAGAAATGGAGAAACAAAGATACGAACAATTGAACATATGCTTCTTAAGGCACTTCCTGACGAGACTTTCTGTGGCTCAGGGGGACCTATATAGTATTTTCTCTCTTTATTTCTTTGGATTATCAACTTTGTGTTTTTGTTATCTAAAAAGACTAATTTATGTGCATATTTTTCGATAGAGAGAGCTGTTTGGATATTAAATATATTATAATATTTGGATATATTAAACAGAGAAAAAGTACAAATTATGAAATAGAAAAAAAAGATATACAGAACAGATATAATTATTTGATTCTGCCTGCGTCTATATTGGCTCTTAGAGGGTTCTCCAAGTATTCGCATAGTTCGCCCTTTATATAAGAGTTAGTATAATATTTCAATCTCTTTTTAGGTAGGTAAGTAGCTAATATTTTGAATTCTTTTTTATCCCACCCAGTGTTTTCAGATCATGTATATAATAATAATGATGATGATAATAATAATTGCTTCTTTATTGAGAGAATTTCATTATAATGAGACCCTTCTTGCAATTTACTCTTTTATCGGGGAACACAAACATCCAGAAATCACTAATTAAGGCAATACCGACCAACGGAGGAAAAAACTTTCGAAATTTTTGGGACTCGAACCTAGGTCGTCGACTCTCCGGCGAACATTCTGACCTCTGAGCTCCTTCGCCGAAACAGTCTTAACTCCGTTTTCGGGATCCCATACCACGTTGTTAATCTCCGCAAATTCTTCAGATTGTCGATTTGAGTAACGGATCTCCTGTTCATTCATCCCTTGGAGATATCGCCTAGCTCCCACAAGATTGAAGAGCGTCATATTGATTTCATAACGTCACCCGCAGAATTCGCACGAATACATACATCCTCGATTTTTATCAATCCGGGCCTCGCAAAATACACCCGGCATTCGGCGCGCGTATGTTTCCCCCCATAATGAGCCGGTCTTATGCGAACGATTTCATTATTACGAATCCCTTCGATGGAACATATATTACGCCCCGTTAGGCTGTCAGTGAGCCGGAAATCGTCGCCATAAAGTACCGTAAACGTTTGCCCATCGTTTCCGGGGTCGGGAGAGGCAAAGAAGATACCTGTTATAAATTGTGTGGGAAAATTGGGATGCGTTGGCTGGCAACTGTGTATGCTTGGTTGGGCACCTCGGGATGGACACCAGCTGTCCGGGGAAGTTTTTGGGAAAGGGCTTCCGAAATTCCAAAATCAGAGCGGGGCGAAGCCATCCCCTGAAGTCGCTCAAGGAAGTGGGGGTGCACGGTAGCTGCTGTAATTTTCATACTTCCATGCACTAATTTCTCCACGCGCAGAAATTTTGTTATAAACTCGTTTTCTTCCGCCCTTTTCCCACAGGGTCCCACTCCGAAAATTTAATAAAGAACAGAAATGGATGGCTAGATGATTTGAAAAATCCTTAGGGGATTTTAACCCCAAAGTACTATGAGTGCTTGGAACTTAATAGCGTCGATGGTTTCGACCTGCTCTTGGTGGTATGCTGTAACAGAATTAAGAAAATAAACTGGAATAACGTTTTAATTTACACACTACCACAATAAATAAGCTATGAGAAACACGTGGTTCACATGCTTGATTTTAGATGAGGAGATGAAAGAGAAAAAGTCTACTGTTGCCAGGAATCGAACTCGGGTCTCCTCCTTTCCGGGCGGTGGATCTGACCTCTAAGCTACCACGACAAAACAATCTTACCTTCAGGAGGAGTCCCGGGTTCGATTCCCGGCTGCAACATACCTTTTTCTCTTTCACCACCACAATACAAGAACATACACCTCCCGGGTTTCAATGCATGGTGTCATCATTATTACCTAATGGTAGTGCCATGCATTGAAACCCGAGTCGTCCCGAGTTCGTGTACAGTGGTAGTGTATAAATTATGCTGTTAGTTCAGATTATTTACTTTATTCTTGGAACTATATTGAGACAACCGAACGATTTGGGATTTGGAGGACTGTGGCCCGTAGAAAAAGCTCTCTGGCCAAAATGAATGGGTTGCTTTACGTAGATTTGGAAACAGAATAGATTGGTAGAGATTTTATTTGCGAGGTTAGGCTCAATTGGGTCACTCTCCCACCTAGCCTCGTATGTCATCATTGTTTGTAAAGATATTAATTAAAAACAAAATGAAAGAGTCGAGTGTGGGAAAAAAGCTTTGCAACTTAAGGTTGACAAAGAATAAACCATGTTGTGGGAAAATACCCACGCAGAATGGGGATGATAAAAAACCGCGAAAACACAAGAATTAAAAAACAATAAAAGTAATTTACAATGAAAATGTTTGCACATTCAAAAGCACAGAAAAAAATTGAAACATGAAAATAAAGGAAAATTCAAAATACCTGTTGAAAAAACACTAAAAATCATTAAAATAAGCACACATCTTTAAATTGCGAAAACATCATTGCATCATAAAATTACAATTGCACCTTAAGATAAAAATGATATGGCTAGATGAACTAGTAACTACAGAAGATAATTCCAGTCTGAGGCCCTCGTTGAATAATCAATGGCATAAATGGTAGTCTTCGTCAATGCACTTAATCGGTCGTTGTTAGTTAGAGTAGCCTGAAAATATAGAAAGAAAGAAAAAGGTAGATGAGATACGTTCGTGAAAAGTTCGTCTTGAGTTGACAACGGATGTTGAATGAAAAATTAGTACATGAGGAAATTGAAATAGTTCAAAATCGAGAGATAGAGTAAGAAATAGCTTGTTGGATGAGGGGCTTTATCATTAAACCAGCTTTCCAAGGGTGACGTCCTCATTGGGGCCCTGTCCAATAAAAGGGCCTCGATGGAGATAGTGGCGAGGAGCTTTCAATTACGTATGTTTCAAATGCATGGGGCCTCGGCGCGTGCATAGGTGTTACGAGCGATTTTAACATTTCATTTGTTGTAAGTTGTGAAAAAAAATTCACGTGAAAACAATTTTTTGCGAAAATTTCCAAGTTTTTATTACCATTACTAATAATATTTTTAAATAAATAATGATAAAAATGTTTAAATTTCTTTATCTAATTGATATCCTCTACCAAAGTCACTCCTGATCTCGCGTTTTTTCGTATTTTTTGTTTGTTGTCGTACCTTTTTGCGCGTTATGTCATGAATCGTGAATTCGATATGATTATAAAATGTGTTATTCAACTCAGATCCCGGGGTATAATACAAGATCTATCTCTTATTTCGTTCGCTATAAACAGCCCTTATTATGCAAACTTTGGTTTTCATCGTTGCCATACTGTTGCGAATAAATTCTCCATTTAATGTACTTTTAAGTACTACTCAACGAAACTTATTTCATTCATTTTTACTACAGTAATTTCCTTTGGGATCCTCGATTATATCTTTGCGAATTGTGCTTCTGATTGTGTTAATCCTCCTGGGATGTGGTGAATGAGATGTTGAAATACAGAGATTTACGTAACTTTCATTATAAAAGGGATGATAAATGCAGGGATGGGTCTGAAGCGAAATATCTACGCAAGGATTGGAAAGTGTGGAAAATATCTCAGAATTGTAATAACGTGACAGATATGTATTTACGTAGGTACTAAAATTTTGACTTTATTTGATTTCAAATGCATATCTTTAACATTGGGTCATTTCGACTATGCTACGCAAAAATTGCCAGGTAGAGATAATTGCTGTTTTTCAGCTCATATTAGACGAATAAAATCAATATGTAGAGGCTGTACTTGGTGGAACGCCATGATAACACTAAGGAAAACAGGCTGTACTTGTAAAGTTGTGGAACATACAAAGTTTTTCTTTTCCTTAGTGTCATATTAGACGACGTTCTTTGCTAGTTGTGCTCTCTCCTCAGGTGCTCAGCGTAAAGTTTCATTTCCCTAGGAAGAAACTAGAATATGGCTTATTTATTCAGACTAGTTGTTTGCTAGCAACGAACACGAAGACCCTGAAATACGCCTCGTATTATTTGTCGTTATTATAAATTAGTGTAAATATACAAGCATTTATAAAAATTTTAAAAAACTCTTAGGCCGTTAGGTGGCTTCTTAAGAGCTAACCTAGTGAGAAGATCAAGGAAACCTTCAAATATATTGGGAAAAACACCGCTCTGAGAAGAACCCTGTACGTATTTCAGTATCTAAGCTATTATTTTCAAGAGAAAAAATCAGTATTCTCCCACTCTTTTATTCTTATTAGAAGAATGCTGTATTCTTAGGGTTAGATGCAATAAGAGCCTTAGTAGTCTTAATCTCGCTCGAATTAAGTTGAATTATTTCGAGTTATTATTATTAACGCAGGCTGGGAAACATTCACTTACCCCGGGTGCAAAGCATCAAAGGTGTTAGGATCATCTACTGCTTTCTTAGTTGTCATCATAGTAGCCAAAATCTTCTTACTATGGAGCAAGTACTAATTATTATGGTGTTTTGTAGTTGAACAATAATTTGATCTTTTGTTCCAATTGTTTCTAGGCTTTTACGAAAATTTTTAGGTATTACACAGGTTGCTGAAATTATCATTTGGCCAATTTTTACAGATTTTAGGTTCCAGACTTCCTTTATCTCTTCGGCCAGGAGTATATATATATATATATTTTTATTTCTTCTTATATTTTATGTCTATGTTTCCTGTGTTCAGGATGGAGATGTCTATTAGAAATGTTTTTGTTTTCTTTCCAGAGGGATTAGACTCATCTATTGCTTTTTAGTAGCCGTTTAAGAATCTTCGTACTATGGAACAAGTACTAATTATTATGGTTTATTTTAGTTGAACAATAATGTTTTACTATTCTACCTTCTTCCGAACACGTTTACTGTTCATATTGCCTTCGCTATGTCCGCTTCTGTAATGTTTCGGTTTAAGAAATGAGTCCGTTCAGGAAGTAGCTTTTGAGTGATATCCATAAATAGGCCACAGAAAATTCTTAAGAGGGAAAATGTTAGGACCGAAGACCATGACCTGAAAAGCTTCATTCTCATGACTTTTAAGCTTCCCTTGTCGGTATACTAAATGGCTCTCCTTTATCTTAAACACAAGAGTGCTCTGTGTATGTACTCTGGCTGCGCTTTGCGCTTTGAACCGCTTTTAAAGGCGATTTCTCATTCAAGGCCAAAATTGCTTACATTTTCAGATACGAGCAAAGCGGAACAAACTGCCAATAAGACGTGATTACCTCAATGCCCCTAGTGTCTCATCCTTCCCCTTTGTCACCCCTTTTTCTTTTACATTTAAAATTATCAGGTATAAGCTTAATTGTTATGTCTCCTCTTTTCTTTATAAACATCAGGTTAATATCACACGAATTTGTTCTTCTTCCACTTACCATCATCATCAACATTTCCATTTCTATCTGCTCAAGTTCTCTTTAGGGATCTTGTCTTCGTGTTACCTTTTGTAAACTTAAGTCTTCCTAACATTAATTTACCATTAATGTAGTCCCTTTTCATTTCAACTTTACTCTGAGTTGCTGCTGTAGAGAATTTCCCGTGAAGACTCCTAATAAGATATTGCGTAGAGTAATTAAAATCATTTTAAAAAATTATATATATTATTATTCCATTAAACAATTGTCACTCTTTCCAATTTGTAAATGAAAATTTGGTTCAAATTCGTGGATCATCATCTAGTTCGCATGAAAATCCAATACTCTCAATGGCAAAATCGTCGTTTGGATTCTGCTTTCTTTTACGAAATCTCATTTTCCACTATAGTTTTACATGTTATTTCTAGGTCTCCCTATTCTGGTACTTGCTATATGTAATCTTGGTCGATTCATTAGAGTTTATTTCATGTGTAGAAATAGACTTCGATTTCCCTTCACTTTGTGAAACCTGGTTGTGCTACTCACCGCAAATGAAACGTGACTATTACTGACTCCACGAATTGCATTTTCTTAACAACAAACTTCAACTTAATACTATCGTCATAAGTATATAATCTATCGTCGCTGGCCTGACTTCGTGGAATGACATAATGAACTAAGAGTGAACATTCATTTCCTGATGTTGGCAATTTAGCTGAATCCGATCGTTGAATTATATATTAGGTGGAAATTACAACGTGTTTTCTCTTAGTTCATATAGTTAAAATGTCAATTTTTTTTATTTTGGGATGGATAAAAATTAGAGCAGTTGATGCCCATATTTGACAATCAAATCTATATCTATTCTTAGGATCGAGACGCAGATCTGGATAACGTGCTTTCTCCTGCATAGCAGTTCCCTAAATTCGACTCTTTTGGTGGAATTAATGTCAACGCAATAATGGATTTTAATTGTCGGATGGAAACGCATCGAATTTATATCTCTATGAAAACTGCACGTAGCCCGGAGTAGTTTAGAAAGTACTTCATCTGAAATTTTCCTCTCATTCAATACTCCATCAAGTCTATGGATTTATTACAGAAGTATATTCTAACTAAAATCCGCTAAAAATGAGGTACATCATTATAATTTCATCAAGTTCATTGCTTCAGAGATTTATCTTTTATTACGCGATCGATATAGATATATTTCATTTACTTTTGCCACAGTCAAGTAATGACTGTGATATGTATGTAATGATATGAAGGTTACTTAGGTATTACTGATACTAACTAATAGAATTTATCTTGGTCACTTCTTGTGGATTACTATGAAATGCACTCATGCTACTACTGAGTCACATTTGAATGAAAATTGTTATTGATTGTGCTTTCATTCTTTATGCTGCATTTGCTAGTAAATTTTCAACTCATCGCATCCTGGCTGAATGAGAAAAGTAAAGGTAAACTACCTCACTCCTCATCTTGCCTAGTAAGCCTCATTCCACCTCCAGGACTTTTATTTGCTAATGGTGGAGAACAGAAATTATGATCCCACTGAGACAGAATTCGATAGAAAGAGGCTCGTTCCGTTAACTATCGAAACGTTTTTAGAAAGGCTCGAAGTATTTCGTATCCAGAGGGGACATCATCAAGGGAACCTGTACGACATACTTGGAAAACAAGATTCTGCGGAATTCTACGCTGTAGACGAAATGCCTTTCTAAATAGTTTTGGCGGTTTTTGGAGTGAATCTCTTTCTATTTAGTGATGGAGGGTTTGAGGTTCAAAACAGACTCCGGGCCAAATGCATTACTATCATCGATTTGAAAACAATTTATCTCATTTAAACTTAATTATTGCTTGGGAGTATTGCTTGGATTCAGTATGCATAGATAAGACTGAAGGTTTTCACTGGCTTTTAGCGAAGAGGAAATCAATTTAAATAGTTATCGTATGTTTTCAGTGTATTAAGAAATACTCCAGTATATTGGGAAGTACTCCTGGCGTATTAGAATCTTTCGATCAATACATTCTGATTTTGAGGAGAGCTGCTTTCAGGACGACAAAAAATGTGCTGTATAACAGAATTGTATTGACAAAAGAACTCTCAGAATAGCTTTCTGTGGCACATAATATACATTAACCGCGTTACGTTTACATATGCGAGATCAAGTAAGAAAATTTGATCGTAATATATGTCTGCCAATGACATTAAGTCATTATTTTTCCAAATCAAAATGTTTATTCCATACTGGAGAATTTTTCCTTTGTTACCTGTCATATGGTGATCAACTTCGTTCTAAGAATATTTTAAATGACCAAATGGATGTAACAGTTCTCTTCATGTGATTCTGTGCGTTAGTTGCTGAGGTGAAACTATGAAAATTCGAATCAGTGTCTGTCCATTACAGTGTACATTTTCTGCGAAAAATATTTCATTATATTCTCCTTTTATTTCTACTTAAAAGCTAGCTTTTAAGAGAAAGAATCACCTCTCATCTTCCAAATCTGTTCAGAGAATCCTTTCTCACTCAATGTATATCGCATCTTTTGGACACACGCAATCCAATCGTCCAAGTGGGTTTCAAAGGGCGGTCCAAGATAGCCTATTGCTCCAAAGATGCGTGGTGTACTTTAGCCACGGCTATCTAAAACTCAGTTGACCACCTTAAATACACTTTCTTTATTTTTGCCACATGAGCGGCTTATTGCTTTCCCGTGTTTGAGGATGCTTGGAGACGTATCTCATGGCGGCCTCGCCCACCTCTCACCTTTCCTCCAACTATCGTCCTATCCATACAAATTCACTTTTCTTCTCCTTCGCACCTCAACTTTCTCAAGCCCACCATTTTGTTCAATCATCGCCTCTTCCTTCATATCGTTTATTCCTTCTATTTCTATATTGTCCCGATTATTGTCTTGAAATCTATAGTTCTTTCCACAATGGGTCAACAGTGAGAATCCTGACGGGCTCTTTCCCTTTACCGAATGTATCTACTTTCCTGTTGATGGTTCTTTTTCTTGCGACGTTGCCAAGTGTGCTACTTGCTAATTTGCCGGTGGTGTATATTCTGATCATATGTCTACCTGTGCAGTATACAGCCCCGAGGAAGTTTCAAGCCGGTAGGAACCTCAAATCCTTCGTCATTAGCTACCAAATTCTTTTGAGCAGTAGTAGTATTGTTAAAATGCTTCAACGGCTTATGTCATTTCGCACATAGACCCCCACCGGGAATCGAACCCGGGACTGCTTTTATCAAAGTCGAGCGCGTTGCCCACGTGATTGCCCCTTCCATCCGGGAGCCTTGATTCTTTTGAATTTCTTTAAGGTTTATTGGAGAAAAATGAGGAGCGAGTTAGGTAACTCACCAGTATTGGAATTTAAAAATCGATGTAATACAGTAGTATAACAACATAATACGTCATTCTATTGTCCATTTCAATCACCAAACCTTTTTATGCTTGGACAACCGTTATTTGATGGAAACCTAAAGAGACTGCAATGAGTTGAATGGCTGACAACAGATTTCAGTAAAAATATTGTGTTGTGTAGGTTTGTTTATTGTGGATTTATGTCTTTAGAGGCATGTGTATGTGATAATATAGGTAAGTAGGTATGTAGATGAATAAATTTAAGTGGAATGTTTATTTTGTGACAACCGACGGTAATAGTGAGAAATTTGAAAAATCTTTATACCCTAATAGTATTATTACTATATCTAGCTTTGTTGCTAGTGTAACTTTGATGTAACTCTATAGATTGTAACTTTAATGTTATTGCAATTGTAGGAGACAGGGATACAGCAGTATTCTCATGCATACATTAGTGCGGGATTTGAAGATATAGCAAAATTGATGCATGAATTGATATAAATTTAACTTTGAGTGTTGTCAAGAAGTGATACCTCTATATATTTTTATGTATAATATTGAATGCTTCCCTCTAATGTATTTTAACTTGTAAAGACTTTCAGCCGGCTTGTGTCCTATCTGCAACTATCTCAACAAGAATAATAATGATAACTATAATTCAGGTACTTATTTCTTTAACACAACCCTATTTTTATGTTTTACATAAAAATGTTTATCCTGTTCTTGTGAAACGAGTAATACACGCTTCATTTCGTTAGCTATTATAGTCATAAGTTATTTTTTCACTAATTTTCCTCATCATTGTTAGTAAACAATCCGAACATTGGATTGTTGCAGCTCTACAATATGTCCTTTCCTCAGCTAATTGACTCATTCACTCATAATTCAAGGCTTGGATTGAAGAGGATACTTTAGTCTCAATCTCGCCCAAAAACAACGATTTATTATTATTATATTTTCCTTTCCTGAACACTAACCATCGCCTTCGTCTTATAACCTAACATTAGGCGTTTGTGTGTCATTATATCCACTATTCCTTCCATTATTGTCTCCAGCATTGGCTCCTATTATTTTGAGGGCTCCCAGATAGCCAAGTTGGTCCCGGGTTCGATTCCCAGTGGGGGCTCACGTGCGAAATGACCTTAGCTGTCGAAGCACTTTTAGCAATGTTACTACTACTACCAGATTATTTTGCCTTGACGTGTCCAAGATCTATTTCCCTGGTCTTTTCACCAAAGTTTTGCACTGACTTCCCTCTTCGATTGCTCTTTGAAATACTTCTTCATTAGTTATCCGGGATGTCCATTTATTTTTATCTTCCCCCTTTAACTCCACCTCTCCATTGCTTCTAATCTTCTTTTTTCGCTGCTGCCGTTACAATCCATGCTTCATAGCTATACGAAGTGAAGCGTATAAATTACTAGCCGAACTTCCCGCTGATTCTCAAGAAGGATATAAAACTTTATGAATAAATTATTAATTGCGACTTAATGGGCTTCCAAGAAAACATTAGATGGTTAATGTAACTAATGCGAAGGAGGAATAACTATTTTTACGACGAAAAGCACTTTTTTTCGCAACATCGTTAGTGCGATCGCTTTTTCGGACAAACGTTCATTTTCAATTTATATGTGGAATAAGCTAACGAAGGGTTTAAACTGAGAGTAGAAAACCAATTCATAAAATGTGACCAAATGAAGTCTTCAAAAGAGAATACAAATATAAATCCGCCCGGTAACCACAGCGTTGATAACGAAACGAAAATTTATTTATACACCGAATTTTTGCCAACTATTTTCGTATGTCCCCCAAAATGTTACCATTTTCTTCACTGAATGAATGACTGAATGATTTATATGTGTTATTATTTGTCTTATATCCCGAGAAAACTTCGTGCGTCTTATTTTCTCGCCTTAATCGTAAAATAACAACAAATATCTGCCCCCTGTTATATACAAAATAGAGCTGATTAATAAAAACACCGAATTGGTGTGTATCTTAATATTGCGTATTAATTGGTGTAAAAAATTTCACCCGGAGATTTGTAATCGTAAATACAAAATACTGCAGTTGTCTTCTCTTCAAATAGTCTATTATTAATTCTTACCTTTCTAATGAGAATTCACGGGGAATTTAGACCAATTAAATAGTAAAGGAAAGGTAAGTGTATGAGCTCGGATTCAACAATTGGCTTGGTCGTTAGGGGGACGGGTTGATTACAATCCCAGTATTTCACAAAACGATCGTGTATTTATTAAACTACCCTCAATATCGAATCGAAAAGTATTCCTTAATCAAAGTAACTATATTAATTCAATTTCCCTTCATTTGCAACTTTTATAAAACTTGTACGACTATTATTTCGAATTTTATTTTGCCAAAGAAGTAAAGCCTGCGAACCGAAAGATGATCTTTACATATATTTTGGGAACATTTGACTAGTATGATGTCGAACCGGGGCCGCTAGATAAATTAAAAGTGGTCTATTATCTGCGCAGGGTAGAGATTTGACAACCTCTAGAGTTTGAAACTTGTGCTAATTCTGGTTCTGATGTTTTAGGCTAACATGCATACATGTATACGCGCACACACACTTGCTTCTTCATTTATAAGATCCGTCCTTTATATTCTCGTTTTCGTTTCCTATATATTTGCTATATTGTGTTATTTCTATTTCATTCGTTTCTTAAATAATCTTTATTTTGTTTCTTATATTCCTGCAACCCTTCAATTTTTCGTTAGCCTTGACTGGCAATAGTTGCGAAATTTCCAAATAAAGCGCGCCAGAAAGACTCGTTGGTTGGATGATTCTGTAAATAGTATTCTGAACACCGAGTTACTCTTTCGATTAACAATTCGTGAATAAAAACGAATGATTTCTTATCTTGAGAAGGACGCAAGGGACACTTGTGCCCTAGCATTGTATAGACCACGAATGCCAATAGTTGAAATATCTAACGCAATTTTTGTTTTATTGAGTGGCACATAAGTGATTACCATTCGTTATTAATATTACATTTTTGCTGTTTTTTATTTTTCAGTCAAAAGGAATTATTCCCATTGCAGTTTATTTTTAACTGCCGTGCTACGCTTGCTGATTTATTTACCTTTTTTCCGTGTGCTGTATTTAAATTTTTATCTACTTAAAGATTGTTGTTGTAATTCCACGAGTTCTGAACTAAAGCTCTTCCTCCAAGGATAGATTACAATATTCCAGCGTCTGCTTCCATCTTTAATGCCATTAATATTTCCATCATTATTCCATCAATTCTTTACTTGCGCTCTCTCCCGACCTCATAGCTTTTTCTTTTATTTCTCCCATTTCGAATCTCGGGATAATTTCGGCCTCATTTGTTTTACGCCCTTATCATTACGAATCACGCTTGACTAGTATCGCCATGCCGGGGAATTTTCGGCAATTAATTCTCTTTGTTTTCCCTAGGCCATGTAAATAAGCAATGCAATTTCGCTAGGTGACGTAGGCTCGAGGTTTTAAGCTCTTGGACTTACATTGTGATATATACCAAATCCTGCCATGAGACTTCCTCTAATCAGGGAGCTATTTGTATTATTATAATTCTTCTTTTAGTTAATTTGTAATAATATCTTCTGATTCTTGTTTTGTTTTCCTAGCTTCTTTTCTCGAGAATCAAGTTTATATCGTGATTTAAATGTTTGAATGCCGAAATCGGTGGTGTTTCTTGGTATGTTGTCGAAAAATACACAATTCATTACTCCTTAATTCAAGTTAGGGACTTATTTAATACAGTGATTCATGTTCAACGAAGCCGCCCGTTTAGAGTAAATGTAGCAGAGAGTGACAATGCGGGAATTCAACTAAAAATCCTCCACAACAACATACAACATATAAGAATATTCATTAGCATCAATTTACTTATATGGAGTTAAGAGAGCACAGTAAAAATTTACTTTTCACTCAAAGAATGATTCAGAGATTATTTTGTGCAAAATTTCACAAACTTATTAACTGGTTAATGTTTTTGTTGAATTTTACACAAGTTTTCTCATTGATAGCTCATTTAACCATGAAATTCCACCAAGTTTCGCTAAATAATATTCATTTTAATAATAACCATAGAGATTTTTAAAAGTATGTTTGGAAATTGGCTCCTTTTTGTTTTATTACAACCTAACCTTTTATAAAAAAGGTTAGGTTGTCGAAAGATTGGAGAACGTACTAGGGAATAATTGCCATGATGTTACTGTAAATTAATTACTAAAATGCCATAAAATTACCTCAGATTACGAAAATGCAGCTATTTTTACTTTTAAATCTATCTGAAGGTTTTTTGTAAGTGTGGCTTCACATACGTAGGAGTCTGTATCGGACCGATTCTGCTACTAAGCAAATTATAGAAGCATTCATATGAGTACGAAGTTTAAATTTAATATTTTCGTGGTCTACAAGAAACGAACTGTAAATTAAATCGTCAGTCAAAAGGCAGGTACGATTCATTTAAATTTATACTAATGTAACTGATGGAAATGATGCATGAAAGAATTGAGTATATCCCAATCTTAGTTATGAATTTAATATATAAGGATAAGAAAGAGTCTTTTTAGATGAATAAATCAATCAGAGAGGTAAACGTATCGCTTCAAATTAGTGAACTAACATATAGAATGTGTGAAATACGATCGATGACAGGGGTGGCATAGCTTTTACCTCCAGCGAGCTCTATTATCTCTAACGTAGAGCTCGCGAGCCTCATATAGTGTATAAGTGATGTAGCAAGAGCATTCGCTGAGAGATTCGAAGATCTGGGTTCGAGTCCCCGTCACGTATTGATTTTTGAACTTCCGTCTATTCCTTGGGTTTTTTCTGGCACACGGCTCACCACGCAAAATTCATCCCAAACCCACTTCCTTGCAGATAATGTAGCTTGCTGGGTTTAGATGTAGCGATGATTTATAAAAATTTTTTAGTTCAATTAGAATGGAAGAATGGAATTAGACACTCATGGTTAAGTTAGTTAATATCACAATAACTCCAAAAACCTTGAGCGTTGTAAGAATAGAAATGACCAGTGATGGTAACAGTGGTCTTGATGGTATCGGTGTTTTAATTTATTTACGTTATTCCTTTATGTGGAAATTGTTGATGGTTTTTGAGTTATTGCAATTTTAATTCATTAGTTTAATTGTTTTATTAATGCCATTTAAAGAGAGACTCCTGCTTCACAATCTATTGTAGATCACAAGGAAATTTGCCTCCCTTTCCGTTAGTTATAATACTTCAGGATAGAACTTGTATGTTAGTTTCTAGAAAGAAATAACCGTTGGACAGGGTAGATTTGGTTGTTGTGTCGGAATAAGCTCTCTTAGTTAGATATGATATTAGGATTACAATATTTCATATCCTCTCTCGTGGAGCACACTTACGATGGCTAAAAAGTATTTTTCTTTTGTGAATGTTTTAAGTGTGATGATTTTCACTTCTCTCTCTATGAGGTATTCTAAATTTTACCGATGTTTATTCGACTATTAGTCAATTAAAGATCAGAGAGTCAGTTTTTTGTAATGGTAGAAGACTAGAAATAGCATTTAACCGAATATTTATTTTATCTTTGCCGTATTAAAACCAACTTCTCACCGGAAATCGAATTAGAGTGAAACATAGTGTTTCATAAATCCTCATTTAGTCATAGGTTTTTGGAATATCGTTGAAATTCCTGGTAGTAAACGAAAATTTCATTATTGGCTCGTGACGACTCCACCACCTGTGACGGCGGAACGAAACGGAAATGCTTAAACCGAAACGCAACTTATTGAACGAAAAATGTTCATATCTAAAAATCGGTGTATATATTGAAACGAGACGGGACAATTTATAACCCATTACATTGTTCTCGCACATTCGCCCGAGCAAAACGCTATTATATCAACAAGTTCTGCTTTGAAACTTGTCGAACGTGAAAGATATGCGAAGGTGGTCATTGGTCAGCCTTGACCTCGGAGCTTCGAATCCTCACTGGTCATGGTGGGCAGAGTCTCATGCCAGTTACGAAGGAGAACACATTTTATGGCCACATTCACTGTAATACAGGATGTGTCATTGCAGGTGGTGCGGAAAAATCCTATTTTAAATTTTATTGGTAATTGTTGCGGAGATTTCCAAGATCAATTTCTTGTTATTTCTTGGTTTAAAGCGTTTTAGCGGCGGAGTTTGAGGGGCTAAATAGAGATCCCATGTTTTCCCATCGGCAAATTATCTTAGGCAGGTGATTTATTTTACGATTTTCTCTAACTTTCCCTTTCGTTTTTGCTGCAGCGTGTTCCCCACACCTCGGCGTTTCATGTCTAGTCGAAAATAATACTCAAGGAACTCTTTGTTGATTACTCAGCACTTTATCTTTGGGTTTATTTATTTATCTGCTTGAACAACTATTCCTAATATAATGATAAGATCCCTAAAGACGATTATTTTATGTACTTTCGTGAACATCGGAAGAAAATATCTTACTCTTGTGGTGGACAATAGTCAATCTATTCGTTGTTTTCACAAGGTTATATATATTATTTATTATGCCCATAGACGTACCTTTGATGTAAATTTTGTATTCTCCCTATTACATTGATTTACCGACCGTTGATATCAATGATTTCTTTTCTCATTTCTCTATAGTAAGAATCTCTTGATTTTTTCGTCCAACCGAAACCAAACTCGTTTAAAAGACGCCCTCGAGTTTTCTTCCATTCTAACTTTTCCTTCCTTATCAACTGATTTTGTGAGCATCTCAACGTTCTTATAACAAGTTTGATGAAAAGTCAAATCTGAAATGAAACAATGTATGTAGCAATATCCATTAAGTTGGTTTAGTTTTCGTTTCATCATAATTTTGGAGAATGAATAAATAATTTCACATTAAAATATGCAGGAGATAAGTTACCGGAAGGTGAAAGGAATATAGGAATACCGAAATAAGGAGGGATAACCTTACCACAGAATAAGTATGGAAGGTGGAGTGACGAAAGAAGAACTGGAAAACTGCCAACCATAAAGAAGGAAGAAGAAGATATTAAAATACACTTGGTGAACTTTTTTTTTCAGGCATTAGAAATTCCAAGCTCATTATTCCCTCTTACATATCCCTTAACCTTTTCTTGTTTCCCTACTTCCGCTCAAGTTTATTCCCAGTTTCCCATTACTTTTGGCAATGTTTAATTCATGGGTCGTACAGTATTTTAGCGCTATGGAGACACATGTAGGTGACAATCAATATCAGTATCCAAAAGGAAAAATACTCCGAAATCGTAAGAAATTTCCAAGGTAATAAGGAACACACCACTGACGTGGTTTTTCTGATGTATCTGAAGCGGTCCAACGTTACAGAGAAACAAACAGGAGCACCCATAATATCAAAAAGGAAACATTATGGTTTTTTGTATTATTCTAACAGTCGTGTCTCTATTTAACCAATCAAAATCAGATTGTGGAAACCCTAATCACTGCTATATTTTCGTTCGTATAGTTAACACCGCGGAATTTGCCTGAATTCTGAATTCATATCCAGAAATCTTCTGACACGTAATTCAAGTTTGGATGAGTATATGTCAGTATTATTGCCTGGACTCGAGAACAATAGATCCCGGCTCTATAATTTTGTACATTCTCGATCCTAAGTTCTGCGCTATTCTTCGTTTACTAAACCCTGCTAAAAGGGAACATGTGAAAACGGAAAGTATTTTAAGTTCATTTATTTTTCTTTCCTTAGGAAAATTTGTTAAAAAAATGATCATAGGAGATCGAGTTGAATATCACCAGTGACATTTAAGTTCCTTTGTTCGTCATCATTAATTCTTAACGGTCTTAAGTCACGCCAAGTTCGTTAAGGAATTCCTAAACTCGGTCCAAATTCGTCACTTTGAATTGCCTTCGTCCTGACGATTAGTTATTCCTGAAGTGGAGTTAACGCTCTTTGTTTCTCCTTTCTCATTAGATTACATCGAAAAAGTTAGCCTTCGAAGAATCATTGTTGAAGGGTTGCTTATTTTTGTCTCCTAAATTTGACTCCTGACATCTTTACGGTGCCGTTTCCCAACTTCAAAATATAAAATGGCAGATTCACTCATTATGAACTCCGTAGATAACAGGAGTTTTCGTTGCTCATTTATTCGCCAAATCCCCACTAACAGCCACTATTTATCAGTTGCGATGAGGACAGTAATAACTTTGGAACACAAATATCCATGCCGAAACGAATTCGAACCCGGGACCTGTGTTGGTAGCTTAGGATGATAACCTCACATAGACCTTATTTTGTGATTAGGAATGTATAAGTGTGAACAGTCACACCAAATTGGACAATATAAATTATTTATTTATTAAGATCTGCATTGCAATTTGGCCAGGTGGCAACTATTTTTTACTATATAAGAAGTCGTTGCTGTGTTTCACTCCTGGATCAATGAGACATGATTTCATTATATTTGTAGAATTTTTTTCGGTTAGTTTATCATAACCAGTGAGACATTTATATTTATTTTTCTTGCACAGAGTACTGAAAATATTTGAATTTTTAGGCAACGAAGGAGCTCACTCTTGCTCCAAAGGATTCCAATATGACCCACGATTAGTATGAATCGGTGATGTATATTCTCTTTTGTTGACAGTACATCATTATGGGTGACCAACAAGAGTTAGTATTAAGTAAAAAAAACTTGGTTTAAAAAGTAACATCCGTTTGTTATATCATTGCAACTCTGAGACACTTAATAGAAATTAGTCAATGTTGGACCGAAATTAATATTATCGCAACAAAACATTGTTTATTTAAGAAAAACACAAATTATGTTTGTTAATATTTAAAAGTTTTTTGCAATAATTTTACTTATAATACCCATGTAAAGGTTTATTTGTACATTGTTGTGCTCTCTGTATAATATATTCTGTTAAGTTTCATTGTATTTCATCTTAATTTTTTACTCATTATATCCATATAAGGGTTTATATGTCTATATAATTGTTCTATATATGTATTCTTTATTTTTATTGTATTGGAATTCTGAGCTGAAATGCGACATTTATTGATTGTTATTTATTGTATACTTATTGTATCTATATTGTCCACGGAAGGTTTTTGTAGAGGTTTTCCTCCCGTTTAGGGCGAATGCCGGGCAGATGTCATTATTATTTTGTCCTCCTTGACCATTGCCACCTGGTCCACCGACCAACTTGCAATGATATATTAAATAAATAAATTAATTAATAATATCTATAGGTTAAACTTAAGTCAAAGTTTATCCTATAGATTTGGTCGTTACAAATACTTATGTGGGATCGCCATCAACATTCAGGTCCGATGCATCGGATCTAATATACGTATGACGTCATTATGTCTTCAGACGATAGTGGGACCCTTATCTTGAACCTTATGCCAAATATAGCGCCAAAGGACGCCTAATTATTTTCATATCTCGTTTAACTTTCGTCAACCTTCGATCTCTTTCCGTATAAAATCCCATCTTAAAATGCAATCGACTTTATACTTTGTTAGGACTTGCGAAACAAGAGGGTATATCTTTTGGCGTCAAAGTATCATTTTACTTGAAAATGACTTGTATTTGACACCCAGGCATCATTAGGAATTTTTGATAATATTGAAAATACTATTATTGTTACAAGTATTGTGTTTACTGGATGGTTTTGGCTTTCACTTTGTGGAATTCCATTATACTCAAACTTGTCCCGAGGATTATTTATTTGTATTATCTACATAATATAACAAATGCGACCCAATCGAAATATGAATACGCATCGAAGCCTGGGTCACGTTTGTTATATTTTGTGAATTAATAAATAAACAATCCTTGCAACAAGTTTGCGTTAATACTTCGCTGTTTTGCTTCTATATACGTACATTGTACCGTTTTTCGTCTCTTTTCAAACAGATAATATTGTATGAGGATTAGGAGTTTGAATAATATCAAGCTTACATAATTTATCTATGATTTCTTCAGTTTTGATTTTGAAATGAATTTTATTCGTTTACTAACTACCTCTCTTTCTCTTTTCAGGTAAGTCTCCGCTTCATTGCAATTCAGTACTCAAGATGCCGTAAGTGCTTCCCTCCTTAAATGCTAGAGTAATTGCATAGTAAAGAATGTTTGCAAAAGAGTTGGTTACTTAAGGTTAAATAATTCTGTGAAATAATAATCTTTAAATTCTCGCAGAAATCAGTACCTTTTATAGCGTCCTTATTTTAGGTACACCGTCGCAAATTGTTTTCTGAGGAATCGTCTCATGCTTAGTGATCGAGTGATCCTAGACGATTTAGTCAGGATTTCCAGATCGCGGTAAAATTGAAAAGGCGGATGATATTGGATGTAGCTTTTTATTATTCGACCACCGCTTGCTGTAGTTAATTCGGAAAGGTTATTCTGGAATCATTATCACATAGTTATGATTAAAAATATTGCACAACGATATTTTTCTCAGTACGTAATTTGTATAATGTATTTTACTACAGTTGGAATTACACCATTATGGGTAAATACCCATAATTATTGCTTTTACTGCCATTCCTTAGAATTCCATTAATGAAATGGTGTTCATATATAAGGTATAGGAGATTAACTTTAATGTTTGCTTTAACTATGACAAACCATCATAAATGCGGACCCTAATGTGACCACTAGTTAAATGCTATTTTAAAAATGCATTTTAATACTGGACTATAGCGTGTGAAACGTCACTACGCAATGTAAATCTGTGTTTAAATGATTTCTAAAGTTGAGACCCTCGTATCTTACATTATATTTTCCTCCGAGTTTTGTCCATCAAACCGGAACAACAGAAAAATCGACCGGGACCTCCGTTAAAACCGGGAAAGTCCTGATCGAAACGGGACATATGGTAAGCCTTGTTATGGGGAATTAAGTCCGTAAGTTTCCAAAACGAGGAAGATCAATGTGAGGAATGCAGACGATCAAACTGACTTTGAGCACGTTCCCTTTACAGCATCATCTAAATCAGTTCCACGCACATATGTAGAGAGCCTAAGATTTCAACTTAGGCGGCGTGTGCCGTTATACCAGCATTTGAGTGAGTCTCGTAGAGGATTATGGAGACCTTGCCGGTTTACTACTCTATTATTATTCTACGACTCAAAAACTGCGAAAGGCGATATCAGCATCTCTTTGAGAGAAGAGGATAAATCTCTCCACGTTAGGCGACAAAAATAATAGGGCCTATTCTTGGTTTTACTGCCTGCCTATCTGTCCGCCTCTATTTGCCTCCTTTCTCCACACGTTCCCTTCAAGGAAGGTATCCACCACCTCCCGCCTCACCCTATTTCCGTCTTCTTAGCTTTATTTATTTATCCCGTTACTCCTTATCTCGCATTCTCGTGCTATCTCTTCCACAAATTCACTCTCAGCCCCATCTCTCCCTCGGAGGAGTCGTGGTGGGCGAGTCAGAACGTCTGCCCTTCCCCCTCTCCTTTTCTCCCATAGTTTTCCCTCATCTCCATGCTCTCAGAACCACTTGCTATTCCCTACGCCCTTCTTCCCAACTTTTCCCCCATTTTCTTCGATTGTCACGTTTCTATCATGTATCTATCTTCCGTCCCATTCCTTTTCCATGCCGCTACAATGCTCCTCCATCTTCTGCTTATGTTCATCTCCCCTTCCCTTCCACGTTTCCAAAGGATAAAGACGTCCTCTTCTAACGTGCAGGCGTATGGGAAGGATAGCAATATTCCATTTTAATGCATTTAAAATCCCTCTCTATTTACAGATATCGACGTTTTTTGCGTTGGAAGAGTAAAGTTGTGGATAAGTTGTAGGGATGAGTTAAATTGGAGAAGTGAATCTTCGAAGCGTTGTGTTTTCGGCCAGTCAACCTTAGGCAGGACTGGAACTAGGAATATTGGAGCCCTGGGTTAGGTTTCCATGTATAAGCATCCCGTTTAGACTCTTCAGACGTATCCAATTTTTTAATACAAACTTTTTAAAGAGGCAAATTTGTGTTCATTTTAATTAAATCACATTCTTTAATTCTCATTATGGCTTTCCACGAAGTCCGGCCTAATACTATAGAATTTAAACCACATTCATTAAAAAATTCCAATAATATGCCTCTAATATTAAAACTTAGGGAATATTTCGATTAACAGAATGTGAGTGCCCTCAAAGAATCTTCTATTTTTATTGCTTGCGTAGTTAATTTAATGACTGTAACAACTTACATCTGAGAAAGCTAATTGTATCGCCTTTGAGAGGCAAATACTCTCTCGAAACGGATTATAAGAAACAGATTCAACGCACTCTATTCTGTGCTTCCTACACGAATATTTAAATATTCGAAGACTTGTATAAAACTGAGACAGATATATGTTTCTATGAGTCATTGTTGAATGTCCATGTCTATAGGAAATCGATATCGTCTTATTTAAATAAACTACATGCAAATTTATTTGTTATGCGCAGACATACGTCTCAGTCTTGATGTGTCCCTATTGATATTTTTGAATTTTGGAGCGTAAAGAAGAGAAATGAAGATCTTCGTGTTAATGAAGTGCTCAGTTAAAGCTTCTCTTAGTTTAGCTGTACATTTTTAGTTATATCTAAATGGTTTAGCTCTTTCAAAAATATGTTGATTGCTGATCGATTCGGTCAAACAGTGTCAGGACATATCGCTCTGAGATCGACCGTGATTTTAGTCATAAGTTTCATAATTATAGGTCGAGATGTCTGTCAAAATTCTTTCGCTCGGAATCGCGTAGAAGTGTACAAATTATGGATCATTAGTTTAGAATTGAGTTGCTCGAAATAAAAAACCGATGTAATCAAATTTGAAAAACCACAAACCAAGTATTTATCAGTACCTTTCCACCAAGTAACTTGAGCGTATGAGCTTCAACTAGGCTAGGGACGGAATCGCAGATACTACTAAAAATAATAGGACAAGTAGGGAATATTTGTCAATGAAAAATAAAGCATTTGAATGTAATTCGATCATTAGGCCTTTTACAAAATATTGAACGTGAATTTCTTGGAAATTTATTGTTGGCAATTTGGCTCTGTAAGCGAACGATCAAGCATTCAGCAATTTGTAAGGCAATCAACCATATAAGGAAACGTGAAAACCTTGTTAATCAGTAAATGGTTTCATATTTATCAACAGCATTTTTACGGGAGGTACTGAAGATAATAAATACGAAAGATGAGTATTCCTAGGATTAGGTATGGATGTTAAATATTATAGTTGTTCGGAGAGGTTATTATTGCGTGTATGTCCATAGGAGTAGATTTAAGCTACGAGAGGCCCTAAGCGCAGAGATATTGTTAAAAACCCTACTAGGAATTATGAGTAAACATTCGAATGTTTTCATAAAGTTCACAAATATATATACCATAGGTATCTCAGTCGCTTCACTACGGCAAGAATAAATAAACAAGTTTTGAGTATACTATACTACAATATATAGTATTTCTATTAATTTAATGAATGATGGATATATTACTTTTATTTTATGTGGTGACAAGAAATGTAGTAATAGTTTTGCTAAAAGTGCTTCGATAGCTGAGGTCATTTCGCACGAAGGCTCCCACCGGGAATCGAACCCGGGACCGCTTTCATAGAATTCGAACGCGTTGCCCACTTAGCCATTCGGGAGCCGCAAGAAATGTAATATGTTTTATAAACATATTATGTAGACTTACTTAAAATGCACAAGGAAGACTGGTAGGGTGATCTAGCGCAAGATGGTGCGCACCCAGGAAAAATCCCAAGGAGGAATACTTTTTTCAAGTCCATTCTTACTTGGAAGGACGTTTTAGAAGTCCATTTTTCCTTGGGATTACTCAAAATGTATAAAATCCTGCGAAAACCAAAACATTTTGTTATTGACAGTTTATTAACACATTCTCATCGAGGCCCTCATGTGGATGAGGACCTCAGCACTTACTGCGCCTAATTCAATCCACCTTTGGTAGTCCACGCATGAGGTTAATCATCAAAACACAAACCTTAGTTAGAGAGATTTAGATCCTCGTTACGCACGATGAATGAATATGTCTATGTGAAGTTATATGGAATTAGGATAGAGAAATAGGATTCGAAAATCGGGAAAGAATTAATAACGCTATTCGGTTCCGTTTCAGGCTCAAGAAACTCAATATTCCGGTTTATTTCGTGTGTCACTTCAGCTTAACACTTTCATTTTCGGTATCGGTTTACGGTTCGGTTCCGGTTCGATCCCGTGATCGGAAAAGAATTAATACCGCTTCCCGGTTCCTTTCCAGGCTCAAGAAATTCAATATTCCGGTTACAGATCGGGTATCACATCGGTGAAACACTTTTCTTTTCGGTATCGGCTTACGGTTCGGTACCGGTTCGATGCCTCGCGGAAAGGATACTCATTAAAAGAAACCCTGCCGAATTTATACAGGAGGGAAGGTTTGATTCAGCAATAAATTGCTTGAAATACTGAGTAGCACCTAACAAGCTTGATATGCGTGGGAGTCCTGCTGATAGCCAAACACATTTTCGAGAAAAAATCGCGGCTGCAAATCCAGTGTCTAACTTCCGTCCTGATCCTCTATTTTTCCGTCATTCGCTCGCTTCGTGTCCTTTCCTCGCGCCCGTGCATTTGACTACCGCAATCTTCGTAGGCTGGATGAAAGTTCATTAACGTCAGAAGCGGTCAAACTCCTCAGTTCCCTTCTCACATTAATTGCGAGCGATGGGTCTACTCGGTGGGCGGGAGGGTGGTGCGGAGTTAATGGGGAGGAGTGGGTTCGGGTTGGACGGCTGGGTAAGGTTGGCTAGGGTAGCGAGAGGTGAGAAACCAATTACTAACCAGTCTGGGATGAGGAATGGCTCGCGATTAATAAAAATAAAGATGAAGTCCGACTCATTTGGTGGCGTTAGATTTGTGGGTGGGGAGGTTTGGGTTGGGTCGGGTTGGGGTAGGCAAGTTTGAATTGGCGGGAGGAGGGGCCAGGTCTGACACGGCCATTTCTCACGGCCAATCAATACCTCAGTCCGCGCCTAAACATGCCTCCACTTTGCATACAATATATGTAATTTAAAATGGACGCGCGGATTAATATCTAAGCGTCAAACCTATTAATCACTCTAATGAATGTACGCCGCGGTTGCATACGACTGGAGGTGTGGTGCAAACGGCGGAAGCTCCCCCAATGTGACACTGCCTTTATCCAACACGCACCCGGACCATTTCACCAACGCTCCGTCCTTTTTTCCGCGTCGGTGAAAAATGGTCTTCCGCGCGAATCCCACGAAGACCCGCGTTCGGAATTCATCTAACTCTCGTTCGACTAGGATTAGAGCGAACATTGACAAGTTCGATGGTTGTGGAGGACTCTTTCCCATGCGCCTTTTATTGAAACGGGTGTTTGCTTCTTGTTGGAAGATGTATGTGATGAAGCGTGGGCGTTAAAAATGAGTTGAGCTGGAGTGAGGAGGAGATTAGCATATGTTAATGGCTATGCGGAATTATTTGTGGCGTGGCGGACGAGCAGTCGGAATGGCAATCATTTTGAGCGGAAAGGAAAGGGTTTCGCCCAATAGAAATAATGGCATCTCTAAGTATCCATTCATGATGTTTATTAATAAGTCCTGGTTGTTTCGCACCGTAAAAAACAGTTCCTTCTATTTAAAACGCGCTTGCTTTTCCGACGCTGCATGCATGCATTCGCGACACGTGGGAACGTATTCCTATTCCAGGATGTTGGTGATTAAGTGGGAATTAAATGATGCGAATTTCGATTGTTCTACGGAAAATAACATTCATTACGTAAAGCAGGAGTTCGAGGAGAACGATCCGCAAGAGCTTTTTCATTTGACTGGCGAACATAATGGATATTATTCACGATTGGACCGTCATTTTCTCATTTAGTTATTTCGAACAAATTTTGCATATCCGCGATATGTTGTTTTCTCAATTATATATATCCCGTCGCTAATTCCCTTTCGCACTGTCTGTGAAGTACTGAACCCGGAGGTTGGTTTGAGCCTCAACCATTAGCTACCTAATTAAACCAACGACATCGACCTTTACTAACCCTTCGCCCCTCCTTGCCCTTAAAATGAGGTGCAACGATATCTGTATTTCCATGGACAGTACCTTATAATGGCTGTAAGGCCGAAACCGGTCAAATTGTAACATTTTGTGCAAAATACTAAGTTCAATTTTCTCATTTATTGATTGGCATTCCACGAAGTAAGGTGTAATCATATTGATTAGCTACCAAAAGTTATACTGTGGAGATAAGGTTTATTAGGCAAGATGAGGAGCGAGGTAGTTAGTCATAGCTATCCTCACTGGGCCGGAAAATTATATGCAGAAAAAGGTCTTCAAAATAGCAACACAATAATCCCATACATAGCGCTTTTCATAGAATGCAATAAGAAGTGACAAAGACGAATGCTAAGCATCACTCATCTGTTATTGCAGCCAAGAAGAAGATGGAAGCATAAGTAAATGAGAGATACATTTTCTTCTATCCTAAACCAGAAGGCTAATGAAAAATATTCGATTCATCATGTGAAAAATCCGAGGAAAATAAAATAGCTGCTCATAAATATAGTGTCCATCGAAGGATTTCTATACACAGCATTACATCGACTACTTTGATGAAAACCCTTTCCTGAATCACATTCATTAGCCGGAAACTGTTTCTTCTAGGTTCTCAAATCCTAAAATACCTATAAAACACCCAATAATCTTCCACATTATTCACTAGTGTGCAAGAAAAGGGAGCATTCATTTTGTTTCGCCCATCTTATAAGTGCGCTGATGCATACGGGGGTGTGCAGTTTCCGAAAATTCGATAGCGGAATCCGTATTCATCAGCGGATATGAACAGCGAATAATATTGTATATAGCGGAAGATCGTTCGCATGGTTACTCGTTATCCTAGGTATCCTCGCATCTACGTGTATGTAATCCTTCTCCCAAAAAGTTAGGTCACCACTGCCATTTACAGCAAATAATCGGTTTCAGAACGTATTCCGTTCGAAGATAATGTTCTCTTCACAATTTTTCCTTTATTAGCCATCGGTTAACCCATATTTTTATGAGAAAATGATGAAATCTTTCTGCAGACCCAGAAAGTAAATAAAATATGTATAACAAATTATTGCAGTTATGCCTATGTAATGATAATCACACTCCCCGTCTTTGTGTATGATTTATTACCGTGAATAATTTTTCTTAAGATATTACTTAGGTTTAATTACGTCCATGAATCCTTTTTAAGTTTCATTCTCTATTTCTATTTACAATTTTTATTTGTTTTCATTAATATTTCTAACGACAGGTTAGATGGAAAAGAGGCTTTTCAGTTTCAATCTCGTCTTAATAAAGACCTTATAAGGCTTTAAATCATTAATACACATGTGCCCAGTCATGAATATTCATCTATCTTGGTTTTTCTATTTGCTGGGGTCAACTTCGTCCACTGTCAATTTCTTTCCACTCTCCGGTGTTCTGCGGAAGTGATATATGGCTTTGTCGTTCTAAAGCTCCTTAAACCTATAGTCCTTTAATAGTAGTCCTAACGAAGTCTCTTTATTAATATTACCTCGACTTGGTTTGGGTCTTCTACCTCCGTTGCTCTGATATCTGCTCACTTCATAGAAAGGTCATGCTGGTTTAGTAGTCGCTGTTGATCCAATTTTATGCTCCACGTTCAGCGTTGTTAAAACACCTAGCACACCTTCCTCTTGTTCTCTCTTCATGAGATGTTTGTTACGCGAACATATGTTCGCAGTCCGAACATAAAAACCTTTCGCGAAATTACTCGTGGTCTCCTCTGCTCGTTAACTAATCACCCACTGAATCGTTATTCAAGAGGTTGGAAGGCTAAATCAGAATTTCTTCATTAATTTTTGACATTTAGGAGTCCTAAACGTATAAACTCAATTCCTTCTTTCGAAATCTTGAGAATTAGTTTCATTCTTTAAGTCTCCTTGTATATTTTCTGATGTTCGCCGACATTGCTCATAGCTTGTAGTATTTCCCTCGAGTTGGTTTTATGCTCTCAAGCAACGCCTCTCACCTTTAAAATGATAAGCGAAACGTCTACGAGAAAGCATTCAAAGTACCATATTTTATCGTCACATCTTGAGTCTGGTTACCAGTAAGAAATAAAGGCGAGTTTCCGCTCAAAGGGGAATTCAAAGCTAGGATGTCAATCAGTACCTTTACTGACGCGCCTATAACTACTTGCATACATGTGTTCGTAAAAACAGGTTCTTATTTTCTCGATGACGTCTATCTTACGGACATATTTTGCTGTTTTTAACTTGCTAAGATGAATGATAACCCTCCCTCCATTCAATTACATTTTGCTGGCTTGTAAACTGATGACGGATCGTTGAAAAATTTTGTAATTAGAAACCTGTGCTGATGCAATGAGGAGCACTTTGTTTCTGCTACGATTTATAACAGGCACTGCCTTCGGTGAAGGATAAATGGTTTTGGGTTGGGGAGATAATGCTGGAGGACAGAGATATGCCGTTGCACCAGTTATGGGATCAGAGGAGGATGACATCGTCAATATTGAGATAGATCTGAACACACCCGAGCCGACTCGTCGTCTACAAATAAAGGAGATTTCTTTTAAGTTATACGCACGGGAACTCTTCGATTCAGCATCCATTTCTTCGCTTCGTCTGCTGCCATTTTTCTTGGTTGGAGCGTCTAAGGCTTAAAATTAAAATACGACCGCTAAGATGTGCTATAGACCCAGCGGAAACGGCGGATGGTAATTTAAATGTAACGAACTCCTTAACTCGTACTGCAGTCGAATGAAGGTTTTTGCTATTTCTACCACTGATCTAAACGCTAGCCTGACGTTTCGGCTTATCCGTGAAGCTATCTCGGAAAATTGTCATTCCGCTTATTAAGAATGCGATTCATTAAAACTTTGCTGCGTGGAAATTCTTGCGAAGTCAAATGTTACAGTTTCACATATTCAGAGAGAATTCAATATTTAATTTGTGGGAAGCTACGATGAAAAATATATTGAAATTAACGGGTGAAAAACGGTGAGTGTAACGATGGGCATCGTGTAGGGAAATAAAATAAGGGCCGACCATATATACGAGTTAAAAATTTCTTGTTATACCCTATAATTATTGCAAAATAGTACTTAAACTTATGCAGACATATGCGTATGACATATGAAACGCTAAGTTGATAGATGTAGTATTGGTACGTATCTATTTGTATGTACATGGCACCAAAAGTGTTAATGTATTTTTCCCTACCTTTCTAAGCTTATTTTCCCTACCTTCATCATGTATTAGATTTTATTTATCAACTTGTCTGCCTATTAATTTGTATTTACTGTTTTTATTGTTGTTATTGTACCTATATTTGCGGGATTGTTTATGTATCGACTTACTTTTCTAGATGTATGTGAAAGGAGTCATTTTCCTTTGGTTAATGCAATATTATTACTGTTTAGTCTCTCCAGAGTTTAGAGTGAAGAGAGGCCATTTTGGCATAACCCCGCCTTAAGAGTAAAATAATAATGATACGCAAAAAATACCGCGACATAATTCGAGGTATCTTTAGCGCAAAGCCAAGCTCTACAGCGGTACCGAAATGTCCACTATTTTTCTAAATTAGCCGATGTATTTAATCATTTTCTTCAGATTCTATATTCAAATACGTCAAGCAACTCCGTGCTTTAGGACGATCGAATGTTTGGTGGCTTTTTATCAATTGCTTGACTCCCTTTGGCTGAAAATGTAGTTGAGAAAGGTGTCCGCCATTATATCACGTAAAGTATTTAAAACTAAACTATGAGCCCGAAAACTATGTCTAATCTAAATATAAAGATTCTTTATAGAATGCTGTATCATATTTTGCCGTTTTTCATCTTCAACAGCTTCTTTATAGTATTGAATTTGAATGTTTTTCCAAAAAATTGATAATCATCTTTTTCTTTTCAAGAATATGTAAATTATTCACTCCCGATATCATACAAACTGGTCTTTTTGAGAATAGCTGTGCGAATTTTCAAAACCATCACTCAAATAAACCATNGCAAAGATTTGGGTTGCGGGGAAAAACTCCTCATCTGAAGGTTTACGGAGAAAAACCCACGATGCGGGAAAATTTCCGCACAAGAAAGGGGGTCGAAGAAATCCTGCCGAAACTCAGAGGTAATAAATTCAATATATCTACGGATGATGCATATGATATTCAACAGATTAGCATTAAGATCAACTTTCCACGAAGTGCACTAAAAGTATATTATTATTCTACAATTCATTAACGATTTTGTGTAAGTGTATATTGATTTTCTGTTCCGTTTTCACATTTTATTATTATTATTAAATTTTCTTATAACACGTTTATCGTCATTTTAATCGATCTTATTTGTATTTGACGCATTTATTCTTTCTTACGATAACTCAACTTAGTGTGTCCTATCTGTTTGGGTTAAAAAATAAATAAACGAACGTTTGTATCGTCACGCGTGATGATGTATCGACACATGCGTCTCCTTCGGATGCACCATGGAGTAACTCTCATATCTTTCGATATTTACCCCAAAATTCGAAGCTGTCACTCAGTCTAGCCGCCCGCGAGCGTAAGAGAGCCTAAGTTACTTTTTCGGTTAGTTTTGCTACTAAATTTACGTTTGGTCCACACAACGCTCTACTCCTTTATAGTCGTAAACCGCGCTTTTGAATAAATTCCCCCAGACTTTGTCGTCGGCCTCGCGACGCTCAAAGCGAATGCAACTTAGGAGTGTTTGCGATAAATGCAAATGAAAGGCCACTTTGCTCCTCTTGTCCATCGATATACGCATTTCGGCGGAGGGAAAGAAACCGCAGGGAGACTTCTCCTCTTTGAATCGCAGTCTAATGAATGTTAAATTGCGTCTCTTAGACTTTCCCCCTCTCTGCGCTCGACTTCATTGATCTGCTACATAATGAGAGTCGTCGAGTAGGAGACTTTGAGTAGGAAGAGAGTGAATGGAGAGGAGGAAAGGAGATATCGATAGTGGAGAAGGGATGGGAAGTGTATACAGCGGTATACAGCGTTCAAATGATGGGGAAATTCGGAAGGCAGGCATGCATTCTGATCTTCAGAGAAGTTTCGAGCTGGAAATTCTCTCCGTAATTTGCGTAACAGTACGCCGTACACGTCAGTAAGATCCTGCTGCCATATCTAGATGTATAGAAATATTTTCCTCTGCATTTAACTACAGGAGTAGAAAATGTACATTTCGTTTTATCTTCTCTCAGTCTTTTTCATCCTTGTGATAACATGGAAACAAGGCATCGAATCGGAGCCAAGTCAAACCGGAAAATCCGTTATATTTTGGATTGAAAACGGAACCTGATTCGAAAAAAAAATTAATGAAATTCTTAAACCCGAACCGAAATCAACAATCGGTTTTTACTACGCTCCGATTTTTGTTCCCAACAGTGCACATTTTACTTAAGGGTGTTTGGAGGAAGGTTTACCAAACATGTGTAACTACGACTTGAAACTAGCTATTAAGAAGTTGTATTCTAAAATTTAGTGTAATTTAGCGAGCGTAAAAAAAGCTGGAAATGATAAAAAAAGCTTTCGAGCAGGTATAATATTACAATGGATGGAGCGAAAAACAAAACTGTGTGAACCAGTTGGACGTTCGCAGAGCAAAACCGGTTTACTGGTTCACCGGAAATCGGTAAACCGTAAAGTTTACCAATATTCCGATTTTTTAAGAAATGGCATTCCATTTTAGACACTTCTCTTCAAGCACCATTCATTAATTTGGTTATTTCGGACAAACTAAATTTCGGTGTGCGAAGACAAACCACCTCATTTCTCATATTTCCTAATGAACCTCTCAAGAGCTTTTGGTAGGTAATGGTGGAGGTTATTCAGACTCCAAACTAAAATTTAACCATCCCAGACACGCTGTGACCTTAAGTTGAAAAAGAAAGTTATTTCGTTAATATCGGTTGGAGGTATTCAGGGATACAACCTGTTTTCTAGATCAATAAAATTATCAGATTATCTTCAGAAAGCTATGGAGCTGGATCCGATCCTTCTGTAGTTACAGGTATTGGAGATAGTCAAGAAATAATTGTTATTGAATTGAAAGTTTAACTTTCGCCCTCCAAGGTAACGTTAGAAATGATGGTAAAATCTTAACGCAGATATCTTATTTTAAAATTACTTACAAATAGCGGAGATAAAAACCAAAAGATATTAATATGATATTTTCGTAATAATTGCCTACATAATTTTGTAAACGAGCGTTTTAATGGAAATAAAAGTCGTACGCCAGAGTAATGAACGTTTAGAAGTTAGAAGAAACTTGTGAGGTGGAATAGATAATCAAGACGTGGAACAAATAAGCATTCATTCCTACTCACGTTAACGCGTGTTAATGTAGGGTAAATTTAGTAGGTTTCATTCGTTTTTCGTGAAATCCATTGAGTGAGATGATTCACAAAATTAATTCCGTTCGACGAGTGAAACTCAAGTGTTCAAAAAACAAATTAATACCTTTTAACAGAGTAGAGGGTGATGGACGTTGAAATACTCGGCAATTTCAGTGCATTGAGGCATTCCGTCTCGAGGCCAGATTTATATACGAGTTATTGAGTTATAACAAGGGAAAGGAAAACATTTTCAATTTTTTATTGAACGTTGGAATTGCATTAATCGGAAGCCTTGTCTATATATGCGATAATGAAATGTGTTATGTTCCCAAATTAGAGAAAGACTTATATTAACGCTCAGTGGGATTGATTGAAAATAACCGTTTTGATACAACATCGACACTGATAAAAGTCAATATAATTTATGACGGCTATTTATCTATAATATGCCTTTTCCAGTGCGGAGTAAATGTATGCTTTATAGGGCCAAACCGTAAGTAACGGATTTTTATTACTCCAAGCATTACATTATGTCCTTCTGATATTCTTTAAAAATGCGATCGTTAATGCAGTTTCTAAGGTAAATTTTCAAATAAAATATTAGAAATTAACTTCTGTTAAAAAATAAGGGTTAAAGTAAGAACAGATATATGCGTGTCATTAATTTATTATATTTATTAAAAATGCATTGAATGCAGAAAAAATAAGGAAACTCATTTGCTGGGGCATTTTTAAAAGTGCCTCAATAGCTGAGTTCATTTCGCACATCTGCCTCTCAGAAGGAATCAAACCCGGAAATGTTATTTTTCTGTAAAATTATGGAGCTCCTTATTTTTTGGATATATATCTTATTAAGAGGGTGATTTTGGTGATTTTTAAAACAAAAATTGATGAAAAAGAGGTGCACAATTCTAGCCATAAATAGTTGTAGTCCGCCCCCTCTAGTGCACGCCCTGAGGTTACTGCCTCCCGTGATTATCCCCTGAAACCGGTCCTGTCGCCACGCTCTGTAGAGAACGACGAAGTGTTGAATAACAGTTAGAATATCTATCAATTGCAATCAGTTATTTATTGATTTGATATGTTCATAACCCTGAGTCGTATTCTAGACATTCTCAGCTCTATATTCACCGAGGCCTTCTTTTGGACCAGCGCCTTCAGTGCATAATTATGAATCCGTCCCTTTTCTTTGTCAAATATTGAGCTGAAATCTATTCGCGTATTGCTCAGAGTTATATCTTGGATACCTTCGGGCGAATCGTCTGAGAAAGGCAAATATCATTTTGGAACGATGAAATACTTCTCGAGGAACTTGATAGGAACCATATCTTCTTATGAGTTCATATCCTTGTCGCAAAAGTTTTGGAAATCAAAATTCCGTTGAACATCCTTTCCATCATCAGTTTTGCCGCGTTTATTTTCGCTATCCATTATGTTTGAAATCATTCTCCGGAAGTTTCGAACCTCTACGTGCACTGCCGGGTACACAGCGTATATTATCGAAGTTATTTCTAAAATGTTTAGACCTGCGACTCAAAGGAGGTTTCTTGCATAGGCTCGTAAATACGATTCTCAAGTAAAGTAAATAAATTCGGAGAGGAAAGTCATCATACTGACATATAACGAGGATTACATTATAGTTCAAACTTTCTCGCATCCTTCTTAGGGGCTAAGGAGTTTTTTCTGCCCCATGTTATGAATTTCTCACTCCTCACGCTCTCTCAATAGTCCACAGGGTGTTTATGCCCAAAGTCTGGTATCACTTCCTCGCACCTCTCCGTGAGGATCACAAAAGGCATCGAAAGCGTAGAACCTCCAAGCATTCTTCTCACAAGCGTCCTTTTCACTGTAACTCTTTAGAAGCCTGCTTCGCGTCTCTCTCATACAACGGTATCAAAGTTGAAATAGTCATAAAATGTCTAATTAAAGCGACTGCAGGAAGGGAAGCTGAGTAATTTTAAGAATCATTAATCGACGTGTCACCTCCGTTCTCAAGGCGAAAAGATGCTCCTTCGGGCAGAGTAGGTAACCTCTTTAACTTGGTGTTATCCGGTGACTCAAGAGTCGGATTCATATTGATCTCTATCAATTGCTTTGGTACCTCACTCATGAACCACTCTACGTACGAACTTTTCGAGGTACGTACATTTCGAGATACATTGATAAATAGACTTCGTATACGGTTCTTCGAATTGTCCGGGGCTCACCATCATGCGTCCTATTGTTGGTTTTAAGCAGTTTTGAATATCCTCTCAAAGGTTTGTAAGTACATTTCGATCATTAAAACTTGTAACAGCAAATAAGAGAAGTGTAACTTGAACGTCTTATATAATCGCCGCATAAAATTCTTGTTTGTCGACTTTACATGATGAATAGATCGTTAAAAGTTATATATGTATGGGTGTAATAATAGAGTTAGCGGTTTGCGAAACTACTTCTGCATGTTGACTTAATAGATGGGCTTAAAAAAGATTTACGAAACTACAGAATACTGTTCGAATACTCATAAGAAGTTCCTGCGACAGTGAGTTTTAAGTATTTTTCATTTGTATATTTATACGGGATGGAATGAAATTGCGTAAGAATAACGTAGCTTGCATCTACTTTTGCTCGTCTTGCGCATAGCGAAGAGAATATGAAAGATACCGAGGCGTGAGTTATTCTTAATAATGACTTTATTTTGGTCGCTCCGAATTGAGTGCTATGGAATCTGCTACCAATAGGGACACCCTGCTAAACAGTTGAACCGAACTTTTTCTATCTAGAGCATTCTGGAAAGAGATAGGTAGATAGACAGACCCTTTATTGACAAGGTTAGGCCCATGTGGGCCTCTCTTCCNAATTGTAATAACATTATCAATTCTAAAAAATAGATTATCTTATTGCTAATGGTTATTAATGCAGCCAGAGGCACTCGTTGCATGGGCAATATTCATATCGGATCGTTAGGTAATCCTCGTCATTGAAAGCCTGAAAATAGAGAGAGAAAAAGAAATACGGTAGATGAGATGTATTCATTACAATGCATTCAACTGACAGAAGGAGGCATTCTGATAAAGAGTGACCATTTTGTTATTGATAGACGTGAATTATTCAAAGAGAAGGTGTCAGGTAGGCGAGTTGTTCTTGGAACCCGGAAATCGAAAAGAGAGATTAGGAGAATCAACCTTGTTGTTGATTATATGTATTACATAGGAAATTGAAGAAAGTATGAGAAGTCCGACATTAATGTGCAATTTGGTTAATTGAATATCGCTCATACCCGAATTTATTTAACTTTCCTCCAGTTCCACTTTTTTAAAATGATGTTTTGGGAACCCAATTACGGTTTCCCAAACCGGTTTACGGTTTCGCCTCAGGTTCAAGAATTCGAATTCTCTGAGTTCCACTTTCGCGAAAATAACTATTTTTTGGCTTGGTTTTTCGAATCGGTTATGGTACGTTGTCGCGGTACGAATGAGAGAATAAATAGCCTCGTACGAGAGGGTTAATTGTGAAAGGAATCAATCAATGAAAGGAGGAGAAGAATGCGGTGAATGTTACTCGAGATATGAATGAGGGATTCCAAACTCATGCGAGAATATTTGAGATAAATGTAAAATAAAATAAAAGCCCAATCGCATTTTAGCCGATACCGTAGTTGATTTATATCTTATGCGGAAGTAACAAAGTGGTTTTCTCCTAGTTCATGTGTTGCGGCATTAAAACAGAATAGACCATCATAAGGCCATCAATTAGCATTACTAATGCCTCCGTGGATTTCACATTGTCACAGCTATGAACAAATTGGAGAAAAACGTAAAGAAAAATACATTTTCTCCACCATATATAGAAAGAGAAATTTTAAAATATTTCATTCGTGAAAGTTAATTAGTAAAAAAAAGTGTTTGAAGCATTTTCTGTAAGAGAATACGTTGAGTGAGAATCTGAGAAAGTATATCTTCCTGAACATCCGTGGGCAGTCAGGGAAAAATTCGGACTTAACATAAGTTGACTGAAGTTTCATGCTATACTTTACAACAAAAGTTGGCTTACGGGGTAATTGGATGTAGAAGGAAAAAAGCACGTGAAACACGAGCAAGGTAAACGAAACCTACGCCAAATCGATGAGTATTGGCGCACGCCACAGCCGCTTTATACCCAAAATTACTTTTTTAAAAGTTAAGTCCCGGTATTTGAACCCACGCTGGAGAGCTGATGCATGCCAAATCTCTATTAAGGAACATGGAAAGTAATTGCAGCGAAATCCCTTTTTCGGTGCCCGTCTAGACCTCCTCTGAAACCTGCCGTAATTTCTTCGGAGTTAATCCCACGAAATAATTTACATCGTTAGCCTTTGAGCAACACCAACTCACTGCATATGGAAAGCCTGTTTTATAAATTTAAATAATTTAATTCACCGGGTAACTTTAAGTGTTTAGGTATACATGATCTGTCGCTTGCATTGGCGGATCCAGCTGGGAGCGATACCTCTCCCCATGGCGACCAAATACAAACTCCTACTAACTCCTACTAGCATTTGCCTAGAATAGAGTGAGGAACTCACTCAAAGAGCGAATAGCTATATATTTCTGCGATTACTGTGTATCAATTGCATTTATCGCGAAGAAAGGACATTTTTAACTCCTTGAAGTAATTCAGGAAGTAATTATTATTATTACTTAAAGATGAGTGCTCAAGAATTTTTCTTTAATCGATCCGCCACCATGGTAAGTTTCTAGATTGACCCCTGCTCGCTTGTATACCCCTCAATAATTTAAGGATTTTAATTTACACGGGAAATAGATTAAGCGTTTTCTCAGAAATGTTCTCGCTTACTTTTCATCGTACGGAAACATAACTAAAAGTAACTGGCTTCCACATTTCTCAGTGCATTTTGCCAGAAACTCTCGACATTCCCATAGATTTCCTCAAGTCATATGTCTCCAAAATTTTGAACTGGGAAAACAATAACACTGGTGGAAAGTGGATAAAATGTTGCAGATGTTGATACCATGAAAGTCCGTGTCACTTGAAAGTTAGTTATAAATCACTCGATTCAAAGAATACCGCAACTAATTCTCAATTCTCTTGAAAGCATAACTTTTTAAATTATCTTCGGTTATGATAGTGATTAACTATGATTAAATCACGCCTTGCTATCCGGGATTACTTTTACAGTAAGATGAAAGTTTTCAAAATCAATTTTCGCAAACTTTCTTTTTCTACGTTTCACAGCGCGCGCCATTTCCTCGTATGAAATACACAGGACAATAAGATTTACATTATGTCTTCACGACGTTGGACGGAGTATAGATGTTTAATTAGATTAACCAAAAATAATTAAACGGCGATCTCCTGATCCGATTTCAACCACTATTACTGATGACCCAAGAGTGGGATTGCTTTTGCAATAGATGGTTATGTTGGAGGTCAGCTTTTGACTAATTAAAGAATTAACTCAATACTACCTTTAAACTTAATTTACGTTCGACTTCACTTTGTATCAATAACTGAAGAAAATTGTTACAAAAGAATTTTTATTTTCGATATATGGATATGAATTTTGTACAGGTTGCTTATACTTGATGGATTGTTTTCATAATTAAATTTCCTAACGCTTCTAATCATCCAAATTCTATTATCATTCGATTACTTGTCTCACCGGAGAAACCGGTTAGTCAGGAATGTATGTTCTGTGCTTGAAATTTCCTGTCGCTAGGTACTAGATTGTTAGTAATTTGATTCACTGTCAACTAAAATGAATGATAACTTCCGGAACGTTTAAATAGTGAATTCTTGATAATGCTTTCTAAGTTATCGCATCGACGCTTGGGAATTAACGTCTTCCACGAATAAATTTTCCAGACCTCAGCTATTTCTATCTTAGATCGTATCACCTTCCTGTATTTCGGTTCGTAATATTTTTGTGAAAGTTTGCGTGTGTATGCGTGTATACAACCTACACAAAATGAAACGTGGAGGATCGCGCCGAGAGATTTTGCCACCTAAAACGAAACGTCATACGTCGCATTTCGTTCTATTTCCAAGAAATATTTTTTAAATTTTGTCGAAATAATTCGAGAGGGAAAATACAGTGCAGTTTTCTACTTATATACAATTTTTTTCAAAAGTAAGCATCGAACATTAAAATAACGGTGGCTATTATTAAACCTTTAGTCTTTATCTTTCTGAACGTGTCCGCAGAATTGATAATAAAAGAACTTTTAGAAGGGAATGTGTGAATACTGCGGAAGATTTAAATGTTACAGTTACGATATGAAATTATATATCTAAAGTTAACATTGGTTCTCTAAACTAATTGTAATAACATTATCAATTCTAAAAAATAGATTATCTTATTGCTAATGGTTATTATTTCAGCCAGAGGCACTCGTTGCATGGGCAATATTCATATCGGATCGTTAGGTAATCCTCGTCATTGAAAGCCTGAAAATAGAGAGAGAAAAAGAAATNTTATAAATACTAGAATACTTTCTAAACAAATAAACTACTACTACCTGTCACCGAAAGGCCCCCGAGGCGGGCCCTGAATATGCAAATATGTCTGAGTATGGATATACACGCGTTAATTTACTAGCATCTACAATTTACTAGTAAGCTACTAGTGTCTTACAAAAAACGGCGAAAGCATGAACTCCGAATTCACGCGGGGAATAAAACAATGACAGATGAATGAAAGCGGATGTGAAATAATCTCTCCGTAGCTGCTCGCGAAGGCTTGAGGCTCTTTCCACGCTTAACATTAGTCAAGATCGTAGAGAAACTGGTAGTTAGTGGTAGTGGAGTAAGGAGCAGGGTGAAAAAGGGTCGAGGCGGAAAAAAGTAAGGAGCAGGGAAAAGGGGGGACTATGAAAGGAGGCGTATAGGGTAGGAAACGAGAAGGTGGGGGATGGTGCAATTAGAGTGGTGTCGGAAACGAGACGCAGTAGACAGGAAGGAAAAATAAAATCACTTTATATGCGTATGTCGGTGGGTACGAGGCATTTTCAGGGGCGAACAAGGGGCGTAAAGGAGGCAAAGTTGGGGTGTTTTGCGGGGTTCGTGTGTCATGGATAGGGAGCGAAGGGACGGGCTTCGATGGGATTCCTAGGAGTGCTCGCAGCCTGAGCTAGGGTTGGCTGTTCCAAGGCATGGCGCCGTAGGTTTGCAACCGATTCGGCTTTTTCTGCGCCAGATCTGGCGGCAATTTCTGTCGCTCGGCAGAGAAAGTTACCAATTAGCGGGTTGCGGCAGGATTTCTATTACATTCGGTAAAAATAAATACCTACTGGAATCAATGTAGCACTCAAGATTCTCTACCATGCATGAATGGTGAGTAAAAGAGGAGGATTGATCGGTTGTTATTAAAATGGAGATTTAAATTGCTCCTTAAGCTCGAAGAAGAAGCAAGAATTTTGGTAGCCCCGCCGTTTTAAAAACCAGATACGTATTTCAGTAGCCAAGGTGCCATCTTCTGTAGCAGATGAACACTGGTAGTAGTAATTTTAATAGTATTTCAAGAGCCGAGGCATCGAACCCGGAACCGGATTCAATGGATATCCGGAAGTCCCTAGAAGAGGACTATCGAATCTCTACGTGTATACTATGTTAGTGTGCTCATATGAGCGAGAGGATTGTGTTTTGAATAAGCTAACTTACGGATAAGGTTTGCGAATCATATTTTCAATGTACTTGCAATTAATCTGAAAAGCCATAATTGTATAAATAATACAACTTGGTATCTTCAACGGTTTGTTTTGTTTTCGATGAACCGGAAAATATCTTGTTATATCTCTTTTACCTTCAGTTTATTTCGTATTCCTTTCAAAGATTTCGTGTTTGCCTAAGCTACTTAATTAAGGGTTGTTTATTAAAATACACAAGAACGCAAATATCAATCTTAAGATATAATTTTGGCGATATATTCCTTTAGGGTATTCTTTCAGTTTATTTAAAGATCAATTAAATGGATTACTGATTTACTACTTATTTATGAAAGCGGATTGTCGAAGTTCTCTAGCTCTGTTGCCAACTCCCGAAAATCTGATTCTCTGAGTTGATTAGCTCTTCGGGAGCCCTTCCTAGGGCGGTGAATTCGAAGGGGTTCTGGAAGATTATGTCATAACTTCAGCTATCATATCTTCGTGAAGGAATACTTAAATATGCAATTTTTATCTCAATCGAAGTGCTCTTCACAGTGATGTAATTTTCGATTATTTAGTGCGATTTCCTCTATAGAATGAATAACTATCCGACTGAGTCATTATCCCAAGGAACTTTCGAAATATTTTGAGACGAAGGTTGATCGTAATTGAGATTACGCTGGAGGGCCACTGACGTTAACCCTTTCCATGACAATAAAATTAGTATGTTCAAGCGTCATCATTTAATGGAACTCAACACACACCTTAAAAAAATACTTTACAATTTCCTAAGCAGGTTTTTATTGACTAGTTTCGTTAACGAGTAGATATCTTCTCGTCAATACCTTCAGACATCTGGAGGTGCTCGGTGACAGACCAACCAGTAAATATCTGCTATAGAAATTACGAAGTATATTTTCTTTTAAGTTGCCTTTCCACAACGTGAAGGAACATGAAATGACGAAAAAACTACATTACATTATTACACCTTAATTAGTATATTAAACCAGTACATGGTGTAAATATTTTATACTTTACATATGTAAAATTGAATATAATGTGGTAATGTATACATTTTAATATATGACTTTTTAATATGTGTAATTCACTGTTAGAGGGAGGTTTAGCAGGGGTTTCACTCCTGTCTATGTGCGAATGCTCGGCAGTTATCGAAATTAATAATATATACTCATCCCAGAGTCTCTACCAGGCCAAAAGGCCAAATAGCGAATTGTATACAAATAAATTAACATACATGTTGACATGTGGTACATTTTCAGATACAGCCGGCATAACTCGTCCCACCAAATATGACACTCCTGTTTGGGTCGTACTTACTATTGGGCTCGTTAACATGAAGTGACTTATATTTTAGTCGAATGCGTTAAATCGAAAAAATTCTCAATTCTTCAAAATTAAACCTTAAGTTTGCGAACGTCGTTGTAAAGTTTCGTAACTTTAAGAAAAATAATTCTGTCACAAGATTAAATTCCTTATTTTATCGATAATATGATTATTTAGTCCGTAAAAAGCCATAATTATACATATGTACATGTATAAAATCGTCTTTATTGGACGAAATGGGACTAGATAGTCCTACCTTCCATTTAGCCCAAATCAAAATAATATTCAAATACAAAAATAATAATAATAAATCGACTTTACTTCAGGGCGAGATTGAGACTAGTAAGTCTCTTCTTACATCTAACCCTATGTCATAAAAGATGAAAAGAAATAGTTTATGGGGCTAAAATAAAAGAAAAATAACAAAGAGATGTGTTTGCGGGTTAAAAAAAACCTAAGTTATTGCACTTAGGAAAAAATAGAACCCTGCAGGAAAACGCCCACAGGAAGGGGGGCGTGAAAAACCTGCGAAACCTACAGACAGTAGCATCTAAAATTTTAAAGAAGAGGGGGAAATTAGAAAATGAAAAGTGACTGCAAC
>KZ308249.1:764752-785958 GCA_000376725.2 Ladona fulva | reverse complement strand
GGTTCGATTCCCGGTCCCGTCAGACTTTTTTCAAGTCCATTCTTCCTTGGGATTTTTCCTGGGTGCGCACCATCTTGCGCAAAGTCACCCTTACCCGTTTTCCACGATTTATTATTATTATTATTATAAAAGGAAATAAGTCGCGAAATAAAGAAATGGTACATTAGTGAACGAACAGCATGGCAAAAGTGAGAGAAGAACGCCTTGGTCCGGGAAGCGGTAGATTCCAAAAATTTCCGTCCAATTCCGGCAGTCTTCCGGCGAATCCGAGAGAGTTGGTAACCCTAGCGCACCCGCCGATTTTTCCAATACGCCGGCGGGAGAGCGCCGAGGAAATTGCGCCCGCCAATGTGAGAAACTTAATTTTCAGGGTTAAATATCCACCTCTCTCGGATTTTGGTTACGGGAGGGCGTTTTTCCTTCCGGGCGGCGACCTTAAAGTGCATAATAAACACGAATGCTTGATGTGGCAAATGGGATTATTCGGCGGAAAGTGCTCGAGTTGCCCCTGCCAGACGTCTGAAAATAGTCCCGTAATTGAGGACGCCTTAAGGGCACCACTAATTATGAAATAATTATGGAGGCCACCGCTCTTAATTATCAGTTCGGCGGAATTCGAATTTCGCTCGGATGTTTCGGCGAAGTGTTTGGATAAGGAGGCGTGGAAGTGTATTCTTCAATGGGCGGATTGATCGTCATCATGCGGAGGTTAACTTTTAATAATAATGCGATCATTTATTTCGTCACTATTACGTTCAGATACACAACTAAATATGCATTAAATTGGTGGCGTATCAAAATCAAGAGAATATAAAAATTGGTTACAAACCAAAGAAAAATGAAATAGAATGGAAAATATGAACACACACAATGCCACTCATCTTTCCTTAGCTTACATCGGAGTATTAACATGGGTTTTGGATGAATTAGATTACTTAAATTAAAGTACATATCTTAAAATGATACAGCTATTTATATAAGATTATCACCTGGCATTTACTGAAAAACTTGACACCGAAAATAATTATTTATTTACATTATCATTGCAATTTGGTACATACCAGGTGGCAACGGTCAGGGAAATAAAAGAAAATTGTTATAATATGTCCTGCATTTGCCCAAAGAGGAAAACCCCTCCAAAAACCTCCAGTGGGCATTACAGATCTTTTCAATTACGCAATAATTACAATTAAATAATAGATAATTTAATCATGTATATCACCATGATCTAGTAAATTGCCGCTACATACTATACCAATATATCCAGCAGGATATCTCAAGAGATAAGGATCAACGGAAGTGAAAAATATAGACGAGACAGGGACCCAAACCCTGATCCTCCATAAATAATCGATCTTTTTTTATTCATAATTGATTTATTTCCATTTCGGAGTGTTGACAGCAAAGGTTCATCTTAGAATTGGGCCTGTCTAATATACGGATAACGAATAACTTAACATGGAGTACCCACTTCCATAAAATATGCGGAAAAGCACTTCAAAATTTTGGGTTTGTTAAGAGAATAGTCGGTCGAAGCAACGAAAAAGTTTGCGGGCGATGTTGTTTTGCGTTAGTCAGATCTCATCCTGAGTATGCGTGTGGTGTATGGGACCCTGCCTATAAGTGTTGAATTTGAAAATTAAAAAAGGCGATACGTTTTGTGAAGAAATGGTACGATAAATCAGTAAGCGTCACTCTGATACTTCAGGACGTTCAGGATGGGAATATTTAGAAGTTAGAAGATTTAAAAAATGGATTAATTTACTGGATAAATTTAGAGAAAGCACGTTCAGAGGTGATGTAGCCGATATAATGCGTCCTCCATGTTACATAGGCCGATCCGATACTTCGAGAAATATCAGGGAAATAGATGCTAGGACGAATCGATTCAAGAATTCATTCTTTTCGCGAACGAGACGCGAAAGTATTCGATTGGTGAAATAGAGTCATGGTGCATGCACCCCCTGCCACACGCCGAAAGGCGTCTTGCAGGGTGAACGTAGACGTAGGCTTACAGAGACATTCATGCGTTTGAGAGGTTTAAAAACTTACATGGATTCAAATTTTTAATAGTATATGAATACTGAAATTCGAAGCAATTACTATCGTCATTCTTGAATTACGTGGCAATTTTTAATTGAAACTTCGTAAGATAGAATTTTAGTTTGACCGCTCTCTAACATAAATGTAATATACAATCATAATGTTAAAAGTTTAGGTAAAAGCGAGTTGATAGAATCCTACAGTAATAATATTTCTTTTGTTAGGTGAGAAGCAGATTTTAGAGATGGATGCAAAAATATTTACTTCAACTAATGGAATATATATATACGGATTAAACACTGAGTTGCTACAGTTAAAGCTGCATTATAGTAAAAATCAAGCAAAGACCTGCCAAATTTTGTTCCAGGCAAACTCCAATTACGTTTAAACTTGTATGGGGAAGGGTTTTTTAATAAGAAAAAACTCGAAATTAACTGGAAAAAATAACGAAGAATAACTATTTAAAATATTCTTTAGATATATTGATAATTGGAGCTCATTAAACGAAATTTCAGTGCATCACAAAAATTGTAACGTCGTGTTGAAAATAAGAATAAATAAATTCATAAAGCTTCGGTGGATGGATGTCAGGTAAATAACACACGTGTATACAAATCGACAAAATAGAAATGTTTTGCTCTCAATTGAAGAGATGGGAATCAAGACTAATTCCCTGTGAATATGCAGTAGGATTTTTGGCTTTGCCCCGGCGTTTATTAAAAATTTAACGAGCGTGATTTTTTGGGGAAATTAAATAAATAATTATTCGTATATAAAAACGTAATCCGTTTCATTCGCCTCTGTAAATGCCGAAAGACCAGTCATGTATCCTCGAGTTACAGCTTCCCCCAATGAGATATTTTTTTTAAAGAAAGTTTCGAACAAACAACTATTCTCTAACCGAAAAATCCAAACATCCCCGACTCGAACCCGGGACGTTAGAGTTGGCGCGCTAGCTCGTTCACCACTTCGTCACCGCCACTGCTATTTTGTCGTTAATACGACTATTATATTTTAGGTAATGTCTTCTGCTAATGACGGAGGGGTTGCGGATCCAACCAACCTCTGGTGTTTTTACTGACAGACATTAAACTCATCCCATCATATATGTATGTTATACTTTTATTACAAATACGCCATTCTTTTTTAGCTTCAGACCATATACATATATGTCACCTAAGTACGTAGGCTCGCAGCAGTAAAGTGATACCTCGGCTAACGAGTGACTATGCTAACTAATTCTTCGGCGTACAATCTTTTCGCTGTTTTCCGATCTCAGATAACGAATGTTGATTCGGCTAACGAATGTTTTAATGGATGTGTGCGCCAACATAAATTAGCAAACATGGATGGCCGGGCCTTTTTATGCTAGGGCAAAGAAATAAGCTGACTAAATCACATAGGGGCATCCACCAACTTAAATGGGATTTTTACGTCCAAGAAAAAGAGAAATGAGACGCGTGATGAAGTCACGTTTTGGCCAACGAATGTGTTTCCGGAACGAATTATTTTCGTAGAGGCAGTAGTGTTACTAAAATTGCTTCGATAGCTATGATCATTTAACACATGTGGGCTTACATCGGAGTACGAACCTGGAACCGCTTTTTCCTAAATTAAACGCGCTGTCTACATGGTTAACCTGGAGCCCTCAATTGTCTTCGTTAGCCGAGGTATCACGGTATAAACATAATGAGAGTCGATTAAAAATTACTCTCTACGCTTATCACTAACATATTTAAGAAGTTGTCAAATACATGAGGCATATCCACGTTACCAACAGAGAATTATCATCTCAGTAAAAACTTATGGGGTGAATAAACACACTTCAAAGGTAACGAAGGGTTAGAGAAGGAAGAAGAGAGAGACCAAGAGGAAGAAGGTAGGGGTAGAGAGGAGCACAGTAGCGTAGAATTACAAGGGAGAGGGTTATGGAGACTTTGCGGAGCAAGAGGTTGACTAAACCCGAGATACGATTAATCAATTCCATCAGCTTTAATGAGACGTGCGCTTCCTCATTTGCAGCGAAATATAAATTGATTGAAAACTGGGCGATTGAAGCGTGGTTTAATGCACCAAGTGCTCGTTCGACACGAGGGATTCTTGACTGAATATTCAGCACTGAACTACTTTGGCAAAGAAGCATAGGGGTAGCTACGTGACAACGTCAGTTTGAAGTGGATAGCGAAATTGCATAAAGTAGCATTTCCGTGCTGTGGGATCGCGAATAGTGTCTTGCTAGATGAGCTATCCTTTACAAATGCTCCCCGCAGCGATTATTTCCGGGAAATGAGAAGTGATCAAGTGAGTTTTTGCCTAGCTGCTATATAGTCTTGATTAAATGATAACCCTTTTAAACGATTGCTGTTACTTCCGAAAGAGGAAATATATCCTTCCGTACATACTTGTTTGAGCAAGTCAATCGGTAATAATAGGTACGTGTAATATTTTTGAATGCTCGAGAGACCAAAAATATTATAAATAAATCTAGTGATATCTTGCTTAACGACGGTCTTAGTTAACGACGTAATTGGCTAACGACGGATGAATGCGATCAAGAAATGTCTTGGGTAACTACGCAAGCTTAGGTTTACAAACTTTACTGGTGAAGACTACCAAATTAAAGACTGCTTTTGTGACTATTTATTTTCTTAATGATTATTTTTAGGCAAATATAAATTAATAAATTTTATTTAACATATTTTTATAACATTTAAAAGAGTGTTATCAGTATGTGTGAAATGTGGTATGGTTGTAGGAAAACGGACCTTGGATAACGACGGGTAACAACGGTTATCCGTTCCAGTTTACCCAAGGTACCACTCAATGTATATTACACCTACATACACATCCGAAATATTCATATCATGTACATATTATGTGCCCACATTAACTAGCTGTTTACCATTCCAATTAGCAGCCTAAAATTCAATTTTTATAGGTACCTGTTTATTTTACTCCTTGTGAAATTATCTATTCTTGTCGGATATTTTAGTCTATCAGAATCCTGAAGCGCAAAGATTAGATCTAGGGGTCTTAGATAATCAAAATATTGAATTACAAGTAGGATTTCTATCAGTTTCAATGAGAGGTGGGTAGAATTTACATATGAATATAAAAGTCATATATTCCGTAAAATGCTGTGTAGAATTCCCCTATCAGTATGGAATTCTTCCTTGAAATAAATAGCAAGAATCTGTGAGTAAGCTGTGCCTCCATAAAACTTTGAGAATGAGAATTATGTTATTGAGAGTTCCTAAGCTCAGCCTAATTGATGTCCCGGACATGGATAAGATCCTTATCTTGCTCAGCTTTTTATAATAATAAATTGGCCTCTTTCCTCTAATATTGGGAAATATTATTGTCACACGCTATATTCCTTTGATAAAGTTTAGATTAATGGCTAATAAAAGTAGGTCCCGATAGGCCCCGAGGTTCTCCAGTTTGGCCACTGATGGTTCAGTCGGGACTTCCCAATCTTTTTGACTGGAGAACCATATTAGGGATATCATCATTCGCTCTGGATGAGAAATAAACCATAAAGCATTTTTGGAATTAGTTTTGGAACACTATGTCGTTTTTCGCATGTTTTTATGCTGATTATTTACGCTAAAAACACCCGCACAAAAACGAATGCACAAATGTATCGTTAAAACAGTAAATTCAAACCTATCAACAATTTATCAGTGCTCAATGATATGTTTGATCCAAACAAGATTATTCAAGTCAGTGATTGTATATCGTATATATTATAGTAGGGAATATATAATTCATCTACAAACAGCTGAAAGTGGCGCACACATATCCGAAATATCTGCGGTAAAGCAACCAAAAAATTCTGTTTGTAAAGCTCATTGTAGGTAGATGCGATGAAAAGGTTAGAGAGCGATGCTATTTCAACTTGGTCTAGCCTCATCTGGAATATGCGGCGAGTATAGGATAAAACGTATACCCGCGAACTCCAAAAAGTGCAGCGTTAGACGATACGATTTTTTAAATAATGCTACGTTAAAAAAGCAAGCGTTACAAAAATGTTCTCTGACGCAGGTTGGGAACCCATGAAAAAAAGGAGATTACTAGTCGAAGCTAACGACTGCTTGATAAATTCAGAGAAAGTACATTTGCGGAAGATAGAATCGGTGTTAAGCGATCCCCCTGCTACTTCAGTCGATGCGACAATGAGCGTAAAATAAGAGAAATAAATGCGAGGACGAGCCGTTTTAGGGACTCATTCTTTCCGCGAACGATACGCGACAACAGTAAGCTAAAGAAGTAGCTCTAACGCTAAGTGTTAAGGCTCGCTACCACACGCCGAAAGGCGGCTTGAAGGTTATTTATGTAGATGTAGATGTGTTTGATGAGGTGTAGGTCTATTATTTTATTCTCGGTCACGATAATGGAGATCAAGATTTTATCACAAAATTTTGTGAAGATTGGTTGTCCGGATTAAAACCTTCAACTGCCCGCTTTGCGGTTTCCGGGCCGTATGTCGGGTAAATCTTGCGCTGCCTTAAGTTCTTGGCAGTAAAGTGAGTTTGAGAGGTTTATATGTGAATCAAGCGAATGAATATCTGTTATAAATTTCAACGAAAAAGTTTTCAGGTGCTTGACTGTACTCTGACCCCATAGTTACGGAGAGAATAAATAGTATGTCAAATTCATCCGTTTTTGGATGAGTGGGCGGGAAAATGGAGATTAAACACTAATTGGTGTGAGACGCATGGGGAAAAGTGGCCAGTGTGGACTCTCTCATACACGAAAAAGAATTAAATTCAAGTGTGTTAATGGAGGATAAAACGCGCGCACGGGATGACTACATAAAGGTCAAATAAAATTAGAGTGATTCTTCGTAGGGTAAAATTTTGAATGATTTATCCCTGCATGTAATTCTTTTCTTTTTTATCTATTTTGATCGTACGTAGCTTCATTTACATCACATCTGTCGTTTCAAATAGGCGTGCTTCTAATTCAATTTACGCATCGCCTGCCGAAGATAGTTTCAATTTCCAGTCTGCATAGATTATTTTTTACATTGATATTCCGTCAAACGTAAATAATTCGTTCCAAAAAGATTTCGTCAAACATAACTCGGGTTCCCACGAAGTGTCAAATTTTACAGTACTAATAAACACTGCCAATCACTAGCCTTATTATAAACGATTTTTTTTGGATGTCTGTGATTTTTGTGGAATAACTCGTTATCCGAGTCTGAACAACAGTCGGAACTTGCGTATGGCCTTTGGATAGCGAAGTTGGTAGCACATTCGCCTTTGGTAAAAGTGTTCCAGGGTTCGATTCACAGTAGGGGCCCACAAAGGTGTCTTCAGCGGTGGGGACACATTCATTAAACTACCAATACCAAATTTTCGCCGAAAAATTTGTTTGGAGAGTCACTCGTTAGCTCGAGGTATCGCCGTATTCATTACTTTACACTTTCGTGTATTCATCAGTGGACACGGATAAGAGTCACGACGCTAATTAGAAAAGCCAATGGCGGCAGATTATCACCGTTCCATGAATTCCAACTCCGGACCCCGGCTTTTGTAGACGAACACTTCCGACACCGGAACCTAAAAATGCTCTTCGCATCTAATGGCTGGAAATTAAAATTTTGAATAATCAGCTATTGAGGATATAAGAGGCGCTTGTGGCATAAATTAAGGAAAGTAAATATAACGGAAGAGAAGGGAGGATATGATTGTTCGTTGAAGGAGATATAATGGAGATGACGATGGGAATGAAAATGAGGGGAAAGGTGTCAAAAATCATCGGTGGGGATAGGTTGCTGACGGAAGTGGAGGCGGGTCGGATTAGAGATAGGTAGGAGAGGTCGGCTGGAATTCTGTAGGGGCCACTTAGTTATCGGGAGGTGATGGACTCTGCCCGAGATGATTGACAGCCCAAGATGGATTGTTTTATGACCAAATGCCGACATTTGGCTTCATTTCTCTTAGGAGTCATTTGTGTATCAGCCATTTGGAAAGCACCTTCCGTGGTTATCTCCACGAAACGAAATCAAACGATAGAGGAATATAGAAGTTGAAACATTTTCACCGCATCATCCATTATGATTTCGTTCTCGATAACCATGAATCGAATTTACGAATGGTATCTTATCATAGTTGCTTTTGTAGCAGCTGCGGTCTGGAAACAACCTCGTGGAGCGTCTTCTTTCGTAATTGAATACTGATACGAAGTAAAGTAAAGTATTAATTGGTAAGATCTTTCCTTTATACCTCGAAAAGGAAGGAAAGATCCTTTCTGTATACCTCGGAAAGTTGTACGCGACTTGGTTCGTATTTAATTAGAAATAGTGTTTCTATGATATCGGCACAAGTACCGCAAGAAGAGAAACTGAATGGAGATACTTATTTCGTAATGTTTGGTGTTGGAAATGAGTGAAGTATTGTCTTATATTAAAAAAAATTGCTAATTCTGAGCAAAAAAATACTTTTCGGGAGTTTGTTTCAACAACCATTATTCTTGCCGGCCAACGCGATATTGTAACACAAGAACACACGTGAGAGAATTAAGGGATACATAGTAATACTCACTTCCAAAGTGTATTGTAGAAAATTAAGAAGCACTAAACTTTTATATAAGTATGCTGATTTCATTATTATCATCAACGAGATAACGTCATAATTTTTGATCAGCAATTCATTCGAAATTTATCCGCTATCACTAAAACGCCAAGAGTATTTCACTTTATTTTCTTAATTATGGTTTGAACAACAATTTCTTAAACTCAACTTAAAGGGATGTAGTTATTCGGTGAAAGGCCATAAGAATGGGAATAAAACATTTCGTACACAGTTGGAATTGTGGGAAGCCCATTCCTCAAATTCCTATTAATAATTAATCGAATGATTATTGACTCAAGAATCCATGAGTTATTTTTTGCCGAACAATTAAATTTTTCTTCTGACGCTGCAAATATCACCTATTTTAAGCCTATGATATCGATTAAATAAAATATAGATACACTTATAAGATCTGCGATGAAGAGACATTACGAAATCGTGGAGTTCCGTAATTGAAGCAATATTTCAGCTCTTATTTACTTCCTGATTGAAATGCAAGGGCTTTTTAGAGCGTGCAATCGGATTTCCTCATGAACTGACCTTGGCCACACCCATGTAATTTCAATTGCTCGTATACAGTGAAACCGATTATTGGGATTCCTTTGCTTCCAGAAGGATCGGAGTCACCAGCGAAAGCAAGAAATTAATACTGGGTTTTGTTTTCTCTCGAAGTGTTCACTCGAAAAGGAATTCACCAGTTGCCTTTTGGTGGTACAAGTTCACAATAAATTGATTTTCCTTTTACCTGCTTCGCCAATGCATGAATTCTGTGAGCGAAACCGTAATCTGTACCAAGCATTGAGAAGCTGATAATTTTAGTCAAATGCACTGTGTTTGAAGTTTATAATATTGATCGCTGAAAAAGAGATTCCAATTAGCAAATTAATATCAATTACCCATGATTATAGAGTTATCTCGGTTAACTAAGTCTTTAAAAAATTTTATTTGTGTTTTCTGCAAGGTTTTAAGTATTATAATTATATTACAAAAATGTCGAAGGATCGAAAGTTTTTGTGACATTCTCCGTCCCATGGATGTTTACCGAGACTAGTGAAGTGTACATAAATTTCCAGTGGCACAGATTTGATTATAAAATCTGTACGCCCTCAAGGATAAACAGATGTGAAAAATAGCGACATGACTGGGAATCGACCTCAGGTCTACCACTTTCCGGGCAGGTATTGTAACCACCGAACCCAGTGCCACGTCCTGATAGACGCGGCATTCCCAGACTCCTAGTTATTTCGTTTTTTTTCACGTTTATCCTTGGGTTTTAAGGCGCCCACAAAATTAAATTCCTTATCCTTTCCATTAACTTTACATTCTGAACTAATTTGGAGGTTGGATTAATTCTTCCCTATTCTCCTCTCTGGCTGAAAATAGGTATCAGAGAGGGTTCGACTTCGAGTCATTCGTGTTGGTTAAGATTGCGTATTTCATGTCGAAGCCGTACGTTTAACTGCGAGAGGTTGGCGATCTTAAGTCTCATTGCGTGGCAAGGATGTCCGCAGTCAAAAATACTTCCCATTCACATCGACACCACGAGCACTTGATTTCGTGCCGTGGGGATTTGGGGAAACACTTTTGGTGATTCGTAATGAGCTGTTGGATCGTCATTGCTCGAACTGCGCTGACGATTTCATGTTTTATTTTCTCCCTCGAAAATCTCTGTTTCGAGTTATTTTCGAAGTCATTTGTTGGGTTTCTGAAATCGCATTTTAATCGTGTGAGTGTCGGCTCACTATTTCGCTGATTAAGAGGAGCGTAATCGATTACCTCGATTTTTTTGACCAATTCAATGAGAAGAACTTGAGCTGCTTTTCGGAATCTTTCGCACGCAAAATTAAGTTTTTCTGCCCGAGCAGCCCCTTCTGGAAGATTCTTGGCATGAACGTGCATTTCGCCTTAGTTGGCATTTCGGAGGAACATTACGTTCACAGCAAGTCCTGAAGTTGGAAATGGAAATTTTGAGTTCTAAAAGAATAGTTCCTAAGTGGAAGAGCTTGGAAATAATTCAGTTTTTAGCTTCTTATTCGAGTAGAGAAGTTAGTAGCAGTTGTTGTTGTCTGTAAGAGAGTCGAGTGCATCTAGTTTAGAATTAAGAAAGAGCGCTAGTTGCTAGAACGTTCATTTCAACGTTTATTTAGGCTCGTTTAAGTATTTTACCCACCGTAGCTGTTCTTGATCAGTATTTTGTTTGAAAAAGTGCCCGTTTTTGGTGCGTAAAAATCGCCGGCCAAACTTCCATTGATCACTCGGTTAGTTTTCGTTGTATTAATTTTTACTTAAGATGTGTGTTAACAAAAAATGTTTACAATATTTTAGTGTCAAAAATTATTACAATCCGGAATTTAGGCTAGCAATGGACGATTTCGTAAACGTATGCTAATTTCGAAACAAAAAGTTCGATTGATATGGGAGTTGTAACCTTGTGACCGCAATCTTGTCGGTATGCAGTTGGAAATGTAATCGTGACTAAGAAATCAAAGGCTTTCATTAATAATTATTTTTCGAGGATAAATAGAAACTGAAATATTTCTCGAAATAGTGGACTTGTGTGGTGGCTATGATGTGGTTGCAGTTATCGAGGAATAAATAAAGTTCAGTTTCTTATTTGTTAAATGGTGTTCTAGGAAGTCAGGGCGTTCTTGAAAAATGAAAGTCTTGCATTGAGTACATTATTTTTGTGCTTTGCGTTCAATTTCTGAGAGCGCATTACGGGATTTTTCAATTTCAGCGCATTTATTATTCATCAAGGTTTTGGTTTACTCTATTTCCCGATCAGTTAGTGTCTGTTTTTTTGCAGTTTCTAATCCTTGCTTCCCGAACGGCTGAGTGACCACGTGAAAATTTCTGTTTGATGTATTAATGTTACGTTAAGTTGATATTTCTCTTATAATTTATGAATTTAATATCCGAGCAAAATACTGTTTAACTTCAATGCTGCGTTACTACTAACTGTTATCGACATATACATATTGCATATACTGAAATCCTAACAAATATATAGGGAGTGAATAGTCAATGGCGGTTTTAGATGCGTCTCCACTCTGAAGAAACCATAAAGTAAGGATCCTTTCTCTATGAAAGAAACAGTTGGGCAAAGGAAAAGATATTTGCACAATGAGGTGTGCGTGCGCCTTAAAACCCAATTATGAAAAGAGTTTCTTTAATGCTAAATGACTGGGACGAACTCGGGGTATCTGCCAGAAGCGTGGGAAACCTGGGTTCGAGTCCCAGTCATGTAGATTTTTTTCACGTTTATCTTTGAGATGCCACCGCCTTCAATTTAAACTCTCTCGGCTCATATTTTGACAATGTTGGCATCAGTTTGCTCTATATTTTTGGTAAACTCTGCTTTTCCTTTTTTCTTCTTTCTTCTTGACTCATTCGATTAGCTTTTGTTAAATCGCGCCGTATCGTTTTGCAAGGGTACCCTATTTACAGGATTCTTTTGTAATCTGTTATGTTTTTCATTGCTAGCGAAACGTTATCGATAGATAACTATATAATCTTCAACACAACTTTATTACCATTACCTCAATAGTTTGAGGTTCAAGAAAAGCATGGAACCGAGCCTAGGGACGCAACCGAAAAATAACGTTATTCTTAAAACCGAATCCATACCGAAAAATTCAAATTCTTCACTACTAAACTATTCTTCAAAAATGTCCTCCAAACAGTACCACTTTACTTAAATGTAAATCGAGGAAGCTGTAACAGCGTCTCATAATTAAATAAAATGAATGTTTAAGATTTACTTTTATTAGAGTTCGAGAAAAGCTCCAGAAAGCCGTTATTTGCGAGCAAACTAACCGTTGAAAATTTCCGACCATCCGGGGTTAGGGTTTTCAGTGGTCGCGCTTTGTAAATATTGCTCTCAATACGTATTTCGGCAATTACGTTGCCATCTTCGGGAGAGAAGAATAAATGTTATTCTTAAGTTATTGCTAACATTTAGTGGTGCAACCACCGAGAACCCTTGCCCCTGCTGGTCGGTATTTTTCAATGGTTAGTTTGCTCGCAAAGAAAGGCATTTGGAGCTTTTTCGAACTCTAATGTCTTACCACAGCCGTGTTTCCTTTCCTTGTATATTTTACTTTTATTTCTTGTAATACTTGGATTGTCGTATCTTTCATATCTCAAGTTTAATTGTATTTTTAATTTTTTTCAAAATAATTAAAAGAGTTACTCATCAAATTAACGTTCAAGGTTCGATATTTGGAGGATAAAACCGGAGTTCGAACGGGGCTCAAGATTTTATTTTCCTTCTGTTTGTTGCATTTAAAAATTTTCATGTTCAGATATTGACGTACATTTGATTCCCGCTTTCTGGGAAGATTTTCTTACCTGATTATTCTTAGTATTAACCTACTTAGCCCTGACTTACATTAGTCTTAAAGCCTGCCTTGACGTAATTACATATAATTAGCTACTGAATTCTTTAAAAGCCTGATGTCACTGGAAATGAAAATATTGATTTCCACCGCACATGAGGAACCTTTCGATTACAGCAACTACTTTAGTTAAATCCACAATTATTCAGGATTTTGAGCGGAAATTGTTTACTCCCGATCTTGACGTTAATCCGTCTAATGAAAAACGCCGTTATTCGTTGTGCGTATGTGAAGTTATTTTTATCAAAGAACAATGGAAAAAAATATGGATTACCAGAAGTTAATTGAAATCCAATTAGAGTTCATTCAAGTGTATGATTAATCTCACAATCCAGAAAATGGAATGGATTACACATTAGAGAATACAATGTTGAATAAAGTGACCGTTCCATCGCTGGCGAAGGAAACTACCAGACGGTATTAAATTAGGCTTCAAAAACGTCGCTCTGGATTTTTAAACGCTTTTTCGCCTTTTGACAACTTGGTCGAACTGGAGGAAATGAAGGAAACCAACGAGCCAAAGGGAAAAATGGAAATAGATTTTTGTCTCAAGGACTTCCCGCTTCAGCAGATTATTTTAATTTAATCTCTTTCTCTTAAATTAATTGATTTTGTAGGAAATAATTAAAATATCTCGGGAAAATCAATCAAATTTCACGAACGTTGCTGCGGGAATTATCGAATCGATTCTCTGAGAGTCTGTAGTATTTACGAGTATTTGTAATACGATCAGAAATAGCGTATATATCTTATACGATTAATTAAGAACGCTATTAATTGAATGTTTTCCTACGTGTTATGTTTTTGTAGCAGATTATTCAATATCATTTCACAATTGTGGCGCCTAACTTAACTTTCATTTAACAATCATTTAACCTCCTCAGGTTTTCCTTGTAAATATATCACCAATCGGCCTCCGGATAGCTATGTGGGTAACGCGTTCGATTTCGGTGAAAGTGGTCCCGGGTTTGATTCATGGTGAAGGCTCACGTGCGAATTGGCCTCAGTTGTCAAAACACTTAAAAAATATAATATATGATCAATCTAATCGAAGTCCTTCATAACGTTGATACTTAATAACTCTAGGGCTAAAGACCTGTAATAAAAGAAAGTTGGAACTCGCCTGTTAATGAATTAGAGGTTTAAAAACACTCCGTAAGCCGTATGTCGGCAGGAGGAACTCGCGTTAAGAGACAAACGGGAAGCTCCGGATTACCGATTTCTGGGAAAATCCATATGCGCATTTCAGAGACAATGCATCCATTATCAAGGGATCCTCGATAGGAAAAAGAAATTTGCTTCCTAATTAGAAGCTTGCGAGAGGATGGCCTTTCGCAATTATGTCATACAAACACCGCTGAAACACCTGCCGAAATACGCTTTACGGAGTGTTTTTAAACATCTAGTAATAAATATCTATTCATGAGTTTTAAGTAATTCATTTGTCGGATATTATAGTGGGTTCGCCTTTTAGGAGGATCTTCTACTATTGTTTGCTTTAATGTTCATTCTTCAATGGGAAACTATGCTAAAACGGTCTATCCCTAGGATAGATAAGTTCGAAAGCTGCCGGCCTCCAATAATAAAATATTTAATACTCTGTAAAGTCCTAGAACAGTATCCATTTGAGTGATATGGCTTAGCATGGCGGCATTTCCAGTGGGTGATACGGGTCACACATCGGCTCCCACTCCGTAATTGGCTTTTTGAGACCTCTCGGACCCCTTACCTATTAATTCAGATAGTTTCCCAATATTTTCACTATGCTGGGTCAACATAATAGCTCCCACCGGAAACCAAACCCGGGACCGCTTTCGTGGGAAGCGAACGGGTTACCCGCTTGGCTATCCGGTAGCTACTTAATATTTAGTACTAGCAAAATCCATTATTTCGATCTCAACTTTGTAGTAGCTCTTTATGAATAAAGAGGACTTTTACACGCTACCAGAGGATTTAATACATACGACCTACGTTTTGACGCAAAGCGTCATCATCAGGTAATTGATCAAGTGAACGCTACGCGTCGAAACCTAGATCGTATGTATTAAACCCAGTAGTAACGTGTAATTTGTTCTTATTCTTCTTTCATACCTCAATACTAGAATGTAAAGTACATTTTTACACCATGGTGAAGATCGATTTTACAATATCATGAGGAAGATCAATTTTAAAAATTTTACTCAATATTCTACACCTGCGTAAATACCCTGCAAGCCGTCTTTCGGCGAGTGGCAGGGGGTGTAAACACCAAAAATATAAATTACCAATACCAACAATATTAATTTTACATTCAGCCTTGGCAGACATCTACGACGAATTTTTACGTATGGTATTAGATATAATTTAGGAAATATATCTTTTTTTACAAAAAGAAATACATAAGGTTATAAAGTCAATGAAAATAAAAGTCTGCCTAGGTTCAGCATACTATATAGCAGCTAGCATAATAAATTCAACAGATGCGCTCTTGATATATTATTCAAGCTAAAATAATTTCCAAAATTAACACAAATCAGAATCGCTAATATATTTTTTATTATAATTGTTTCCCTGAGGTATGCAACGGAAAATTTAACATACAAATTGTTATATACGTTTGACTTATTTTAGATCATTATAAGTTATGCTAAGCCTATGCTTGTCAACAGTTGCCTTTCAAACAATACCAATGATAATAAATCGTTTACTTTTGGGCGAGATTGAAACTAGAAGTCTTCTCTTCCATGTAAACCGTATTATATAACCAGAAAATTACTAAGGGAAGAGCATAAATTGGAGACAAGCAATAAAAGGTAGATTTATAATCAAAGATATGGAAAACAGAATAACGAGAGGGAAAAATTATCTTATCAATAGATTCTGGCAAGACTTTGTGGTAGGAAGCCATAATGATGACGCGACGCGTCGAAACCATGGTCGCTAAATAAAACGTTATGTGGTACGGGTAAATGTCTATTTTCATTTTCTCAAAAATTATCTTATAATAGCACCACGTAATTGATGAAGGGTTTTTTGGTGGGTGTAACTGGATATGGAATGGCGGGCGGGAATATAATAAAGATTGAAGGAGAAAAGAGAACATTCGACATTCGAAATTGTTAGAAGTAGGATAATGAAGTAGGAGAAAAGTAAGGGAAGATCTATCAGTAGTTGGAGGAGTATGCAGTGGCATTAATAGGGACCGGCAGTTATGGAGTTTAGTATAAATAAATGAAGACGATCTTAATTTTGCTATGACAGAGTGGTAATCGAGGCAATGGGAAAATGATGTATCAGCATTGGAAACCAGTTGATAAGGAAAGGACCTACGAGTTTGAAATTCTGAAAAAATGTTAGTTATTCTGTCAACTGTGGCAAGGCTGGATACCATGGACATGGCTGTGAATTTTTTCTGCCTGGAGACCTGTTTGAACCTCAAAGACACGTTGCAAATAACAGAAGGGTGGAATAATGTGTTGCGTTACACTGGGGTTGTGATAACACGTGAGTTTCGCGATTGTTCCTTGTAAATTATGCCACGAAAATATTTGAAATAAAGCTCGAAACTTAGTAGAGATTGACGAAAATGAGGGATTCCGAAAGGGCTTAACAATATAATACATTTGAAGATGACGTAATTTGGTATTTCATTGATAATATTTATAATAACTTCTTTAATGGAAACAGGAAGACTCAGTTTCATCTATTCTAATAATTATTATTATTTGAAAACACACAACCGTTTCCTAACCAGAAATATCCGGTTCGCCAGGAGTCGAACGAGGGACCTTGACGTTAGAGCGGTTGCCAACTCCGCCCCCGNTTTGTCTTCAGAACTAAGCGTTTTTTAAGGGTGACATCCGCAATCAGTTGTCTGACCTTGTAATCCAAACAACACCACTCGATATTGTGTAAGGAATGAGTTAGTTCGGTTCTAAGAAGATAAACGTAGTAAGACAGATTGTTACGAATTGCATACCAATGTCGTAATTCCTGCAAAATCCACGTCCGTTTGGCCACTTCGATTGCACGTTGGGCTGCAGGGGAAGTAGACTTCGAATTGATGCACACATACTTTGGAAACACTCCTAACCTTAAGCACTGACTATTGAAGAAAATCTTCAGAGATATAAGACGCTGCTTCACAAAAAGTTTCTGATAGAGTTTCGCTTGAGTGGCCGTATCTGCCTCACGAATAAAATTAATCTTGGTAAGCGATATTTGGTGGAATTCCATCTTCACAATAACACAAATTGATTATATTTGTACTATTCCACAGCGGTTTTAATGTAGCACGACCGGGTTTCGACGTATTCACGTCATCATCAGGTATGTTTCATCAATTCTGTGATTGGTAGAAAATGTATTGACTATGGAACTAAAAGTAAAGATTTGTGTAACGGTAAACGGTTTGACTTGACAGGAATAAGAAAAAAGTAAAGTAAATATGCATTTTGTATATACTGGCTATTACATTTAATGTATGAGATACACGCTACATTTAATGTATATATTTTCTAAGCATTTCGGAGTTGAGTGTTCCTTCCACCTGTCATGTCATATTTGGGAAATATTCCAATAAATAAGTTTATAAAATGATAAGCGTCTTTATTAGAGTGAGATTGAAACAAACTCTGTAAAGTCCTAGAACAGTATCCATTTGAGTGATATGGCTTAGCATGGCGGCATTTCCAGTGGGTGATACGGGTCACACATCGGCTCCCACTCCGTAATTGGCTTTTTGAGACCTCTCGGACCCCTTACCTATTAATTCAGATAGTTTCCCAATATTTTCACTATGCTGGGTCAACATAATAGCTCCCACCGGAAACCAAACCCGGGACCGCTTTCGTGGGAAGCGAACGGGTTACCCGCTTGGCTATCCGGTAGCTACTTAATATTTAGTACTAGCAAAATCCATTATTTCGATCTCAACTTTGTAGTAGCTCTTTATGAATAAAGAGGACTTTTACACGCTACCAGAGGATTTAATACATACGACCTACGTTTTGACGCAAAGCGTCATCATCAGGTAATTGATCAAGTGAACGCTACGCGTCGAAACCTAGATCGTATGTATTAAACCCAGTAGTAACGTGTAATTTGTTCTTATTCTTCTTTCATACCTCAATACTAGAATGTAAAGTACATTTTTACACCATGGTGAAGATCGATTTTACAATATCATGAGGAAGATCAATTTTAAAAATTTTACTCAATATTCTACACCTGCGTAAATACCCTGCAAGCCGTCTTTCGGCGAGTGGCAGGGGGTGTAAACACCAAAAATATAAATTACCAATACCAACAATATTAATTTTACATTCAGCCTTGGCAGACATCTACGACGAATTTTTACGTATGGTATTAGATATAATTTAGGAAATATATCTTTTTTTACAAAAAGAAATACATAAGGTTATAAAGTCAATGAAAATAAAAGTCTGCCTAGGTTCAGCATACTATATAGCAGCTAGCATAATAAATTCAACAGATGCGCTCTTGATATATTATTCAAGCTAAAATAATTTCCAAAATTAACACAAATCAGAATCGCTAATATATTTTTTATTATAATTGTTTCCCTGAGGTATGCAACGGAAAATTTAACATACAAATTGTTATATACGTTTGACTTATTTTAGATCATTATAAGTTATGCTAAGCCTATGCTTGTCAACAGTTGCCTTTCAAACAATACCAATGATAATAAATCGTTTACTTTTGGGCGAGATTGAAACTAGAAGTCTTCTCTTCCATGTAAACCGTATTATATAACCAGAAAATTACTAAGGGAAGAGCATAAATTGGAGACAAGCAATAAAAGGTAGATTTATAATCAAAGATATGGAAAACAGAATAACGAGAGGGAAAAATTATCTTATCAATAGATTCTGGCAAGACTTTGTGGTAGGAAGCCATAATGATGACGCGACGCGTCGAAACCATGGTCGCTAAATAAAACGTTATGTGGTACGGGTAAATGTCTATTTTCATTTTCTCAAAAATTATCTTATAATAGCACCACGTAATTGATGAAGGGTTTTTTGGTGGGTGTAACTGGATATGGAATGGCGGGCGGGAATATAATAAAGATTGAAGGAGAAAAGAGAACATTCGACATTCGAAATTGTTAGAAGTAGGATAATGAAGTAGGAGAAAAGTAAGGGAAGATCTATCAGTAGTTGGAGGAGTATGCAGTGGCATTAATAGGGACCGGCAGTTATGGAGTTTAGTATAAATAAATGAAGACGATCTTAATTTTGCTATGACAGAGTGGTAATCGAGGCAATGGGAAAATGATGTATCAGCATTGGAAACCAGTTGATAAGGAAAGGACCTACGAGTTTGAAATTCTGAAAAAATGTTAGTTATTCTGTCAACTGTGGCAAGGCTGGATACCATGGACATGGCTGTGAATTTTTTCTGCCTGGAGACCTGTTTGAACCTCAAAGACACGTTGCAAATAACAGAAGGGTGGAATAATGTGTTGCGTTACACTGGGGTTGTGATAACACGTGAGTTTCGCGATTGTTCCTTGTAAATTATGCCACGAAAATATTTGAAATAAAGCTCGAAACTTAGTAGAGATTGACGAAAATGAGGGATTCCGAAAGGGCTTAACAATATAATACATTTGAAGATGACGTAATTTGGTATTTCATTGATAATATTTATAATAACTTCTTTAATGGAAACAGGAAGACTCAGTTTCATCTATTCTAATAATTATTATTATTTGAAAACACACAACCGTTTCCTAACCAGAAATATCCGGTTCGCCAGGAGTCGAACGAGGGACCTTGACGTTAGAGCGGTTGCCAACTCCGCCCCCGCGGCCGGAGGCTCTCTTTTATACTTAATTTTGTTCTAATAAGTGTTTTGTAAATAATACAGAGTAATAACGAATAAAATTAATCTTGGTAAGCGATATTTGGTGGAATTCCATCTTCACAATAACACAAATTGATTATATTTGTACTATTCCACAGCGGTTTTAATGTAGCACGACCGGGTTTCGACGTATTCACGTCATCATCAGGTATGTTTCATCAATTCTGTGATTGGTAGAAAATGTATTGACTATGGAACTAAAAGTAAAGATTTGTGTAACGGTAAACGGTTTGACTTGACAGGAATAAGAAAAAAGTAAAGTAAATATGCATTTTGTATATACTGGCTATTACATTTAATGTATGAGATACACGCTACATTTAATGTATATATTTTCTAAGCATTTCGGAGTTGAGTGTTCCTTCCACCTGTCATGTCATATTTGGGAAATATTCCAATAAATAAGTTTATAAAATGATAAGCGTCTTTATTAGAGTGAGATTGAAACAAATAGGCCTCTGCTTATATCTAACCGATCTTCATTGAAGATATGAAAAGAAAAAGATGACGCTAAGAAAGCAAATAAGAAAACTACTTTGTGGGGAGAGAAAAAATCTGAAGTTGAAAAAATACACCACCGCAGGAAAACAGCAAGAAGGGAGCGTTTGAAACCTGTGAAAATTACTCATATTTCATCCAAAATTTGGGAGGAAACTAATTTGTTGCGCGGCTGTAAAGTAAACCCAGAATATATAGATCTCTTTCACAAAGGTGATTAAATAAGCACAGATAACTCGTTTTACATATGTATAGTAAGAAGAAAAATAACTTACAGAGCAATGAAAGCAGTTCTTTGGTTGAAGCAAATAGTTCCTCAGTCTTTTAATGGTATATTTTTGTCTAAAAGATTGAGGAACTATTAGTTTTCAAAACATAGTGTAGACGATTTCGTTAATGAGAAATGTATGTAGCCATAAGAGTATCTCTGTATGTTTTTGTATTTGTATATTTTCCTGAATATATGCTTAAAAGTGTTTCTTGTAATGTAATTTAACATAATGTAATATTTATCCAATTAAATTTTGGTATATGATTGATTTATCGCGGCAAATTTGTGGCCACGATTTTGACTTGTCCTATACTTACTTGTGTTTGTTTGAATAGACTACTAACGTTATTATTATTGTTATTATTTATTTTATGATTATCATTGTTAATTCTTGTAAATTTTGAATTTCCTGCTTCATTAGGTTATATTTGGGCTGACTACTTATTCAATAAAATTCGTTTAATTTTACACGAAGTTTTTGTTACATATTTAATTATATAAATTTTTCAGAATTTCAAATTTTATAAAACTTGTCTATTTCAA
>KZ308249.1:744758-763710 GCA_000376725.2 Ladona fulva | reverse complement strand
AATTGTAATTTTTAAAATTATTATTGTTATTGATAAGTTACCATGAATGTAATATAATATAAAACAATAAAAATATGATAATTCTTATTATTATATATTTTATATTATATTAACATATTATGAATAATTTATACATGATATATAACAGCTAGTGATGGTCGAAAACATGCGAAGTGACGTTGAAAACCGCGACTTAAATCGTTTGGGCCCATTCCTCCTTGAGGGCCAGCTCGTTGAAGACATGGACGAGTTGAGCAACTTGCGCTATACCAAACCCCGATTTCGTCGCAACGAAAGCGGAAAGACACCCTTTTATTTTCTTACTCTTTCTCGGCCTTATTTCCCTCACTTGTGCGAATGTCTACGGCGCACGCCCACCACTGCCATCTATTGTCTGCCTCTCACTCCATTGTGCCGCGAGTAATGAGCTCCGGAGACCGACAAGGACAAAGGAAGCGGACCATGGGCTCCGTATTCCCTTCCTCCTCTTTTCCTGCGATCCTCCTGAAATTGGCCTCCATCCACGTCTACCAATACTAATCGACTCCGTGGTGGGGGAGGGCGGGGGTGGAATAGATGACAACCCTTCCCTTTCCTACCTGACTGACTCAATTTAGGGAGCGTGGCATCGGGGGAGCACGGCTTGCTTTGTAATTGCCCTCACAGAAGCGGGACATTCATGAAAGTGCGAGACGGAACATGCAAATTGATCCTCCGATAACTTTAGCCTCCAGTTTTAGCTCGCTAAGATTACATTTTGAGGGAATTGGGGCAATTTTTGCTTCGGGAAAAGGGAACGCGGCGGTCGAGTTTGGAATGACCGCCAATTGGTCAGGGGCGTAGCGGGGACGTTTTATTTATTTTTTCCGGCGCTCGGAATGGTATTGTGAGGTAGTTATGGGGGGAAATGATTGGCTCATTTGCGTTAAAAAGGGATGTTGTGCTTGAATTGTGGCGCTCTTTGTATGACGCGGAATATAATATGGGGTTTGACCAGATGCCGCGGAATTTCTAGCTTCTCGAAAATTTCGGCTGCTTAGAGACTGAGATTGCCGAATTAAAGAGACGAGGCACGTGTTAATATACAATGGGAACATACTGGATTGTGGAAGCTCATTCTGTTTGGGTGTCCTATCCACCGTACGAAAAAGTTTTTTCCTGGGCACCTTGATAGCCATGTGGGCAAAGCGTTATATGACTCGTACTTCAGTGAAAGCGGCCCCAGGTTCGATTCCCGGTCGGGGCCTACGTGCAGAATGACCTCAGCTGTCGGAGCACTTTTAACAATATTACTACAGAAGTATTTCCTGCCGCTTTCTTTGTTTTAATGGATTATTTTGTCTCGTGGTACAGGTTGTAGGAAAATGCATCCAATATTTACTTTTGTCTCACAAGTGAAGAATTTCATTTGCTCGAGTATAAAAATACATATAGCTATGGCTGTATGAGCCTAGATGCGACATTAAGATTGATTTACAATGTACACTGATTGCCTGACGAAATATAATGACTGACAAAGCGTTTTACTTTCAAAGTAGCCTGATAGGGGGTTATTTGTTACTCACCAAGAAAAGAATAATTTTACATGTGTTTCTCTAATGTGAATTACCAAAGTGATAAAACGTTATGATTATAATCTTAGTAAATCTATCTTGAGAAGTCCAATAAGCGTTACTTACGTATAAAATGAGTTAAATTCTAATGAGATCAAAAGAAAATTTTTGTAAAATCTCTTTGGAAAGGAGAATTTCAATTATGAAATAAATTTTTGCCTCAAATTCGCTATTTTTGTGCATACCATTCATTTTGTTTTTCTCTTTCATTTCAGGTGAGTAATCGTTGGACATAGTGCCTTCTCAGTATTAACGGTATCTTAATTCATGTAAGACTGGTTGAAGTATTTGAACTTGGGTGAGTTTCGGAATTTTGTATCCTACCTTTGTACCCGCTTCTAACTGATATTTCAATAAATATTAGAATAAACTGGTGATGCATTGCCTTCAAATTACCCATCTTCTGGAAAAGGCATCAAATGTTTCATCTAAAAAGTTTGCGTTTTCGTTCTCGATCAATCTTTTAAAATGTCGTACAGATAGGCTTCCAATACTTCCTGTTTTGACCGGGATCGTAAGTAAAATGACACGGAAGATTTTGTTTTATTTCCTCCTGTTGTCATTGCAAGACTGGAAGACAAAATGATTTTCGGTTTTTTTTAGAAAGTGACCAAAAAGCCGCATAGAACGCCCAAAAGAGATCACATATTCCTCACCTCTGAGCTAGACTATCGTCCCATTCTCTAGGACGCAGCCCCAACCCTTTTAAAACTATTTACTGTTCTTGGTAAATCATCCGATCGTCTTTGTAGCCTTAGGTGCCTTCAGTCAATTGTCTCGATGTATATCCTTTATATTATATGTCATTTTTATCTCAACATAGTATGGATAGGATGTGTGTAGGCTGATCAAATTCAATAGAGCGTGAAACCGGAAATTATCCGAAGTGATCCTTCATGAACAATTTTCGGTTGTTTTTAAGCATTGCATATTACATGGAGAAATCTGAATGATTATGTAAGTGGTAAAGTCAGGGGTGGATCTAGAATGTTGGTAACGGGGTGACGATTTAGTGTATCACCTTCTCTCCATTTGTAAATTGCTACAATATTGGGTCCTTGATATTATCTGAATATCTATTACTTTCTATATTGACGTGAAAACTGCAATCAAAATAAAGTTGCCGTAAGAAAGCTTTAATTATAATTAAAGTGTTTCTATGATAATAAATGTAGATTATGATAAAATTGTATTAAATATAATTAAAGCGATTCTTTAATAGTAATTGTTTCTTCTTAATTTAAACTCTTTGTCATTTCCTTAAAATAATGCTTACTACGCAATATCATCAACTATTTACGAGATAGGAAATTACTACAATTATGATTCCACGGACTAACTTAACTGAGATACTTTTATTTTTTAACAAAACTGTATTGTGATTCATTCGGTCTAACCACTAGAAGGTAAGATATTTCAGCTGCATTTACGTTACTTTTCTATAAGTCTTCAAGGAAATGCAACTTCCGCTGGCTAAAAGACTCGTCATTTAAAAACGTATTTATCCACGCGTTTCACAAACTGAGAAACCCGAATTATATCGATAAAGAATTTAAATGGACTGGATATATTAATACAGTGTAGTCGAGACGGAAGGATTGAAAGCGGAATTGCAGAGAAAACGGTACTTACAGTCATCCTATTTAAGCCATGGTTTCCTTTCGGTGAAACAATTTACCCCAAACAACACGTCTTCTTCATTTCCTTCACTTTCTTTCCTTTTTACGCCTTCTTTTCCCCTTTCTTCAGTCCTTCCGTACTTCAAAGGCTCACCTCCCAACTCCTTGAATTCCCCAAAAAATTCCTTCTCCCAAGGAGCACTGAGCGTTCTCGAGGATTCATACGCAGTAGTGGGCTAGCACCCCGAAAAGGCGCTGCCAGTGAATGAAAACTCTTCCAGAACTCGTTCTTTTATCGTCATTCTTGCCACTTCGAAAAACCTCTCACTGACGCCTAAATATATATGAGGTAAACAAAATGCCATGCTATTAAATCTCTCAAACTATCCGATTTTAATTTCGCCACAACTCAATGTGGTGTCGAGCTTATTTAGTGTGTGCACGCCCTATGGAAAAGTATAGTTGGTTGGAATGCCTAGCAAAAGTTAGGGCTGAGAAATCTCTGAATTTTACATTTATATGGAGTTGTAGCGAAACCAAAAGTTATACATCGATTAGTGAAGTAGAGTCACGGTGCTTGCACCTACTGCCACACGCCGAAAGGCGGCTTGCAGGGCAATTATGTAGATGTAGATACAAACGTCTCGGTTTTCTAGGATTTGTCCCGGAATTTTCTCTCACGATGTCCCGTAAAAAAATTGGTCTATTGAGTAATTTGTTTATCATCACGGAATCGGGCGAAGTGTTGTGAAAATGGAAAGACAAAAATTCCCATCACGGAAAAATGTTGATATCGAATGATGACGGTAGATGTTACATGGAGTCTTTTGCCCTGCAGGAAGATGTAAAACCAAACCATCTTCACATTCCGTGCTTCGGTCAAAACTGCAATGCAGGGTCTCTCGCTGGCTCAGATATTGCTGTTGATTCCGAGGTCAAAATAGAGACTTGTCACGTCCGAAGATGAGTTATTACCCGGCATGGGAAGCTCTCCCGTATTGCGAAGCTGCTCGTCGAGAAGCTTCTTATGGCCATTCGTACTTTTCATCGCGTTGCCTCTCTCTGTGGAGCGAACATTTCTCAAGCTGGTTTCAAATGATGGTGAAATCGCAGGTAACCCGGATTTTTCAGATTTTGGCTTTGGAACCCGTACACATGTGTATTATTTAATGCAAATCGTAAGGAATTCTGTAAATCGAAATCCTTTCCCGACATTCAATCTCTAATTTAAACAATTGCGTGACCTTCTCATCGATCAGAAGTCCTCGGCAGCATTTTTGATTATTGCTTTTACTTTAACTGTTCGAAACTCTAAAAATTACATATTTACCGAGTTGTAGCTAAGGGGGTGGTTTCTGGGGCCCCCCAAGAAAACAGAGCCAACAGTAAATGAAAGCATGCAAGAGGATGGCTGCTCGCAATTATACCGTACAAACACCGCTGGAGATTCGCTGTGAGTACATATAAAAATAATCAGTTTCTACTTTCATTCGATTTTTGGCGTTAGTATTACTGCCCCTGGATTGTATGTAATGAAGTGTTTACTCCATGGCTCTGAAACCCACCCCATGGACAAATCCTGGTTAGGCCTTTGCATATTCATCTTCGAACAGGAGAATCACTCTACCGTTCACTTCACACACCTTACTTAAATATTACCATTTTGAAACAGACTATTTTGTAAACAGGAACATGGATAATAGTATAATATCTTTTGATGATTCGTTATCGCCGGCCATTCTTTTTTAACAATGATGCCCTTCACAGCTGTTCATTTTTAAAATTTCATGCCTTCGTTGCCTTTACCACAACCGGTGCTCGATGTGTTTAACATCGCGATTAATATGGATACACGAACAAAGGATATGGTCCAGTGCAACTGTATAATTACTTTTATTGCCGCAGCCATTTCCTCCCAGTTAAATCTCAGCCATAAAATTCACCACTGTGTAAGTGCCAATACCCAATTCTGTCGAATGGACCATTATCATTTCCTGTCGACGAAAATGATGATTTAGCGACCTTAAATTCCGAACCCGTCGCAGCGGGCTTATTAATTCGAGAGTATTTTACGACTCGCTTTCTCTTTATCTGTAATGGTTTTCGTTTCTCCACGATATATATCAGCGAAAACAAACACAATTAGCGATGCTTTGCGGCGACTGCGGAAGACGGTGCGTAAAAACTCGGGCGTCTTTTTTATACGGAATGGAACGATGAAGTCGGTAATAAAGAGCCGATCTATTCACAGATGCGGACATTCATTGGGGGCGTCATAAAACTTTTTCGCTCCAGTTCCCCGAATTCCCTTCCTTACTCCATTTCCTTCAAAACCTCAGCCTCCGATCGCTCTTTTCTTTCCCTCATCCTTTCCCATTCCTTTTCCACTTGTTGGCTCTCGCACACACCTCAGCCACTCCTCAATACCCACCTCCACACCTCCCAAATCCATCCTCGCCTTTATCACCCCCTCTGTTTTATTCTCTTTTCCTTATTCACACTTTCCTGCCATCATTTCATTTCTCAACACCTCCCTTTTAACTCCTACCCCTTCCTTTCTCCTTCCCTCACACCGGGTAGAGTCTGGTTGAATGCTTGTGGCACCTATCTGCGCGGAACGGAGGGGAAAGTGTCATAGAGGGTGGAAAGCATGAGGGTTAGCCGTATGCCTGAGCCATTGGTCTATTGGCTCATCGGCCATCCAAACCCCCTTTTAATTAGTCCTTGGAAAGTAGACTCGTCCAGACCGAAACATTACTTCTGCGCAGACTTATTAGCTTTCACTCGGACTTAACGTCCTTCTACCAGCATCCCTTACTCTAATGCTTCAGATTTTTATGTAAAATGTCTATTTTACATTCAAATGTTTATTTTAAAATTTATAAATTTACTATGTAAAAACTGAAAATTTACTCTTGGGTTGTAAGCTTTAAACAAGTAGCAACAGACAGGATACCAAATGGCAAACAGATTTCTTCCTTGGTTATGTTAGTGTTGCAAGTTTTATGTGTCAATAAACTATGCTATTCAGTACGCTTTTTTATGTCTGCTGTACAAGTATTAATTAACTTTATGTTAGCGGTGCCCAAAACTAACGTTCGTTACCTCGAGATGCATTTCAAACAGATAAATTAGAAAAAGTTATGCAAAGAATTAAAATTGTTTATGTGCCCACAACTTACCCCAATAAAACCATAAAATATCTCAGAAAATCAAGCGCGTTCATTAATGTAATATAAGAAGTAAAAATTATTGATAGTTGCTGCGTCATAGCAAGGGTGCAGGGAAAAGGTTGAAAAGTAACTATGCACATTAAGATGTGCGCTAGAAATATTTCCAAGGAGAAACGGTCAGAAAAAAGTCTTATAGGACCGGGACTTGAACCCGGATCTTCCACTTTCCGGGTTACTGCTCCTGCCAACTCAATCTCCCAAACGGCACGACACGACAAATTGTTCTGGCACGATAGCTCAATCGGCTAGGGCAGGAAAGTGAAAGACCCGGGTTCGAGTCCCTGTCACACTTTTTTCATGTCCGATTCTCCTAGGGAATACCTAGGTTATGCCTAAAGGAAGCAGACATCAAGCGCGGAGTGAAATATTTCGGTATTTTAATCAAAGAAACCCATTCAGGGAAAATGCGAGTATATGTCACAATATCAACATCACGTATGATGCCAGATTTGAACTGTATGGTACTCTCGGATATTTCGCGGTACACCTTGTGCACACTCACGGCACACCGGTCGGGAAGCACTCCCTCACTCTCCAGTACCCCTTCTCTGATCATTATTTCTTTCCTCTCTACCAGCAACCCCTCCTTCCCCACTCTCCTCGTCCGCCTTTTTCATCCTTTTGCTGCAAACGGTATCTCGCTATGAATGTCTCAGATGTGCGTCAACTTCCCCTAAAAGCTTTCCCATGTTGTCTCGCGCTGCCTTCCACCAGGGAAAAGAATTGGGCCGTTAGGGAAGAAAGGCCAGTGCCATGTTATTTTCCCGAAATGTACGATGCGGGTAATGGACCACAAACCGGCGTATGCAAACGCTCCGAACATCCTGCGCGATTTTCCAATGATACCTTTGAGCGATCGGGCCGTAAAAAATGTCGTCCGAGGGAAGCGTGAAGAGCGAATCGTCTCCGGCAGAGTTTCCAACCGGTGCTAACTTGCGTGGGGAAATTCCACGCTTTGACGATGCTGCCGGTGATGAATTATGCGAGAGTGCTCGTTAAAAATAAGTGGGCGGGATGAATTGAGTGGAATTGGATTTGAGCGGATTTTCGCTCTCGCTGGAATTTTTCGATTCGGCGAGCTCGACGCGTGAGCTCGGCTCCTTTTCACCAAGCATGCCGAAATGTATGATCAACTTTTTCTTTTAGCGACCGGGGGAATTGTCGGCTCTTATTGGTTTAAGTAGAGATATCTTGCGCCCATCTCTAAAAGCAGCTCGGAAGCCTTTGTCACGTCTTTATTAGTCTTTATAATTTGCGCGAAAAATGTATTTACCGACCTCGGTGGCTTAGATGTCACGCTTCGCTACCTCAAGAACGCCAAGGTCCCGAGCTCGAGTCCCGACTAAACGGGTTTTTCCTGCTTAACGCGTGGTTGCGGGCTCATCCTACGTTACTGATTACGTTTAATCGTTCAATGGGTGCATGTTGTGAGGTCCCGGGGATTACTTTGAATGAAAAATAAGTAAAATCTTTGAATAGGAGTGATAACGCCCTAAAACAAGTTCGAAAGTGGATTTGGACTCAATGCATGTTTATTTGTAGTCTATTGGAAATGAATCTTAATCATAACTATCAAATTCAATTTGAACTTACTATGTTCCTCATGAATAATGCCTCCTTGCATTGAAATAGAATTTCATACGATATTTGGGAAAAATGTTCAGAATTTCGTGTAATAACTCATGTAATTTTAATGTAATGAACCAATCATTACATTCAATGGCGGGAGAATTCAATTTATTCTTTTTTGTTAATTGCCTTGTAGATAGTTATCCGATGGATGTACTGATGTGAAAAAGTCTTGCGATATCGATTACTCTAACCTGGATTTTTCACATGTCAAGGCTTTCCTTACTGAGGGCTTTACTCCAAATGTATGATTATCATCTGACTTAAACTTGGTTTTATTGGTTTTACTAGTTATGTTTTGGATGTGCAATTTATTCTAATAAATTTGAAATTTATATCGGAATTACCTATGATCACACGTATTGTTTTCACGCCGAGACAATCGATCAATAGTAGTTATAATATTATCGATATATCTTTCGAAGTATCGTAAGCAGCTGTAGTAAGATTTATGTTTACGCTTACTTCATGCCCGTATAATTTTAGTAAAGAATTTAACGCCGTAAAAGCTTCAAACCGGCCATTATTTTCTCGTTAAACCAGAGATATAATACATTTTTCAATACCCATAGATATTATTCTCTATATGACCTCCCGAGAAAATTCATTTTCTCCCTTTTGTATGACTCGTGATGATTACTAAACATGGATCTTCATTTTTCGAGAAAAGGAAAAGATTAATCATGACGCCCTTGGAGCCCTGGAACTTCATTTGTCGCTTCGCATAAAATTACGTGCGAAACCTTTGCGGCGCTCCGTGGGAGATAATGCTAGACAGAAAGAAAGAAAACATTCCTAAAATAAGTTTGCGTAGCGGTGAATAAGTTCAATCTTTCCGCCCATTAGAATCCTTTCACTAACCAAATCTGTTAGCATACGTTTTAACGCGCACTCTCAAATAATACGATAACGTAGTTCTAACTGTTATTACGTCCTCAATGATGAAATTACAAATTCGAGATCAAGCAATATGGTAATTTATTTATAAAATTTGTCGAAATGGTTCTCTAGGTCTCATGCTGTCTCTTTTCTGCAGATTGAGGACTTAAACATTCGCCGAATAACATATTTTTCTGTAAGTTATTTATCTCGAAGGCTGCTTTCTATTCTCGAATGCTTGAACCTAATCCCCACCACCTTTTGCTACTAATAGATATAGAGGGAATGAGAATCTCTAGGAAAGGTGAAAAGTGAGGTAGCTTGAATTTGCGTTCCTCGACATGCCAAATTGTTATAAGTGAAAAATTCCTGATAGGTGCATCACAATGACCTCATGAATAACACTTTTCCTAGCCAAAGGAAAAACAGATAAGAAAAATAGCGACATGACTGGGATTCGATTCTAGGTCTCCGGGCTTTTCCGGGCAGGTATTCTAACCACTGAACTATCATGCTGCGTCTTTTGCACAACGTTATGCGAATCGCATCGTCAGTTGGCTACCTCCACGAGGACCTCTTGCGGTAGCTGGTACCACTATGTGGCACCTCCTGCTTTGCACAAAAAGGATTTCTATAATAGTGTGGAATAGACGCGGCATAGTAGTTCAGTGGTAAGAAGACCTGCTAGGAAAGTGGGAGATCAGGGTTCGAGTCCTAGTTTTCTCGCAATTTTTCACATCTGTTTATCCTTGGGTTTCAGGCGCACACCTAAAACAGCAAAATAACCACCTTATCCTTTCACTTACTTGTTATAGCGTTAATAAGGATTTGCCAAGATGAATTCCATTATTCAGCATGACTGTTATTTCAGTAGCTTTCATATCATCACAAACATGAGCAATACTGAGGCGAAAGTAAATGATGGATTCTTGTTCTCTTTCCCGAACCAATAAAAGCTGAAAACTTCATCATTCATCATAATATAATAGAAAAAATTATTATTATACGTATCTTTCATGTTTGTTTGTTTCCATAGCACTCTTGGTGTTATGATGTTTTTATGGACTAATTCATACTTTAGAGATTTGACCGAAAATTGCTTCAGTTATGGTAAAAGCAGTTTACGTGCGCAACCTATTGATGACAGTGGAAGTAAAGTTGCATTTTTTTTCTCTTCTGTACCAGAAGACAAATAGAAAACATTCCATACACTAAGATATAGTAGCAAGAACTGACAGCTTTTACACCAGTGGAATGTCGAAAGTACTCAATAAACATTTTGCTTGAGGGTGCATGATTATCAACTCTTGCTTTCGCTGATGCTTTACGTTAAATATGAAATTCGCGTGCGGTGCTAAGTAGGTATTTCTGTATCTCGAGGAAATCAGTTTCGATTTATCACCAACGTTCGTTCCCCCTCCCAGGGTTAATTTATTTCAGATATAAACATCTACATTTTCAAGTGATCCGAAGTCGAGGCATTTCCTAAAACAAGTACTGACCTGTATTCGGAGATAAAAATAATAGTTTCGTTGTCGCCTACGAAGTGGACGAAAACCAAGTGCTTTTGATTTCTCTTCGTATCTCGATAAGCCAAACCACTTGTTGGTCTCCATTTCTCTTTACCATTTAAACAGTAAAACTCTCCGAAGAGATTCTTCGACAAAAGCTGATTTATTACAACCTATCCTTCCCTCTCTCTAATCTTACCACTTGCTTATCAACAGTTAAGTGTCCTATTTAGTCATCAAAGTCGCTTCACTGACGAAAAAGATTTACATGGACCATGCGAAGTAACAGTATAACACCGCTCGATCTTTCAAAAGTCCGTTATCCTTACATTCTGTCTGGTTTATACAAATTTCTTCCTGTGAGCTATCCCTCTATTCGGCGCCCGCCGAACGTTCCGTTCCGCCCAAGAGATTCTTCTCTCGAGGGACATTTCATCCGAAGGATTTATTTTTAATGGTAACTTTCTTGTCAGGCGATCATAGCTGTTTATTCATTTCAGCAAAAGAAATAACCTCTGTGAGCATTGCTAAGACATTTACGCGCATTTCTGAAGGAGGACTATGTAAATGACCTTTTTTTGACTGTTTGCTAGAGAAAAGTAAATGAAATATGCATTCTCTCCTATCGTGTACTAATAGAAAAATTAAAAGTAATATTTTAATCGAGATACGATAGCCGGAATTTAGCTTCATTAATCAATGGATTTTAATAAGGTGTTTTAAAATGTACTGTTTGTAACTGTGTAATACTTATTTTGTTTTCTTTCTACATTTTTTTTCTATATAAATTTATCATTTATTTTATTTTAGTTGCATTATTTTGCCTATTTTATGTTTCATATTGCCTCCGTTTTGTACATTTATGTTCATCGCATGCTTTTTATATGACTTGATGATAGCAATAAAAATTTATTCAGTAGAAACTGAAGTCTCCAATTACATGTTCCATGGTATAGTCAGGGGAGCGTTCAGAATTTTCGTTTGCGAAGTTGAAATTAAGTATTGTAATCGATAGTCTCTTGAAGGCGTTCCAATTTAATTTGTAATGGGAACTAATTGAACTCATCGTGAGAATCTATTGCCTATAAATAAGTCATTTAAGCGTCCAAATACTTATCGATAACACCCTTGAGAATTTGGTTCTGAATAAATATCGTACTTGTAGAAACATTGTGGTGGCTTTAATCCATCAGCCAACCCTTGTGTGCGCGCCAATGAACAACATCAGATAAAGAAGATAAAAACAAAAAAATGAATAAATTGATTATAAGAGCAGAGAGTATTTTAAAAAAAGGGGAACAATGGATTTTGTTTAAATATTGAGTGAGTTTTCTTTCTGATAACATATCAGTAATCAGTGAAAAGGTGGTAATTCCAATATGGATAGTTGTAGTTGAATTTTGCGTTCCATGTTCATTTTCATTAGCGTCTTTAGCTACTTTATTTGTAAGATTTTTACTCACTGTGCTGTTTCTAAACATTTCTCATCTTCTTTTCATTCACTTCTACCTTCTCTCCATTGGGTTTCTTCCCTTATGGGATATTTCCGTACAAAACATGTTCATTTTTTGTCCCCCGCCTAATATATCTCTGAGAATTTCCACTCACGTTGAAGTTAGTCTTCCTGTTACTCTCTTAAGGGTCAAATGCAACAGGAAACTGAATAATCTATCGCGTCCTAAATAAATTCGTTTGTTTGTCTGTCCATGTAACATTCCGCATATGCCGGAAGTACCCTCCCCTAGGTCCAGCCCTAGTTTCTCCCCGGCGTGTCTTCCCACCTGCACTTCCACATTCCTCTCTTCCGCACGACCCTTCCATTTTTATCACTTAAACTTCCCTCAGAATTCCTTCGTTCCGTACCGCTGAAGTTTCACAAATCCGCCATTACCCTTGTATCTCCCCATCCCCGCATCCTCAGCTCATATGGGCCCAAATCAGTTCCTCCTCCGCTACTTCGGAGTCATAACTGCTGCTAATAATGTTAGGGCACCTCCCAGATATCCCGACCAATAGGCGGTTCTCGGGTATTCTGTATTTCATGGGAGGTGGCTATAAATTAGACTAGTGCCGCTGTAACCACTGCTCATCCGCTGGGTGGGGGACCCTCACGGGATTGGGGCACTGGGGAGTGGGGACACTGCTCAAGGGCGTGCCCCGACTCGCAAACCTGTCCTCACTACTCTCCAGTGTTATTCGTGTGGGTACTGGCAGTACATCATAGCTTCCTCTGAGCCATTCCATGACCAACTTACTGCACATGTTTATTCCGTCTTTTTCTCCTCCTTTCCATGGTTCCCCGATCTCCCACGCATACCCGTCCCCGCATTGCCATTCTCAAGGCGAAGAAATTTTTAAATGCGAGTCATTATCTTTGTTTCCAGTGGAGGTAGCGTCACTAAAGACGTGCGGAGTTGTACTAAAATCACCACTGCTTTCTCCATGCTTCGCCCATTTCAATGGAAAGATGACGGAATTAAGTTCCGTGCCAATTGTAGGCAGTCCGGCTCATTACAACTTCAAGGGAGCCCATCCTTATGGAAAACGCGTTTAAATCAGATGCTCTACCGACGCGTAGCGTTTCTGCTTACTCGGTTGGCGAGCGAAATAAACTTGTAAATTACCGTATTTGCAGGAATCTAAGAAGTCGACTCTAAGGCGTTCTCATTTCCAATAGACCAGTCAGTTCATCAGTCAACCACTCAGTTCTCAATAGATCAAAATTCGCCTAAATAGAGATATTATTATTATTATTTCCTTCGATCTCCACTAGGGAAATTAACCAACTTAGAATAATTATCAATAGTCGTAATATAATACTTGAGAATTCAGTTTATGAGGTTTTTGGGAATTAATATCATAGAATCCAATGTTGGAAACATTGGAATAGTTTGGCTTCTACTTTGTCGTAGCTTTCCATCTTGAAGACAAATAGAAATAATACTTCTACCTTTTCCAAAGAATATTTTTATTGAATGACCATGGTTTCAACCCTTTGGGTCATCCTCAGGTGAGGATGCCCCAATCATGGTCGTTCAGTAAAAATATTCTGCGGTAAAGGTAGAGGTATTATTTCTATGTGTCTTCGAATTAATATCGTAAAGGCTTCTATTACGTCTCATGACGTTCCGTTTATATTTCTGCCCATCGTCATAGTTAAATTATGGCCAAGGATGTACCCTAGGAAATCAAAGCGCTTTATATTCCGTATTTGTTGCTTTACCTACCAGTTTCTAGATACATGTGGATTGGTCTATAGAGACAGATTGATGATCGAACCAGGATCAGTTTCGAGTGGATTTGTAATTAGGCGCAATAGACGTTAACCTTAGGGCAACAACTGCATAAGCCTCAATAAGACTGATTATAAATTCTCAATAACAAATTGTTCCGGTATTTCGCTTCATAAAAGAATTTTATACATACTGATTGAATCTCAATGACATGCTNTCCAGCGATATGATGGATAAGGAATGCTCCCAAAGAGGAACGCAGATGCAACAAACCTGAGAGGAATAAGTATCGCGGGAGCTGTGAGTCGTGGACATGAATTCAGACGAGGAACAAACGTCGATGAGAAATATTCTTAACTAGTAAATCGCTCGTCAAGCATGACGGAGCATTATTTAAATTTAATTGAATCCACAGTGAATAGGTCTATCAATATTAATAGTCTAATTCTCGGCTAGGGGGTTTGAGAGCGACTGGACGGATTTCAAATGAAGTTGCTAATGCATGGAATATGCGAAATGATCTTGTATTCATAAAGATGATGCATTTTTCAATTTTCTGCGATACATTCATTCTGGAGAAATTCTATTTTCTTACCATTCGTCTTACGTAAATGGGCTTAAAATTTTCTTGCATTTCTAAGGGGGAAATGCATTATAACAAATTAAACAATCGCGTTTGTCGTCAAAGAAACGGATTATCGGAAACACAGCATTGTAGAATATTTAACCATTCTGCCTAACGCTTATGCGCTTAAGAGAGTGCCTAATGACTCCTTTGTTTATAAAAAATTTCGAATTTCGAATGTTCATAATTCCTACTGGAGGCCTCAATCTGATCTTTGCGCCAAGGGCATCTGATAACTGAAATCCCCTGGTTCGAACCACGTACGCATACTTCCATCTCAAATGTGCTAGTGCTGCACACGGACCACGTATTCTGTTCGCATTCCTCAATTTCCGTGAGCACTCCATGTCATTCGCTGAGTCGTGCAAATTTTTCCGCGGAAAAGAGTGACCTCTGAATCTTAAAGGCTACTCCCGGAATAAAGTGTCATATCCTTAGCACGCTGCTTTTCAAGAAGCTTTCTTAGGAAATCGCTTGTATTTTCATAAGGCGTTGGTCAACAGGATGTCTCTATTTACCATAGTCGATATTTGTATTCCAATCACTCGGGTGATAGGTATTTAGGAGGAGGAAGTTGGCGTAAGACGTCATGTTTTGGAAAACCCTACCTTCACCGAGTGGGTTTCCGGAATGTTGGCATGAATTTCCATGAGCTAGAAATGCAGCGTAGTCTCAAGATCAAAGATAAAATCCTCTTCGAAAGTTATGATTCCACGACGCCTTTTCACTCGTGACACGCGGAGAAACACGCGAAAGCTAGACATTTCTTAAAAAGAATTTCATTCGATTTTTTCAGTACAATACAAATGTCCTTTCAGTGGGCGAAATTGGGAGTAGAGAGTCCAATCTTCCATTTTACCCTAATCAGAGTTTTGTAAAAATATGGACATACAATATTATGAGAATTTAAATTACAATGTATACATATTTTGAGAAATTCGGAGGAAACCGAAATGAAGGAAGGAAAGACTAATTGCAATTTTGTTGAGGAAAAAACTGATTTTTTTATAGCAGAAAAATATTTTAATGATGAAAATTGAAAAAAAATCTTCATGAATGTTGATATTGCCGTAAATATTTCATTGGAAATTCATCGGGTATCACACAGTCCGTCCAATAATATAATATCAAATCACCTAATTCCTAGTATACCGTGATAAATAAACGCGAATAAAACGCACTCGTGTGTAATACGCAACTAAGATTTTTGGGACTATATTCTGATCAATCATATTATCTACCATTTATAATAATTACCATGAAAGATCTATATAACCATATAAGACGTACCCGGCTTTTAAATCAATTCTTTTGTGAAAAATGCGTTTTATACTTTGTAGTAGTATTGTTAAAAGTGCTTCAACTGCTTTGCTCATTTCGCCCGTAGGCCCCCACTGGGAATCGAACCCGGGACCGCTTTCGCCGCAGTCGATCGCGTTGCCCACTTGGCTATCCTGGAACCCCTCTCTTATTTTGGTATACACGGTTAATAATAGTTATATTCCATTACTGTAGAATTACGATTTAATTTAAATGAAGTATTGATTTAAATCATGCTGATAAGCTTCCCGTCATTCTTGACGGAGGTTCATTAATGCTAATATAAGTTATTATTATCATAATTGCCTCTATGACATCGCCGCTTGGAACCAACTTAAATTAGATAATATATTATGTATAATACAGCTAGTGCGCCTATGAATGTTAGAGCCGTAGAGAATCTGCGGTGAAAAAAGCATTCGAAATAAGTATGCTGAAACACAGAAATATGTGGTAGAATACTTCTAACAATGCCAGTAACAGCGGATGAATGATCCATTTCAAAGATAAAATTAAAGTAAAGTTGCTTGACTTTTTCCAAGAGAGGCTGACAGGTTTTTGTATATCGTCAACCAAACACGAGAAAGTTAATAGGATTGATATAATATAAATTATCGCCAATATTGGGTGTGTTATAGCTATAAAAATAAATCTTTAAATTTGTTATTTATCTATAAATCTAGCTAAACCTTGTAAAAAGGTTTTTAAACCATTTTCCTGGGTTTTAGAAAATAAAATGAGAAATTCGTCCATATAAATGGGGCCCGGAGAATACTATAGACGGCTCTACCGAGCAATTAAAGCCCGCGGTTGGAGACGCTACGCCCTATCGTCGGGAACGCTTGAATATTTATAGCCACCGCTCCGGTTTTGATTAGAATCAATTTATAACAATAATCTTATTCAGGATTTCTGCACTAAAACACGACTTGGCTCGGAAATATCCTCCCGTCCACCATTCACACGAAGCGAAGTTGACATTCGATACAATGCATGGGCTTGGAGATCTATTAATTAGAGCTGCTCCGATAGTACCGCGGAAGATAGGCGGAAGTAAATTTCGTCGCTGCTCTTACGTCAGCTCGAATTATCTCTTCCCGTAATTGAATATTGGATTTACCGACGCTGAGATCACCACGACTAATTTGCAATTACCTCGATACTTTCGACTGATTCGGTTGCGGCTGTAATTCCAGCGATATGATGGATAAGGAATGCTCCCAAAGAGGAACGCAGATGCAACAAACCTGAGAGGAATAAGTATCGCGGGAGCTGTGAGTCGTGGACATGAATTCAGACGAGGAACAAACGTCGATGAGAAATATTCTTAACTAGTAAATCGCTCGTCAAGCATGACGGAGCATTATTTAAATTTAATTGAATCCACAGTGAATAGGTCTATCAATATTAATAGTCTAATTCTCGGCTAGGGGGTTTGAGAGCGACTGGACGGATTTCAAATGAAGTTGCTAATGCATGGAATATGCGAAATGATCTTGTATTCATAAAGATGATGCATTTTTCAATTTTCTGCGATACATTCATTCTGGAGAAATTCTATTTTCTTACCATTCGTCTTACGTAAATGGGCTTAAAATTTTCTTGCATTTCTAAGGGGGAAATGCATTATAACAAATTAAACAATCGCGTTTGTCGTCAAAGAAACGGATTATCGGAAACACAGCATTGTAGAATATTTAACCATTCTGCCTAACGCTTATGCGCTTAAGAGAGTGCCTAATGACTCCTTTGGAGAGTTATAGGAAATATTTTTTATACAGTGGAACCTTGGTTTACGATGGAAATCTTTTCCAAGATTGTCCAAACCGTCGTTATCCAAGTCGCGATTTTCCACAACCATACTGCGTGAAAAATATTCCGATAAATCTCATTTAAATGTCATTTAATATGGTACATATTCAATTATATTTGCAACAAAAATTGTCATTAATAAAATGAATATTCATAAAAGAAGTTTTCAATCGTCAATCTTCNTGCTAGACTGCTTCGTTATTACGTATCTTTTGAATAACGTATCTTTTGAATAAAATTTATCTCCATGTTAGATACTGGGTTTTTGCATCAGGAAAGAGCAAAATTAAATGAAAAATTGTGACATATCATTTAACATAATGATAATATTTGTTAAAATTAAAATCTAGAAAGAACCGGAAATATTGGGCCTATTTTTTACGAACTAATCTATCAAATTTAACATAATATTACATTTAAAACACATTTATATGATATTATAAACCGTATTGGATATGAACTATCAATAATATTACAATTGCAATCATATTAACTTAAAAAAATATCAGTAGATATTTCGAGCAATTTACATATCACGTTGTATTTTCCTCTATTTACAGTTTATTACAATTATTTCCAGATTTCTCTATTTACAGTTACAATATATTCTATACATTTTTATATAATATACGCCTTTAATAAACATGTTGACTCAGCCAATCTTACTAAAAATTTTCACAGTATTAGTTCCCACATTTAACACCAGAACGGTGAACTTGTTTCCTTTACATAATTTGGTAACAATTATAGGCTCTATTCTCCGATGCCCATAATGACGAGATCCTTTATTATAACCTTCGATTCCACATTTATTATGCGCAGTCGAAGTTAATAATATACATTTTATCAAATATCCGTGACGTGGATTTCTCACGAAATTTGGCACGGTCTTTATATTTTAATACGAGATTAATTTCCACTCAGAATAAATGCCGTCGCACATTTTTAAAGACGGCTATCGAGGCATATGCGAGGGTGTTTATGCAATTCCTGTTGAACTACGACTGATGCGGAAATAGTCCTGGAAATTAAGCTATCAGCGTCAGATTGCCTTCCAAATGGGACCTTAGTGCAACCTTTAGACTGGTGTTTGAAGGAAGGAAGTCAAATTCGATCTTTAATGAGTAATTTTTTTTTAAATATTCAAAAAATCTATAAGCTCGATAAATTCGAGGCAGTTAGTGCAGTCTTTTGTGGTTGGTAAACTATATTCAGCTCGGAGACAAGTTTGAACCTCAAACCCCCCGCAATTAATAACGATATACTGGAGAGGGAATGAGGCTTACGAGGTAAAATTAGGAGTATGGTGATTTCCCCAGGCTTTCCACTCTGAGCAAGATTTTGATGACTAGGAAACGTCCAAGTAAGTGCGGGACCATAAATAACTCTGTTCGTAATATTCAGTAAAGAGTGATCTGGATGAATTTCATTTTTCGGGATAACTCATGCTTCAATAGTTTATAATCAATATTATAATA
>KZ308249.1:660324-744571 GCA_000376725.2 Ladona fulva | reverse complement strand
ATTTGTCGATATAAATAGCAGAAAATAGCAGTGGTAGTAGTATTTTATTTAGAAAGTATTTTAATATTTACAATTACAGAAAATCCAACTAAAAAACAAAATTACAAGTTCACAGACATACTAAACAAACAAAATACATAAAAAGAACAAGATAAGATGCAAAAATGATAAAAGGCTGAACACTTTAAATAAATACATTTCCATTATTTCCTTATTTTTTACAGTTTTTACACATTCCCTTCTATGAGCCCCTTGATGATCAATTCTGCTTACCCATTCAGAAAGACTGTAGAATAATTTAAATCGATCACTCATGACTTCCTAGAGAACTTGGTTGAATGCTTCTCAATTCTTAAATTACAAATTTATCTTTGTCTAACATAAGGATGATGGTTATAAGTTAATTTTAATTCTTTATATAAAAGACTTGGCACTCTTTTGTACAATATTTGGTGGACTAATTGTGAAACGTGCTATGAAATTACTTCTTCTACGGAAATCCACTGAAGGCATTTAACATGGATTTAATTGGAGTAAATTTTCCATATCACAGTTTCAATCTCATTGCTCTAATTTAATACCGGAACGTGTTCTCAGTTTAATAAAGAATACACAATATGCGTTAATTTCCTCGAAGTTAACTTTTTGTTGTGAAGCGTAATTTTGGATTGCTACGGATTTATATTTTGGGAAATGTCGGCAATCAAAAATTCAATGTTACTTTTCAAAACAAAAGTCCTAATCTTGAGCATTGAAAGTTGAGGCCGAGTACTCTTCATCATAGCTTATTTTTCATGGCGTCAGAATTTCGGAGTCTCTCTTTATTGAGACGAGGCCATTTTAGAATGTATCAAGACCGGAGCTTTACAGAAGTAGTGAACACAACTCCATGAGTTGTGTCGTAGCTCACAGTCATCCTCGGGTGGAAATGTTTTTGGCTTCCAACCATCCCATGATCCATCAAACCCGACGATTTTTCAAGAAGTCTCCGTCACTTCCTTTGCGAAGAAATCGAAGAATCATACTAAAGTACAGAGGATAGTTTTCAGACAGGTGAAGCCGCCAAAGACGGAACAAATTCTGCTTTGGCGGATGTGCAGTCCAATGCAACTTTGTATTCGATTTCATCTTTTTTGTCTCCCTTTGGTACCCTCACTAGTGTCCCCGTTTGCATGTTCGACCCAGAGGTAAAATAGCAAGGAAAAGGTGAAGAGAGTGCGTGTCTAGCGACATAATAAAAGGTGTTCTCCCACACGCAAATATGGCATCTCTCGAAAATGAAACAAACCACCAAATGGCGTATTTCATGTTTTCGTGAAATCCTATCGAGAGAAAGCATCCCTGTAAGCTTTCGTTTGGTATGTTTGAAAAATAAGTTCCTAAAAGTGATACGTGAGTTAACATCACGCGTAAAATATTTTTGATAAAATATGAAATGCTTTCACGAATATTTGTACGAAATAAGGGTTTTTCGATTTAAGAGGGATTTAGCCGGGCCGTGTGGCGGCCAATAAATTTCCAATTATGCTCAGAGTTGAAAATAGTGAACCCTGGCTTATATATTTTAAACCCTGTCTTTTTTAATCCCTGGTGGAATATATAGGCCTAGGATAAGCAACCTTTTCGAACGAAGCGGTAGGATTTCAGGTATTTTAGGTGAGATAGGTAAAAATGTCAACAAGTGAAACTTATGGAATAACAGGTGTGAAAAGTAGTGACATGACTGGGACTGGAACCCAGGTCTCCCGCTTTCTGGAGAAAAAATAAAAGAACGAAACTGTTTTGAAAGGTGAACTTAAAGTGAAAATAATATTTTTAAATACTATAAAAGCCTTAGGATGAGAATATCTAGGTTTTAATCATCGGCAGTTTTACCATACATGTAATAGGTCTATGAGGAATTAGGATTTTTCCCGATTATTCGCTCACCGAACAGAATTTGTAATCATACATTGAACACAAATTCATTATTTCGAAAACCATTCTGTTATTTGTATAAAGATATCGTCTAGCAAAGGAATAAATTGTTACGCAAACTGTCCTGCCACGTCGGTTTAAGCGGATGATGTCTATTCTTTACTTTGTAGCGGAGCATTTAAAAGTGCTGAATGTGATAATAAAGATGGAATGTTAGAGTAAAATTTTTAGCAAACAGAGTGTCGTTAATTGGGATTCGTTTTGGTAGTAATCCATTAAAAATGAAACCTCGGCAGGTGATTCTGTACCTCTCTGATTTCAGCAAGCCTTCCTCTATCTAATCGCATAGTACTGCACTGTTGCAACACCATTTATTAAATGGGGAAAATTTCTACTCCCTACGAAATCCATAAGTTATCCTACTAGCAAATCACTTGTGATTTCGAAACCAAATGGAACTGGCATTACCATCGCTCTTATGCAAAACAGTCGTGAAGCGGGTAGGACTTAAATCGACAACTAGCGCGTAGAAATAAAGCCTTGAACATGTTTTGGAAGTGGAAGGGATGCATAACTGTTTAACCGGCTGTAGTCGATTTGGTGGAGGATTCAGCATATTGATGAAAATACCGAGATCGGTCCATTGCCTGTAGTTGGGTATTCGCGATTTGGAAGGATAAGTTTGAGGAAATAATAATAATTTATTTCAATAAAAATAATAATGAACAATAATAGTATATGATACTTCATTTCGGCGAGATTGAGACTAGTTAGTTTCTTCTTACATTCAACGCTATGACGTAGAAGGATTTTAAAGAAAGCTTTTGGGAGTAAAACCAAAGAAAAAAGGAATGAAAGAAGAAAATATTGTATGGGTTTTTGTAATCCTAAGTCTTACTTCACTTAGGAAAAAAATAGACTGCAAAAAAACACCCACGTGAAAGGGGGCGTGAAAAACTTGCGAAAGCTAGCGTCAGTAGCTACTAAAATTTAAAAATAAGGGGGAAAGAGGAAAATAAGAAAAAGGAAAGTGTCAGTACTGCTACCGAAAGAACTTTTTAAATGTACACTCATATCAAAGGTACAGAGAAGGACAGATTTAAGGGGAATACGTATTTCATACGGGGAAATAAAATGGTGGTTGTAACTTTTTCACTACTTAACGAGGAGCGATTGTGGTATTGGTGCCCTCATACCGTCATCTTGTGGAAGGGGGTGCGTTATCCTATCATAGCAAGTGTATCAGTATCGAAACTATGGTCGACTAGCATTAAAATCGCGGTAAAGCATCGAGCACCAATTTATTTTCGTGCACGTAAGTCAAGGGAAGCCTACGTGGCGTTTTTCGGAGTCGAAGAAATCGTCCTTTGCAGATGAGCGTAGCAGACGGAAGCGGAGCCCCAACTCATGAGAATCTCAAACTGGTTTATTTCTCTGCCCCAACCCAACCCACCACATTCTTCATCCACGGTAGCTATACATTTCATCCCGACCCTTCCCCTCTTCGACTACCAAAGGTCTCCAACTTCTCCTCATCGCCCAACAAAGAGAGAATGTCTTAATTGGAGAATGCATCGATGTCCTCCATGTTCCTCCGGAATGACGATTTGACGGACAGATGAGTCACATTTCCTCCTCCCCATCATTGCATCCTCTCCTTCACGAAGCCCGAAACCAGCCCTCGCACTCTTATTAAGATCAATGGCGCTCCTGGGGAGAAGTCTACAGGTCTTAAACGCTCATCTGTTTTATCGGTCGTTAGACCAGTGAAGGAAATACCTTAATCGTTTACCTTATAACTCGCGGTCCGGGTCTCGTAAAGAATTTGTTTTAAAGCTCCCCGAAGCGGTGGGGATAAATTCTTGGAGGGCGGAGGTGTTTCCGTCTTACTCGAGATTTAGCGACCCGATAATGGGCCCCCGTCTGGATTATTATTCCTCCGGCTTAGGGAATTTTACTCTAGGAAGGGTTACCGAAAGAAATGCGGCCCTCAACAGTCAACCGTCCTGGCTTGTTTTTTTGCGAATCCGGCGTTAGTAATTTAAAAAAGTTTCTCTCTTTCGTGATCGTGTATTATCCCTTGTCTTTCTAACTACCGCTTCCCATTCTGGTCCTATTTAAGATAACCGAAGAGGTCAGTCTCTGCTGTATTCAGGCAGGAGGCCGGGTTGAACCTCATCCCCTCCAACAAGCTACTAATAGAAAGAGTGAGGCTTACTAGGAAAGATGAGGAGTGAGGTAGTTTACCTTTGCATTCCTCGCTGTGTCAGATTGCTATAAGAAGGAATAGGGCAAATAGCAGCACAAGGACCCTACGAATACTCCTTATAATATGACGATCCGAGATCACTATTGCTGATTCAGCGAATGCCTCTGGCTGAAATGATGATAATGATGATATTAAACAATCTTAATTTTAGTAAATGATCATGTGTTTTCTATTGATTTACTTTACAATTGTTATCTGAGATTTGTGATTTCATTTGGTATGTAACTATACGACTCTTAAACTTACCTTTTCTGTGTTTTACTCTTTTGTAAACTGATTTTTCTTTTCTTATTTTCCATTGCCTGCTGTTTAACTTTATCGTATTATACGTTGCCTTTTTACGTTTTTAGGAGTGTTTTAGCGGATTTTTTCACCCCTTTTCTCGGTCGGTGTTTTCCGCAACGTGGGTTTTTTCTTTGTCTGCCTTCAGTTGCAAAGATTTTTTTCCACACTGTACCCTTCGTCAGTAAAAGGCAGTATGTGAGATTTGAAGTATTGCCTTTTTTACGGAATCTAATGTTTCATTAGTTAGTTAATTAGTTAGTTAGGCCAGTTAGAAGTAGTGTTCTACGTTTTTGAAACTGAAAACACTACGGAAACAGACAAAGCCAGGCGGTCCAGGGGCGCCGAAGGTTTGGGTGCGCAAGACGTTCATAGGAGGATTTTGTGAGGCGTGGAAACCTTCGTGAACAATCTTTTCACTGTAAAACGAATATAGCAGATTGATACTAAAAAAAATTGGAGAGTTATAGATGAAATCTCGAAGTCAAGAATTTTCTTACGAATTGATGTTTGCTTGTTAACGAAAGTATTTAAGCGATCATAAAAATCTTCATTCGCAAGAAAACCCTACGAGCCACCAATCACCGCATAATAGCGGGTAAAATGATGCGTACTAGTGTATTTCCTTATTTTTCTTTTATTATAGACATATAGACACCTTTGAAATAGATAGAATTGTTGCCATAAGCCATTCTTGGAAAAGATGATTTGATTTTTTGACGCGTGGATATTTGTTTAGGCTTGCAGTTCTAAGAAGCTAAAGGAAGTAGAAGAGAAAGGAAATCTCGGAAAAAAGAGGAATGTATTTTAGCCCACCTAAATGTAGATACTGAATTCAGGGAAAATATCAGGAATGCCATGTCGCGAGAACAGTATATTTTAAGATACGAGTCGCAAATAATAATGGGTTGTGTTAAATCCAGAGGAAAAATACTGATAATATGATCTGGATTGTCAACTACTGAAATGAGAAGCTCCTTCTTCAATTAAATATTCTGTCATAATAAGAGCCAGCCATATAATCTTTCATAATGAGAGGTTCTCCAACCCTTTGGAATCTTTTCTTAAGAAATATTTCAAAATTTATTAAGGAAAAAGAATTTTATAGATGAATCGATCGCAGCCGATAATTAACTCCAATTCTCTCAAATTTATTCTCAGTCGTTAATCAGTCTGCCTTTTTAAGTCTTAATTAATTAAATAAACGTGATAATAATTAGATCAATGATAATGGTGTCATTTTAAAATTATTATTTTTAAATTTTAATGTATAACAAAACTGATCTCTTAAGAAATGAGTCACTAAAAATAGAGGTTTTCAAAGTATGTATGACCATGCAGTATAATAAAAAATTTAATTCCTTTGCGTATTTATGCGGTACGATTAATAAGTATGCATGTTTGCCTTAATGACTTTCTACCGGGTACGCCAATACAACTCATGCCGGCCCTGGAAGCAGATTTACGAAGCTATTGTTTGGTATAGTAGTGAGAAGTACTAAAGGGAGAGGAATACCGAAGAAAATTTGATAGAATGTGGTGTAATAGATTCCGACAGTAAGAAACGAATTTTAAAGAATGTTAAGGAAGGTATGAATAAGGTATATATAGATGACTCTAAAGTAAAAGATGTATTAGGGGGTATTATGAAAGAATGAAGCGATTTGCAAAATAGACCGGAATGGTATATATGTGCATATTTTTTATTACTAAACTTTTTAGATATTCGAAGGAAGAATTAGTACGATATGCAGCCGGAACGAAACGACTGACTCCACGAAACGCAGGTTACGTGCGGTAAAACGTTGACTTATTAAGGATCTAGCGGAGAGTAAAAATGAGTTTGACTTATTCACGCAGTTTGCATTCATACCTTCATTTGGAGTGACTCTCTATCATTTCGAACAAACTTCAAGGGGCGTAAATAATTGAAGTTTCGCCGAGCTAAAAATTCAACGCATTTGAATTCGAATCGTAACTGCTCGCAAACTTCGAAATATCATAACTTCGTAGTTTATTGGGCGTGGGATTGTGTGTCGAGATTTGCTCCCGTTGTGATAAGTTTTGAGTACGATTTTATAAGCTCAGGGGTCATTGAAAGTTCACCAGGTGAGGGAACGCACTTTTCTGTCTTTTTTCTCGGAATTTCAGGTGGATAACAAACACAAACTGGGACGGTCTTTGCTAAGTAGCGCTCAATTTGCGGAGATGCTTTTGAAGATCTATTTCGAACATCGACTGAGGATGCAGCGAATTCAATTATAGCAGTTGTCGATAGGTTTAAAAGAGTTATTATTGAGCTGTAAGCATCCAAATCATCGAATGGAAAGATGTTATCGATTTTTATTTGCCCTCAAATTTGATTTCACGCTGGTACGGCTCTCAAAAGTAAGTGGATGTATCCTCGATTGTATTCGATTGCCTCCCTCTCTAAATAACTTTGAGATGAGTTCAGAGCTTATAACAAGCACCGTGATCCCCAGAGACTTTTTTGAAAGTAATTGGGGAAAATTTGGCTCTCTTGTATTTTCACTATTCCGTTGTTTTATTTTCGCTTTCACTTTTCTAATTTAAAAGTTTAACTTTCAATTGTTCTAGTCAACGATCTGTTAATTTGTTATAATATCTTACTTAGGTATTTCACATAAATTAGTTGGATGTAATTATTTCATTTATTGTTTTATAATTTCATTATCATTACGTACTGTCTTATTTTAACATTTCCTTGGTATTTTTGGATAGTTCTTGTTTATCGAGAGAGTCTGTAAAATACCTTTTACTCTGAAAAGTGTATAGTAATTGATGAACATTGCATTTTTGCATTTAGAAAAACTATAAAGTTCTCGATTCAGGCTGTAATTGTTATTGATTCAGGTATAGAAGGAATTATTTTTTCTTGTCGGAAAGTTAGCGCACGCTTAGTAGCAATAAAAGGGAGTTTGTACGTGCGCTTAGTGGTTAACCGAAAACCTCAAAGCGCACGCGTACAACTTGACGGTTTCCTGGTCTAACTTACATTAACACGTCATCGTGTTAACCCGTTAATTATTGTTTTTTTTTTCACATCGCCATGAAGAAGATCTTAGATCTTAATGTAGATAAATGCTCTGTAGTAAATTTCTTCGAAAGGAAACAATTGAGTCAGAACCGCCCGTACAAAATTACAGAAACGAATTTAAATGTAGTCGACTCAGTAGAATATCTTGGAATCACCCTAACCAATAACTTAAACTGGAGCACACACATTCGAAAAATATGCGGTAAAGCAACTAAAAAGCTCGGTTTTATAAAGCGTATTGTAGGTAGATGCGATGAAAAGGTTAGAGAGCGATGCTATTTTACGTTAGTTAGGCCCCATCTGGAATATGCGGCGAGTATATGGGACCCAGCGGATGAAACGAACTCTCGCGAACTCGAGAAAGTGCAGCGTAAGGCGATACGTTTTGTTAAAAAGTGCTACGATAGAGAAGCAAGTGTAACGCAAATGCTCACAGACGCAGGTTGGGAATCCTTGAAAGAAAGGAGATTAGAAGCTAGGCTGCGATTGTTAGATAAATTCAGAGGAAATACATTTTCGGATGACGTAATTGATATTATGCGACCCCCCTGCTACTTTGCCCGATCCGACAGTGAGCGTAAAATAAGAGAAATAGACGCGAGGACAAGTCGTTTTAGAGACTCTTTTTTTCCGCGAACGATACGCGATAATAATAAATTAAAAAAGTAATTATACTCTTGGTGTTTACACCCCCTGCCACACGCCAGAAGGCGGCTTGCAGGGTACTTATGTAGATGTAGATGAAGAAGTGAGCCTACAGTGAACGCCATGTTGAAAGTCTCTAATACTTACCTATCTAACGTGCAAATGTTTGCGTTATTTTTCAATTCAAATTGCTAGAAAAATTTATGACTGGTTTGGCCGGCTATATCGATACAGAGATTTAGTTACCAATTATTATGTGGCGATAAAATGGACGAACGGGTGTTATATTTATTCAATCCCCAAATTTATTAATATACGGGGTTGATTTTAGTGTAATCACATCATCATCAAGAAAACAAAATCATATTAACAAATTTGTGCAATAATACAAGAAATATTTAAGTTTGTATTTTTATTCATTCGTGTTTCTCCACTAAATCTCACCAGAAAAGATTCAGTATGGTGATGAAAATTAGCATCGTTTAAGTACATGTCACTTCATTTTTCATCAATATTATATTGCTAATATCTCATTTGAAATAATATTTAAAAAATATTAAAATTATTATTATTAAAACGGTATTGATAAAATTTTATTACTGAAACGATAATACAATAATTTTTATTAAATAATGTTAGACTGCTATTTCACTCAATTTCATCATGAAAATTGTCATGTTGATTGTACTTAGAAATATTCTATAGATTTATTTCGATCATGCGGGATTGATGAGTTAGACAAAGGCGGTTTTAATATAGTTGTAGCCTCAAAATGCCGTTATGATCCTATTAATCTGGAAACCAATCCTCTCGGCAGTTAATAAATAATGTCCTCGTGCCATCACATCCAATATTTCCTGCTATGGAAGAGTTTGGAGAGAGGAAAATAAAAAAGAGCCGGAAACTTGGTGGAAGGAAGAGAGATAGACGATGAAGTTATGCATTCTAGCCTATGAACGAAAATTCCTCGAAACATTTTTCGCTCGCTGGAGCGTTATCCGCATGGGAGGTAGAGAAAGGAAATTTAGGGACGCATTTTTATCTCGAGAATCTCCGGCCGGAGTTACTAGCCGAGGATTCTTTCATTTTTCTCAGCGGATTCTCAAAAGCGAGTGCAAAAAATGGATTAAAAATTTGACTTCCTCGCGTCGAGATAAAATTTAGATACAATATTTCGGAGAATGTTTGACCTTATGCTTCTTTCTGCGTAAGAAGACTTCAGATTCTTCCAGTGGAACCAGTTCCATCCTAGAGAAGCTACTCTTTTTCTATCTCTCCCTCTTATCACGGAGGAAGTTGTTTATATTTTTAATGGACTAGGATTACGAAATGATTCGGCTGTAAATTGAGGAGTTGAACAGCGGAGTAAATAATGCTCGCCTATAAAATTATCCCCTAATTTCTTTGCCTGAAGGTGATCACACTTGTCTATGTCTATGTGAGTACCCTGCAAGCCGCCTTTCGGCGTTTGGCAGGGGGTGTATCCACCATGACTCTGTTTCCTTAATCGATTATTCTCGCATATCGTTGGCGGAAAAAATGAGGTCTTGAATCTATTGGTTCTGGCATCTATTTCTCTGATATTTCTCGCATTATCGGAACGGCCTATGTAGCATGGTGAACGCATTATATCTGCTACATCATCTCTGAACGTGCTTTCTCTGAATTTATCCAGTAAATTGATCCTTTGTTGAAATCTGCTAACTTCCAACGATTCCCATTTTGCGTCCTGGAGCATCTGAGTGACGCTCACTGATTTATCGTAGCAATTCTTCACAAATCGTATCGCCTTTCGTTGCACCTTTTCTAATTCTTTATTACAACACTTATCGGCAGGGTCCCATACACTGCACGCATACTCACGTTGAGGTCACACTTCGCGCATATTTTCAGTTTTCTCGAAAACATTATTGTATTTAGTAAAGTAGGTTTAATATCATTTTCCTCGGCGAGGAAATTCATTTGCTCCCTGAAGCGAATTAAGAAAATGTTAATTGGTATTCTGGGAAATATTCCTGGAAATTATATTCCCTGAAGAATATTCGTCGCGTTGGTTACTTCCTTGCCGTAGGATTATTGGAAATTACTTCACCCGAGATTAAAATGCAATTTAATTTCGTGAGATTTCCGCACGAAGTTAATGGCGATTATCTATTGAATTCTAGGAAATGATGATGGCTACTTTGCACGTCAAGGTGGGCGCCTTGCAATATACCCAAGGAATGTTTTTATGATACAGGTAAATGAACGCGGCATGAACCGAAAATAAAACCACGCAAACGCTGCTATGTGAATATATGTGACAAATCTAAGGAAAGAGAATATTAACATTCTATGTTAATTTTAGAAACTACACAAAAATGTAAGAATTAATTCATCAAAGTTCTTGAGGAGAAACGGACATGAAAAAAGTCTGGGAGGACCTGGACTCTAAATCAGGTCTTCCACTGTCCGAAAGAGGGAAGATCCGGGTTCGTGGTCCTGTCAGACTGTTTTCTTTACTTATTTTTTGACTTAGATTTGTCAAATATATTGATTTTGCAGTCCGTAATTGGTTTCATTTGTAAAGCTTGCCGCGTCCATTTATTTGCTGCATCATAAAAACATTAAGAACGTGTCCTACGTTTGGTAGGAGAATCACAGTGGGATTTTGTCGAGGTTACTCTAATGATTAAATGAAATATTTTACCATTCCTCGCAATCGTTTACCGGTAATCAAGTTTAATAACACTCAATGGATAGGAGAAGGTGAAAAAGTCTGGCGAAACTGGGACTCGAACCCAGACCCTACAATTTCCGAGTGGATACCTGCGAGATAGCTCAATTGGTACCAAAAACTTCGGAATGCTCAGTTGTTACAAATCGAGATAAACTGGAATCGTGGAATACTGGGTTCGATTCCCTTTCTCGTCACGCTTTTCCCCCTTATTTATCCTGTAAGTTTTCTTGAATGTATTTTGAGATCTAACGGATATGTTAGAAATTCTTGGTTGGGAAAAATTAGAAAAAAGGCGGAGGGTTAATCGATTGGTAGACATATTTCAGGTAACAAACAGTGGAAAAGCTTGGAACGAGTTGAAAAGCAGGATATAAGAACCGTTTTATATTGCTCGAATATAAGCTGAGGAAGCAAAGAGCAGATATAGCCAAGTACTCATCCATGAACAGAGGGATTAAAGAGTGGAACGGTTTGCCTGAAGAGGTCTTCATACCCTTACTTAAGAACGAAAAGGAGTTTTAAAAAGATGTAAATTTTATTCAGATATAGAAATATAAATTGTGTAAATATGTTAATTATTTTTGGATTCATTGCAATGTAAAGGGTGTAACATGTATTAGAGATTATCTGTTGTGTATTGTATGTAGTTCAAGTAGTGTATGTTATATGATTAAGCTGCCAGCAGACTCGTGTCTTTCCGCGGCCAAATTTTGAAAATAAATAAATAAATCTACTTCGGAAGGAATGTCGAGGCAAAGTCGAATTTTGCCAATTTTGACTTAATGGTTACATTTCACCGAGATTTTGCCACGTCTGATGAAAGACGACGAAACCAACCGATCGATTGATTGTAACAAATGGCATGCCACTGGGAACGTCACGATTTGAAGCTCCGGAAGAATCAGAAAACTCATTATAATAACTAAGTTGCTCAAAGGACTCATCGACATCTCCCTCGATATCTCATACTCGAGGCTTTCTATCCCCGCTAAAATTCTTACCGAGAGCTCTCCCATCCGAATGAATTTCAATCCTCCGGAGACGAACGCCCGACTCCGGAGAACGATTTAATACCTTCTACTTCCTCCAGCGCCCAAAGTATTTCTTTCAACCGCTTAACTCATCCCATCACCCACTCATTTTCTTTCTCCACAATCTCCAGCATCTCCATTATCAATCTCCGAATTTTCCGATTCACATGTCTCCACCTCCCTCACTGCGAAGCCATCTATTCTCACCTTCGATACTCAGTCATCCCCTCCTCCACTTCTCCTCTGGAGTTGAGTGGTGCACGAATATTTTACTCGTTATCAATTCATCGGCGCATCAAAGAATGGTCATCGACATCGCGGGAGGACTCGGAATTGGAGATCTAAAGGGAAGCCGCAACCCTCATCCCAGTGTTTCGCCTCAACACATTTCTCTTCCTCCCACACCACTGACGATCCTCAGCATCTTCCTTCCCCAACCCTCTCCCTTTCAACCTGCCATTCTCATTCCTTTCTTACTCCACACCTCTTATCGTATGGTTTCTTTCCCCTCACCTATTTTCCTTTATCCTTTTATCACTGTCTACTGCTTTCTTCACCGTTTCACTTCTCTGCGTTAATTCTTTTGCGCAAATAATGCAAATTGAATGACGACAATGATAATAACGGCATTAATAATGATAATAAAGCTTTTATGATACTAAAAATGTTTATATCTATGATAACAACAATCATGACAGTAACGTTAATAATGATATATTTGCCGCGTACCGTTTGTTGATTCAGAGGGAGCGATTGGGGTAATTGATCCCCTCAGAGGTGTAGCCAAGGGGGTGGTTTTGGGGGTTCAACCCCTCCATAAGAGAAGAGCCAACAATAAACGAAAGAAAGAAAAGAAAGTTGGAACATGGCTGTTGATGAATTAGAGCTATCAAAATAATCCGTAAGCCGTATGCCGGCTAGCGGAACTCACGTTTAGAGACAAACGGGAAGTTCCTGATTACCGATTTCTTGGAAAATCCCTAGGCTCATTTCAGAGACAATGTATCCATTGTCAAGGGATCCTCGATAGGAAAAGAAGTTTGCTTCCTAATTGAAAGCTTGCGAGAGGATGGCCTTTCGCAAATATGGCATACAAATACCGCAGTAGATTAGCAGGGTATATACATGTTAGAATGAATCAGTTCCTAATTACATTATATTTCGGGTGAAAACATTCCTAGTCCTGAATTGTTGGCAGTGCAATTTTTACTACATTGCTCAAACACCCCCATTGACAAATCCTGGCTTCGACCCTGGATACCCTAGATGAGTGATGGCCAAAATTTTCACTTGGCAGGCCGGCCAGCACATTACTTGGGGGTCGGAGGACCGCTGTTACGTATGTGCATTTCAAGAAAGTAATGTTCTACGGATATTCTAGCATCTCTTAAACTCATTGTGTTTGATCTATCTATGAATTTATTACCGTGGATTAGGTAGATAGGGAAGTATCATGGGCTGTAATATAATTTATAACGTTTCTAATTGTTTAAATATCGCATATGCCTCACGCCATTACCATCTTTTTGGGTCGGATGAAAGTATGCGGCTGGCCGCATCTGGCCCTCCGTTCTTAGTTTACTCATCACCCTAATCGTTTAAATATCACTTATGTTTCACACCATTATCATCTCTGCTGGCCAGATGAGAGTTGGTGGCGGGCCGCATCTGTCCTTTCGTTCGTAGATGGCCCATCACTGCCCTTGATGATTTTACAAAACATAATCATCAAGGGTAGCGGACCAAAACAGTCTATTCGCTATATATATGCAATATAGGCAGTACGAGGAAGTCTCTCGAAAGACATGTTGTTTTTAAATCGCTAAGTGTTTTAAGATAGCTTTACATTCGTTGGATTCCATGCGACAATATGGCATTTTCACTGCTCGGAATGAATTGCTGCAATAATATAAACTTTATTTGAGATAGGTATATGGGGTAATGCTGTAGACCGCTTCTCCTATTTCGTGGTATGTTTATTGATCAGCCCTTAGCAACACAAATGTACGAAAAGTGCAAGTACATGCGACACAATAATAAAGAGAAATAAGAGTTAGTTGCAAATAAATAAATGCACGTATGAGAATAATAACGATGAAAATATTTATAGTATAGTGGAGTGGAGTGGAGTTATATATAGTGGAGGCTATAGTAAAAGTGGTGACTTATGTAGTGAAAGTGACAAATCCACATCTCTGTCTTCTTTTGAGTGTATGTATATATTCTGTCAAGCCAATTCTACCAGCAAATAAATCCCAAAAATCGGCTATATTATCTCCCTTTCTCCCCGAAATACATCTTTGCGTGATATATTTCCTAATATATATTTCAGACCTTTCAATTTTTCTACCCATGTAACTTTTTCTATTTTGGTCGTCCGTCTTTCTTTTAACTATAACTCATATCATCTAAATATATTAAATCCAGCTTTCTATTCTTGGATTTCCGTTTCAGCTTGGTCTCTATTAATATTTATCTCATTCCGACATTGCTGTTTTCGTATTGTGTCAATTTCTGACGTTACTTCCAGTTCTTGTTCGTACAACAGCCTTTACAGCACTTCAAAATAGCGGAGATGGTTTCGGCCTTTACTTGGTGGTAAATCATAACGAAATATGATTGGAAAAACTGAAGTTGGTGCGATGCACCGAAACCGGTCGTGTGTTTATATGTAATTGTGTGGTATAGTATTTATTAAAGTTTTTCCAATCATATTTCTTTACAACACTTGTTCGCTTCGAATATTAAGATCTACCCGTTCTTTAATCGTTTCCGCTTTACTCTCATTTCCAATATTTTTAACTCAATTTTGTTTGCTCTAATCTTTTTGATGGTAATAATTCCTGCTTGACGCTTGCAATACGTTGATTGGCGGCTTGCAGGATATTAATGTAGATGTAAATATTTTTATTGGTGCTATTCATTCCTGCTCTGTATATCGCATGTCGAGAGTATCGTTGTATCGAAGATTATCTATTGTATCGTCTTCTCGAATAGTCAGAGATTTAAAAGCAGTCCGTATGCCATATGTCGGCAGATGGAAGTCGCGTTTTAAGACAAACGGGAAGTTCCGGATGGCCGACTTTTAGGAAGTACCCTTTACGCATCTCGGAAACAAAGCTTCCATTCTCAAGGGTTCCACAAAGGGAAAACTCTTTTTGATTTTTTTTTTCATTTTTTTCATTTGTTAAAATGTTTTTCCCATTGTGGGACCCTTGAGAATGGAAAGTTTGTTTCCGAGATACGAGTTAGCTGATTCCTAGAATTCGGTAACCCGGAACTTCCCGCTTGCCTCCAAATTCCATCCGCCGGCATACAACTTACGGAGTGTTTCTAAACCTCAAATTCATTAACAGCCGTGTTCCATTTTCCTTTCCTCTCTCGAATAGTATCGATATTTCCATTCTATTGGGTTACCGAAAGGGGTAGATAGCGTAACAGAAAGCGATTTTACAATCAAGCATACCCTTTTGCGAACATGCCTCCAGTCTAAATACTCTCTGTCTCAACAATCTTATAAGATTCGAATCTAGAACCTCCTTTATAAATTTGCCACATTTTCCGTCTCTCGCGTCTTCATCGAGGATTCTCCCGTATTCTGGGCCTTCATTCCTGCATCTTCTTCAATTCTATCATCGAGATCTCTTTTCTTTCACTTTGCGCGCTTGATTCCCATCTCACCTTCCACATCCATTGCGACACTTCGTCTAAGTTCGCTGGAGCCGTTTCTCCCGTCTTTTCCCATATTCGCATCCCCTCTCCACCTTAATCTCTCTTCTCTCACTCCGTAGCCATTGTTCGGCTGGAAAAACATCTCCAGCACTCGTTAAATGCCTTTCCTCATCACCGCCTACTCCCCTCTGCCACCTTCGAACACTCATCGTTTCACATCCACGCATCTCCCTCCAATTCCATCCATCCCACTCCCTTCTTCCTCACGCATTTTCTCTCCCTTGCACTCCTCCTCTTCCCTACATCTTTCTCAACCCATCCCATCGGCAATAAAAATTACACAAATTTTCTCCACCTTGCCTTCAAAGACGAAGGAATTATCGAGAGCCATTTCTTATCAGAAAAATTAACGCATCGAAGCATTTTCCTGAAGGTAGCTTAGTAGTTAATTAAATTATATCGTTAGTTTCTTTGTGAATACGAACTGATTAGGAGATCTCGGATAGCTAAGTAGGTAGCGCGTTCGCCTAAAGTGAAAGCGGTCCCGGATTCGATTACCGGTGGGAGCCCTTAAGTGCAAAATGACCTCAGCTATCAAAACACCTTTAGAAATAATACTATTAGTTGATTAGGCCGTAGCATTACAGAAGGAGATATGATAGGAGATGCAACTATAGGATGGTTCTGGCTGGTATGATCATAATCCTCTTAAGGATAACCTTAATTGATCAAATAAATGTGATTAAAATTATTGCTTGATTGCGTGAAATGAAATCTGGTGGAACATCAACTCTATAAATTTCACATTCTCACAGGCGATAGCTTGTGGACAGTTTACGCTTACTTCTTTGTGAAATTTTTAAAATTAATGTTTTTACTACTATTAATTTCGCATTCTTTTATGCATCATTCCGTTTATTCCATCCTTTGTGGTTATTCTCCTGCAACGTAGGTTTCTTCTTATTTAATACTGAAGAGGTTCGATAGCTAATTAGGAATTATTAGTCACAGTTGCTGACTTTTACAACAACCTCCCAATAATTATTATTATAAATCCTACGTTATCTTCCATGCATAAACATATGGGTGATTTTGAATGCTCGAGTTCTGTTACTCATTTGGAAAGGAAGACCGTAAGCGATATGATCTAAACGAATTTTATTTCGCCTGCTTTTAAATAGCTTTAAACGTAAAGTCGTTCTAAATAAGTTATTATTATTAATAAAAATCTATTATATTTGTTCTTTTACATCTACATCTACATAAATACCCTGCAGGCCGCCGGCGTGTGGCATGGAGTGTAAACACCAAGAGTAGAATTGCCTCTTTAATTTATTGTAATCGCGTATCGTTCGCAGAAAGTGAACATGAGGTTACTGGTCAGGGAAGGTTATGTAGGAGGTAGCAGAAAACATAAGCAGAACGTAAGAGGAAGAAAATAAGATACATTTATAAGATTCATAGTATGAAAATATGTTATGCCAATTTTTTAAGTGGTGCTGAGCATTCTATACCAATTGACTATGTACAGTTTGAAATTATTAGTCCAGAATTTTGTATTTTTATAAGAGAAATTTCATTAAGAAATCACCAAACTGTAAAAGAAAATCATACATTCATGGGTGATGATCATGTTTTAAATAACAGGAATAGTACACTCGTACACAAAAATATCCAAAATTATGTAAATTTTATTCATGATTTCTATGTAACTTTCACACTCGAGATACTTGCAGGTTATTAGGTTATCTGTTAAGTTATAAAAATTGTTGGTGCCACAATATCACACTAGTTTTCACCACGATGATTGTAATAATGGGGCACTTAGTGAGACATAATTCATAATCTTCACGTTTCCTTTCCCATGGCTTGTTTCTCTCTTCCCGCACGCTTCTCTTCCATTCCTTTTCCCTACTCATCACTCCAAATCACCTTTCTTATCTCTCTATTCCTTTCCATTCTTCCTCTCCCCTCCTCCTCCTCTCTTTCCAATTCTTCGAGTTCCAATGTCCGCCCCCTCTCAGCCCCATCCCTTATTCTCCCCCTATCTCCACGAATGATTTTATCTCTTCTTTTGTTTGAGAGGCTTTCCTATGGATGGAGGGTTCACGTTCATGCTCCACCAATCTAGAGGACAGGGTTTGACCTCTAATGTGCTCTGCTGTCATTTTCCCACGAAGCCTACTTTTCAGAACGCATAGCCAAGATCCATTCCCTGACCACACATGCTAGAAATGTTTCGGCTATTTTGCATATGGGATAGCTTCGAAGATTCAGTAGACTCTTTTTCGTCTCTTTTGGGGATGAAGTTTCGTTTTGCGTCGTCGGAGATGGAAGTTATAAGGGAGATTGATAGTTGAAGCACCGAGGATGGGTTGTTGATCCCAAGTTTCTCGATGATTCCGGCGATATTACCCTTGCAACCGAAATGAGTTAACCTGCGGATTGGGAGGGATTCTGCTACTTGACCTCCAGCTATCGTACATTATACGAAGACATCCTAGGAATATCCTTATCGCAGTTCAGTAGCTTATTCAGAAGCTGTCTTTTTATGTTTTCGTGGCACAATCAATTCTGATGAAACAATTCCCGGCCGCGGTGACGGAGTGGTTAGTATGATGACGCTCCAACCCTAAGGTTCCTGGTTCGAGTCCCGGTTAATTTGGTATTTCTGGTCGTACGTGCTCGCCTACTCATACTTACACAGCCTCTCCTGTAATTGTCAGTGAATGGATGTTTAGGAAGGTACCGGAAAATGAATAAATAAATATTGCTCGCAAGTTCTGTTTTTACATTTCTAGCTTCAATGGAAAAGCACTCACGCGGATTGTTTCAAGCTTACGAAATATACAATGTAACTTAAGAAGCTCAAGTTCCATGTTAGCATTACCCTCGAAGTGCTTGCTTATTTAGAACACATCGTACGTAGCGTGCGCAAAAGGGAGGCATGTATCTTTTCCCTTATTTGTCTCATATCCCCTTTCATTAGAACTCTGAACCTGGCACCGCTACCAGTGAATCGAACCGGAACTACACCGAAAACCGAAGCCGAAACAAAACCCGATATTTTTACCGGGAAGAAAGTCAATACCCAACCGAAACATTTACCTTTACCTGAACTGAAACGGGAAACCGCCATTTAATCCGTTTCGATTTTCGTTCACATTCTAAATGTATAAAATTGTAGCTACTATAATTTCTAGTCATGTGTAAAGGTCGCTTTCAACTCCCTAACAGAGATATAAATCTTAATAACAAAACTTATTATTTATCCATAATATCATAGATTTCATTCTAAACTTTAATTAGAGGTAATGTAATAACAAAATCTCACATAATAACAGCCTTTAAGAATGAATATAATATAGGCACGAAAAGAAATGGTTCAAACGGGTTTGCAGGAATAAATCCGTAAAATAACCGAACTATAATTCTCATTCAACTGGAAGGAAAACCGGAATGATTTCCATCAATCTATCAATTTCTTACATGGTCGAATTCGATTTTTCTCCCGAAAACTCACCTTTCTTTTTCGCCATACTACAGAACTACAATATATTTATAGCATTAAGAAATCCTTTCCCAAGCATAGGAATAACCCCTAAATATCCATTCCGAGAGAGAAGAAGTTTTCGAAGAATATTCCTCTTCCAGTAGATTGTCCTCCTTCCCAAGATCAAATTTTCATCACCCCGAAACTGAAATAACTCTTACTCCAACGAAATACTGAGCAAATAATATATCTGTTTTCTGTTGCTGGCAAACGTAGTTTTTTTCGAGAATAAAACTTTTTCCAGTGTCGTTACCGTTTCAAAATTGGATAAGTTCCCTTATTTGTTCGCTGGTGAGTTCTTCCTTTAGACATGCCCTCACTCCGCTCGGCAGAAAAATATTTAATGGATCTAATGATAACGCATTTCTGCCATAGATCTATGGCAGGAAAAAGCGTTTTCAAAGAACAATCTCTAGAACTCTCTTCAACTTCATTATCACGAATTCTTTGAGTTGGATTTTTCCAACTCTGATGGCATCCTTCGGAGAGTCTTTATGCAAAAAAGGCTTATTTATGGCTGCAACTTTGTTCTGTGAAATAATCCTTTTGAAAGGAAGTAACCATCGAAGTATACAAACTTCATATTTTCTAGAAATGACGTCTGTGGACGGCAAAAGCACGTTGTTGAAGTTAATGGTTTATTTTTGTTTCCTTTGGGATTGCTCCATACTGGAAAATATATCGTTGTATAACGTAACAAAAGCTATAAACTCAGGTCACGTAACGAAGCTACTCACGTTTAAATTTGAGTTTCAGTGTACAAAACCGGAAGAAATTCGAAGTTCCGATTTGAATTTGCCAAGTAATATCTTAGTAGCGAGGAAGAAGTTGTGTATTCAGCAGGGTTCGTTATTCATGCTATTATGATGAAATAAGGATTAATGGTAAAATATTCCGTCACGAAAATATCGTACACATTTTCAAAAATCTTTTATGATATTATTCATCGTCTTATTCTTAATTAATTTCTGTGTATTTATATAGTGTTGGTTGTGACAACGCATTGGGTTTTGTTGGAAAAAAAATATTAAATGTTTATTAAAATGTATGAAGGATTGAGAACTAACTATCTTAAAATAAAATGAAAAAGTATATTGATTCTTCAAATATGGATAAAAATGTATGTAGATGTTGACTCGAAGACAGGTCTTCATTCTGGAGTTACTATACTTATTCCCCTTTTTTTAAAAATGCGTGTGTATTATTTTAGTGCAAATTGTGGAATAAATTAATAAATAAATCGGTGATTGCATCGTTTAGCCATTATCATGGCTTCAGAGCTTCTGCTGTCTCCTTGTATTATACTACTGAAGATGATACGTGTATCTTAGCTTTTGAAATGGTCATCTCTGAGTAATACTTTTCCCTGGTTTGACGGCTACCTTGATCCGATCAACGCGTGAAATCTAGATTCCCCCTAACGGCTTAAGGAGTACTTCGAGTCTATTTTAATAATAGACTTGTACAATTTACTCTCTTACATCATTAAATTGCGCCAAAAATGTAAATAACAACATGTTACCTGCCCAATGGTCTAGGCCAAGGGTGGTGAACCTGTAGATAAATAAATAACGTCTTTATCTTAGGCGAAATTGAGACTTTGGAGTCTCCTCTTCCATTTAACCTATCTTCAATGTAAAAAGAGTTAATTAATCAATAATGAAAGTTAACTTGAATGGACAGAAATTGGAAAGATTTAGTTGTGAATTTAAAAAACCTCAGTGAAGCTTAGGAAAAAATACACAGGGTTGCATATGAACTGGCGGCCATATTTCCCTTCCCTTTTACATACTGTCCTTATTTTCCTGTTCTGAAAATTGGTGTCCATAACTATAGGTTGATTCAAAACTCGGAAGAAGTGAGTCCGGTTAAATAACTTTCAATACCGGAGATAACGTTATTAAAACGGGCGCACAATACGAAAATCATATAAAAGTTTCCAAAGGAAATATATCAAAAAGAGTTTCTGGATGAATTGAGGGGTCGCCATTTGGTGTGTAGGAGGAGTGGAATTCCACGCATCCGTAATAAATAATCCCATTATATCTCTGTTACAATAGTAGCTCGCATCTCCACAGCCACCATGATCATGACTTAGCCCTCATAAAAAGAGAAGGAAGTCATCACCTGGCAACGAGCGACCAACTCATCCTTACGCACAGCGATGCCTTCTCTCGTTGTGTAGATGCGATTCCAAGAGAATAGAGTGTTGCGAGACGATCTCAAAGGGGGTGCATCACGCTCGCAGCCTCTCGAAAAGCCCCTCTATCTCTTCCGTGTCTTCTATCTCATCACTCCCCAACTCCTTCACGCGCAGCACGGGCGAAGTGGTGCGAACATTTAGGACATTCTCGCATCTCCAGACGAAGTGGAACTGTCCAGGTTGGGGCGGGAGGGAGTGGGCGTAAGGCACCGTGCGTAATAATCGAGCCGGTTGCGATAAATGAGTAGAAGAGCATGATGCGAGGGAATAAGAACGTGCCCGCCCTTTCCTTCCTTCCCCCTTCGACTGCCGTGATTTTCCATTCCTCTGCACTCATCTCCCGACTTCCACTTATGTCCCCGACTCTTTCTTGCATCTCCCTTGCATTCGCAGGCTGCGCTATTAGTTGGAGGAAATGCAGATTTGATGATTTTCCGGATTTTCGGCGCTTTTCCTCTGTGAAATTGCGATACGTATTTCACAATGAACGACGCATCAAAGCTTTGCGTCGCGGAACTCCTCTGTAACGAGGGAAGAATAGTTTTGTGCAAGTTTTTTGGAATTCTCGCGGAGATTGGTGCATATTATCGCCTTCGCCGCAGACATTTACCGACGGTCCAAGAGAGGCGGAATGGTTGAGGCAATCCTTTATTCATCAACAGAGAATCTGTATGAACAATGAAAAAGTCCGTATGAGATGTTACTTTGCGCTTGTTAGATCTCATTTACGTAGTAGAGTTCCAAACAAGCATTGCGTTCGTGAATTAGAAATAATAATAATAAAAGGTCTTTATTGAAGGGCGAGATTGAGAATTCTTAGTCTCTCTTTACATCTAACCCTTTGTCATTGGAAATTTAAAATAAAGAGATACCTCTTATGAAATGCTTGAAAGATAAATCAACGAAAGAAAGGAAATATTATGTGGGGATACATATTTCGCGGAAATCGTTCCGCGTAGATTCTTTGGTTTTGTTTAGAATAGTTGCAAAAAATAATTAACGTCACCAAGGTGCTTCTGGACTTGTATTGGGGTTATTGAAATAAGCTATGATTATAGGTTAAACTTGCTCAATCAATGCAGATATATTATATTTTCAGTGGACTTAGTAGACACTATGCATCCATTCTGTAACACAGGTCGATCGAATACTGCGTAAAAATGAGAAAATAGACGGTAGAACTAGCAATTTAATAGATTATTTTTTCCGCGGAGTAATCTGGACTACTTCAGATTAGATAAATAGACTTATGATGCATTCACTCCTTGTTACACGCCGCAAGGTGGCTTGCGGGATTCGTGTAGGTGCAAGTATACCAAATTTGAAACTTTTCCTCTTTCTATCGGAGATAAAGGTTCGAATGCAATTTTTTAGGGTAGAGTTCAAAGCCCATAGCTTATCATTGCTGTCCTGCTCTAATGATGGCCTTTCGGAAAGAACAGAACGGGGACTGTATCATACACGGCTGTTATTGTAAGTGCTGTTTTCCGTAATTAATAGGAATTCCCTGGAGAATGATGAATGTTTGACCTAACGTGATCCTCCAGCCAACCAAGCTGCTGATGCGAAGGCGATGTACCTGACAATGGCGTAACTCCGCACCAAAACCACGGGTTTATCTGTGGGAAATACCAGTCTTAACATAATTAATACTTCCAGTACGGAATTAATCCAAATATGATTCGATTAGATCAAATTCCTTCACTTTTCTTTTTCCGGCATATGGAATTATTCTAATTTTCCGTATAATTGCTCCTGCACACGTACATACGTTGTTTTTGCGCAACTATTGTCTGTTAAGTATATCCTCACGGCTGCGGAGGAGGAGCGACAAAAATGAAGCCTTTTAATGGCGCGGGAAGGGAGACCAATCAAAGATGAGCAGATTAAAGCTATTCATCTTTTATGTTATTGAACTTGTCTGCAAACTCGAAGACGTTCATTATCTCCCTGGAGTTCCGTGAGAAATTAGTCTTTCTCAACACTGTGTTGCTACGTGTGATACTGCTTTTCTTACTATACCTGTATCGACCCCCAGGGATCTTAATAGTACTTCTAGGGGTCGATTAAAGTTCCGTAGTCGATTGTAATTCAGATGTATATGTTAATAGATGAATTTCCAGTTAAATGTGTTAACGAGTTGAAAAGCAGAATATAAGAACTGTTTTATATTACTCGAATATAAGCTGAGGGAGCAAAGACAACTTTTCCGGTTGATGAGACTGCTAACCGATAAAGGGAACGGATTAATTAACGGTTTCCGGTTCAGGTTTTCGTTAAACGATTATTATGTATCGATTCGGGTTCGGTTTCAGTTTTTCGTACGGTTCCGGTTTGATTGCCTGAGTACAAGAAGTAGAGATCACATAGGTCGCTCCTAACTGAATACAGTAAGACCCCGCTTAACGCGGGAGATGCGTTCCAATAAGTTCGCGCGCTAAATGAAACAGCGTTAAACGAGGTCGTCTTAGTATGTATATAATGGGGATATGCGAAAAAGAACATAGGATAAGAACATTTGTAACTTTTTTGTTTTATTTTGTAACATTTATTGTTCAATAATTCTTTATTGCATAAATTATATACTTATTTATTACTGATGTCGATTTGTGTAAGGAAGGCTCTTCCTCATTTGGCATCTTTTGTTTCTTTTGTAAATAAGTCATCTAACGTCGTTTGTATTTCCCTGTTTCGTTCAGTAAGCAGTTGTTTGTAGTAGGAGATCGATTTGCCTCTGAACTTTATCAAACTTTAAATCATTTCGTATAAACTAATCATAATTTCCGTTATAGTGGCTACTCTTTTTTTAGATAATCCATTGAAAGTTCCTTTTCTTCCACAGCTTCAGAAACGTTAATTAATTTGGATTAACAAAATCGTGCGCAATTTCTGGGAATCCCAATACCGCGTTCAATTTCGGGTAGTTCCAATAAAACCGCGCAATACTGAAACAGCGTTAAGCGGGGTCTTACTCTACTATGAAAAGTGTTATAAATAGTCATTGTGCTGCACTTCCGTGGATGTTTTCCTCTCATGGCAGTCTAGCTCAGTGAGTAAAGCAAGGGTGAACTACCTCACTCCTCATCTAGCCTAATAAACTTAATTTTTCTTTCAGAACTTCTTGTAGTTAATAATGGATTTTTCAAGATTCACGCCAACCTTTGGGCTGAATGACAATTGTTTCTCTTCCATTTCTCTATGTTGAAATGCGCAATTGATGCTTACCGAGCTGAAACTATGACTCAGAAGTTAGGATTTCGTCTACGACGAATTTTCTTCGAGCCTCTTCTATATTTCCCCGTCTTCTATTTAAGACGAAGGTCCTAAGTACGTGCCTCCTACATAAGCGCTCATGCAACCAAGCAGAAATCCGCCATCCCTCTGTGCCGTCTGGAAAACGACGTCATCTTCCTTCAAGGACGTTGAGGTACCAAGTCGAAAATGATGAAATTGAAACCTGAAAGAAATAATAAGACGATGGATGCTCTGTGTTTTGTTGACTGGCAGACTGTAAAGATAACAGTTGCCAAATATCTTGTTAGTAATCTGAAACTTCAACAGGGGAGTGGAACATGTTCCCTCGGTAGCATGTCGATAACTTAAGATCCTGACTGTAGTCAGATACAATTGTCCAGCGGGTTTATCCAGAAAAGTATTAAAATTAATAATCATCCCTTTCTTAGAAAATTTTGTGGAAGATGGCGCCCAAGGTAAAGTTTTGATAGTTATTTCGTTGGAGCAAGCAGAGTTTAGTAACGAAAATCGAGGCAAAAGTAAATAATTGATATTTCTACTAGAGATACTCATCTGAAAAGACTTTTTTTCACCTCGAGGGTTGAGAGAGTATCTCTCTCTTTTCCAGAACAGTCGGTCAGTCATTTCAGCTTCTTTTTCATGTCAGTTATACATGCGTGGCCATAGTTTTCCCTTAAAACTTTTGCTATCCTCCGTGATTATAACTTTTTCCTATGTATACATCCTTTGCTTCACTCTTTTAGTTTTGGACAGTAAGTTACTTAATAAGAAATGTACACTGTATATAGACCTACAGTTGTACAAGGAAGGATATTTATACATACGACCTACGTAATATAGTTATACTGTTAGTTACTAGTACGCTCCGGGTCTGTCCGGCAGACAAAGAGTGAACTTGCTATATCTGTACTATTGATTCACATGGAAACAATGAGTGATTGAGCAACAATGAGAAACATCCGCTCATCTTTGAAAAATGACTCGTTGATCAGTGCGAAAAATAAACGTGATAATAACGGAGATAGGAAACGTGGCGATGGGTCGAAGAGAAAACGATCAACACGGTTATGAAGCAAGTATATTGGACCGGGACTCGTTTTAAGATAAGATTGCGTAATTAAAGCCGCGATCGATTGAAAATAACGGACGGGGAGGAGGGGACAGATTTCGAAAACTAGACAAATTGCGCCAAGTGAGCAATAGAAATGATCACGGAGACCGGATAATTTCAGAGACCTCGCCGTAACAACGACTGTTCAATTTGCAGATAACTTACTAATTACGATAATGATCTATCGCTCGTTCACGTTTATTGCGGGCCTCTGATATTCTGAAATCGATTATATGATACGCTATCCCTTCTTCACCGTGATTCCTTTTGTGTCGGATAAGATCTGTTGAGAAACTCCGATTTTGTTGTAGATACTTTCGGATAGACCTTTTGAGACGACTTTCATTTTCTGAAACCTCAGCATGTACGCCATGCAAACACCCATTCGCTGCTCGTTTTGCTCTTTCTCTCTTTTTATTTCTTCAAGGTTTTCCGTAAATGAAGTATGCATTCGCGGAATGGGTGTGTGGTGTATATTTAGAAAAACTTATGCACGGCTATGTTGCTGTGGAGCTGTGCTAACGAAGGCAAAAGAAAGATGTGGCTAATTTCTCGCTCGTAAATAGAATAGCAGTAATTAGAATGTCTTGATTAAGTATTTGAATATCCCGAATAGATCTAGGTTTCTAAGGTAATGTGACTAAATTATGCATTAGCCTTGTAAATGTGTAGACGTTATGCAGATGACTCTAGGATACTGAATTTATTTCTAACTAAATTATTTGAGGATATCATCAATGTATACCTTTAATAAGTGTTGTATACCGCAATTTATGTTGGGGTCACTTGATTGTTCCTTTGTAGAATTGGAAGTGATAGGATACCATTAACCAGTTTCCTAATCCAGTTATAAAATCTTTCCTGGTTAGTATCGCTTCAGTAATACGAGTGTGATAATAGGAAGTGCTTGGAGATGTACTTTGTGGGCGATTTAACAATTGGTTAGTGTGAAATATTAAGCGGGAATGGATAAAATCCCAAATTCAAGTTCCGGTTTCATTCCAGTAGTGACCTTCAAACCGGTTTGAAACTTTTTTGGTCCTATGTTACATGCCTTTTTAATTTTTTTAACGTGTTCTTTTTAATGTGTAACTTTTTGATAACATTATATCTAATTTTAGAATGAAAATCGTGATGTTAAAGAAATAAAGTACGAGTTCAGTTATTAAAATTAAAATCTCCGTTCATGAGTTGCGAAGCACAGTTGCAGATTAGTAGATATATCCATAAGATGAAAAAATATCGTAAATTTTCCACTTTTTATAATACTCTCGACCGGCTTCGCTACCGGGGTAGCATCGCCAGGTAGCGAAACCGGTAGAGGATATTACAAGGTGTGGAAAATTTACAGTTTTTCTATTCTGTATCTTCTGTAACATAATCTTCCACAGTAGCCCCTGAACATGTTAATTTGTGATGTATACATTGTTTCCTTTAATGGGAAATTGTAACGAATATCAGACTGGATTAAATATCAGCTTACGGTTTCAACTCTGGTTCAACAATTTTAATTTTTCCGCTCGGGTTCGAAATTTACTCCGGCGAAAATATCGTTAACCACGGTTTCGGTTTTCGTTTCAGTTCCGGTTCGATGCCCTGATCAAAACCGGTTACTCGGCTGTCTTTGGCACTCTCCAGCTGTAATAAATCCTCTCTCGATCATATTCCTCGCCAACTTCCCTTCGCTCACCCTCAATCAACATTTCCATTCCGTTCCTCTCCCCGCGCTAACTGCCTTAACACCCTAACGAAAAAATGAAACAACTCCTTCTTTCGGATTTCGTTAATTATTCATCGAATCGAAGTCTTCTCTTTATCCCCTTCCCCGCTTGACTCTCACATTAGCATCTCATCCTCTTCCCTCTCCATCTCAACTCTTTGCTTTGTTCTTAGCATTCCTCCCGGCACTTTCTCTCACGCACTTTTCATCCGTCTCTTGTGCTCTTTCCACTCGTGCACCGACACTCACCAGCACCTTTCCTTCGGCCTTCCGCACCCTGTGATTTTACCCTACGTTCAAACGAACTCCTCGTTGCACTTTTTCTATCCCTTCCACGAATCCCGGTTCCACTTCTAGACTCCTTCCCTTTCCCGTGTCTTTTCTCCCCAAGTTGGATGTGAAGAGTTCAATCAGTCTTGCTTTTTCTCGAAGTAGTTTTCGGCCGATTATACTTCACCATAATCAACGCCTATGCAATCCTGCGTAATTTTTTCGTTGGAAAGTGCATTTGCAAGTGGTGATTGGGAATCCATCCTGAATCATCGGAGTACTATTTTTCCGTCTGCTTCCAACATCGATCGTAGATTTCAAAGATTGGGGTTAAATTACCGTAAACTGCGTGCGTTTCTGCGTGGTTCTTCGCACTTTCCGACGTTTCATTTCTCATGTCGAGGAAGTCCGCACTTCTGTACTCTACTTAATTTGATTCTCAGACGATGTCTATCCCTTCCAAACTCCCGAAGAAAAGGAGTTCTACTTAAAGACTCATGCAAAATGGTCAATTCCAATTCCATTGCATAACTTAGATATTTACGTTTATAATTGTTGCATTACTTTTCGTACATTATTTAAAGCTTATAAATGAAGATATATATCGGAAGTATTTTCAATGAAAATTATCGATTTAAAAGTTAACTTGCTGGTTTTTCTGTAATCTTCCTACCTTATAACAAATTACGAATGAAACTCAATTTTTTGTATTTTCTAGTGATTGCTGCGTTTCAATTCATCTCTGAAAACGCTAATTTACGGAATCCTGCGTTATTTTATAAATTTTCAATCAATATTCTTCATTATTATTGGTTATGTTCGTCTTTAAGGCCTTAATTGTAAATTACTGTTATATATAGATGTCACGAATCGTTTGATCTCGTAAAATCTATAATCGGAAGACGCGTACAGCTAGGAGTGGTCTAATTTGACTAAAAATTTGAATAATAAAGACGTGACAATTATTACCAATTATTATCGTTCGAAATTAACTTACAGAATAATCAAAATATTTATTTGATTTAATAATCAAAATTCCCGTGTGGAATTCCAAAGAAATAGGATCATGTTTGAATTGAGTTCCCTTAGAATTGTGCAATTTCAGAATTTCATTGATATCATCCAAACGCTTATTCTTTGATTGACATATTCTTTCGATGACAAAGCATGATTCACTACAATTCAAAGCCTAGCTGTAGAATCGTACGGAATCGATTGGATTATTTCGCTTGTGATTGGTAAATTCTGTTTTGATTACTGTAACGCTCGATTTATCTTCGACAAATCATTCGCTCCATTGTATAACCTTCAATTAAATTAACAATTGCTGCTGCTGTTTTATTGTGGTTCGCCATATAAATGGACAATGATCATATATCGCTCAAAATTTATAATTTCTACGCGAAACTAACCTGTTTATCACAAATAACATTAGTTTATCTTCGCAGCTTGAATTATGAACCTTATGAAGAGGCATCAAAACGTTAGATCATCGCTTGATAAAAATATAACGGTTCTGAATAATTATTACGGATTAGCAAAGTTATATTGCGTAGTGAAAAGTGAAAACCAACGTTACAACTCATTTTGATAGAAAAAACGAAACAGTGTTGGTTGAATATGAATTAAAAATGGGTTTCATTAACTACTTAAATAATGATGAAGTTATATATTTACATGAGTCTCTCTTCGAACGATATTGATGCTAAAAGTCTAATGATCTTTATTTTTGGTATAGGAATTATTTCGAAAGAAATAGTCTGAGGAAAAATTATAAGTAACATCTATGTGTACACTTCAATGGCTAGAATTTCTCCTACGGGCTTTAATCATTAAAAATATTCACGTTTCATTCCTTCGTCATTAGTGTTCCAAATTATCAGTAATGACGATGGCACAGTCTATTTCTAAAGCTGTAGAGGTGATACTTCTGCGCCTAATCAGGCCTTGATTATCGGACCAAAAAACAAAGTTGATTTTTACTTAAGGATCCGCCTCTTTCGAGTTTATATTACACCAGATTATATGATTGCACTTCAGATCCGTGTCTATATTTAGCAATAATTCCTGCAGTCTAGGTTCTGCCGCCGTCGCGATTCATCAAACTCCCTTTACTTCCGATCTTCACTTCCTCTTTCTCACTCTCATCCGCCAGCCCCGTTCCGCGAACGCTTTCCGTCAACTTTCATTTATTTCGAGCTCATCACGCTGCCAGGAATTTCCACCGTATGCTCCGTTTACGAGCGTTAAAGCGACATTTAATTCATGAATCGCTCCCATATTTTGCCCCCCTTCACCCATCAAATCTCACCTTCCGTCAAACCTGCGTTTCTCTCTCTTTCCACATCTTTCTCGTTCTTTCCCCTTCTCGTCGGCTCCTCTTTTCCGACATTTCTCCTTTTCTCCCCCTTTCTTTCTCCCCTCTTTCGAGAAGGCGCTCCCTCGTTTCTTACTTCTCCTACCTACCCCTCACCCTAACTCAATTATTTCCTGCCATCCGCCGTTGACATGGTAACAAGTCTCTCTCCGCTTGCGTCTGCGATTCTTTTTACCCCCTCGACACTCCAACTTCGCAATGGTGTGTGTTTAGCTCGCGCCTGCGTGCAAGAAAAATGCTCCAGCGTCTGTATCATTACCGGATCAAAATTTCAATTTTCGTTCCTCCGTTTCGTCGGTGAATAATTACGCCGCGGAGTGGGTACGTGGGTTTATTTTATGTAGTAATGCTTCCCGAACGCGAAAATGGAGATTGAGGTTTTCAACGCAATCGGTGGAAGTGCTGCTTCCAGCTCGCGCCCCGCGACTCGCGCGAAAGCGTTCCGCAGATTTTTCTATCTCCGCGCTGCCTGGCGGGAAATCCCTTTACTAATTAGGGGTATTCGATTGACGCGTGGTTTATATCATTCGCCGATGAATCCGTTTTTGGAAATGTTCGCATCCGGGGTATCGATTCTCGGGGACAGTTGCACCGACACCTGGTTGGGAATCTGGGGACGGATTTGAAAATTTCCGCGACTTTTCTCGCGCCCCCGATCTAAACGCTTCGGCCGGGGGCTGCTGTTGCTGGGGAACTTTCGAGCTTTAAAAACTGCGCTAATACGTCGAATCTTCGAGGATAGCGTTGGTAGTAAGTGAGAGACTGAGGGAGAGTCGCCTTTTGCATACATTATATGGAGCTCGCGAGGTGTCCAACCCACTTAACCACGTCCTATCCCCGACATAGATCCTCAGTGACGCCAACCGTGTCCAACTTGCACACCACATACCATATGCAGCTCATTAAAACTGTCTCTTCCCTAGCTCCCCTGAACAGTGTCACGGAAAATTTTACGACGCCCAAAAAAAATTATGCTTGGCGCTGTACGTGAATTTAGTGCTTGCTCACATGAATTTCAGTCAAAATAGCTCTGCTGGCTGGGATATATATATCACTACTCTTATTTGAAGGATTAAATTATATTATTATTAGGCTTATTTGCTTTTAGGAATATTTTTCCTTGGTAAAGACAAAAGAAGAGATGGAAGAAGAGATCCTAATTGAGGGATGGCGAACTCTAGATGGCAAAAGTGCCGTGATTGATTAATAAGAATAGCTTTCGTGACAATCTGGTGCCATACCACAGAGTGAGATGCTGTTATTATTTAATTTATTATATGGGATTCCGGTTAACCAAGTGGGCAACATTTTCGACTTCGGTGAAAGCGGTCCCGGGTCCGATTCCTGGTTGGGACCTACGTGCGGAATGACCTAAGCTGTCGAAGCACTTTTAGTAATTATAATAATTATTATTGTTAATTATAATAATAATTATTTTTTATAATGTCAAGAAATTAGTTTAAGATAGAGTAATTGTCATAAATAATCATTCATTATTATTGCTAACGAAAAGGATCCATATTTATTTACTCTCTGGCGTATTTATTGTTTATGATTTGGCGAGGAGCAAGAATTAAAATTATTTCCTGAAGCTATTCCACTGTCAATATAGATCCACTACATTTATCGCGACAAAACGGCATTTAAAACGTTAATCGGGGATTAGATCACATGGAAATCTCTTTAATCGCATGCTTCTTGGCTGCTACCTCCACCTCCTTTGAAAAGTTTCTAGATTCGCCTCTAATGCAAACTATAGCATGTGTCACATCAGGACAAATTTTGCCGCAAAAACGCCATGAGCCGAAGGAGGAATAACGGGGAGAAAAGTGGTTTGAGTCGAAGTCCGTCATCTCTCTCCAGCCATTTCTCACTCCTTACCTTCCTGTCTTTGTCTTTTCCAACTTACGACAGCAAAGCAACAACAGTGGACACTCGGGATGTGAAGGAAAAGGGGGATGGAATATCGCCGCTAACTCTTTATACGGATCTCCGTTAATGCATTTCTCGATCTGGGAATATCTCTCATCTCACCCACTCATACACTTTCCGTTCTTCACTTCGTCGCTTTCATTTAATCCTTTGTTCATCACACGGATGATGCATAATTATTAACCACCATTTTCCATCCTTCCTGGCGATATTCACCGAGATGAAGAAAGCGAGGTAAATCAAAGACATCAATTACGAGATATTTATAATGGCGAAAAGAGCTGGACTTGCTCAAGTGATGAAGGTCTTTGGCGTTCATCTCAAGGATGTTCCAGGAAGGATTATTCTACGCATAGATTTTGGCCAGTTTGGTTGTGGGCGTGCTATCCTTTTGGAGTTTATCTTCCAATGCTCTTTAATAGTATTGATTTAGGCTGATTATTGGAAGTAGTTTTCCTTTAGCAAAATATCTTGAAGCGGAAGAAAGCAAACGCTATTGAAACTTATGAGTTATTCAGTCTAGAAGCAGGTTAGACTATGAAGTGTTTAAATTTCTTGTTTATATTGTGTTTATTTTAGATATGTAGTTAAGGTTTCTTTGATGAGTATTTGGTTACCTAATCACACTTTCGCACACGAAACTTACTCAGCTCATATATTATTCTTTATTATATCTATATTTTTGTTACGTTTAACTTTCTGTTGTGATTCATTTTACCTTACGTAAGTGTTTAAGACAAAAAATCACTTTCTTCAGATAAATTCAATATCCTGTGTTATTTAAAATTTTTAAAGACTTTTTATGCATATTTACACTTTTCTTCACTGTTCCATCTCACAGCTCCTTCTCTTCGCAGGTGTTACTCTGCTGTAGATGCATTTTTTCCTTCTTTGTGAAAAATAACTTGTTCAATTAAACGGACTTATTCTTTTTCTCTCCTTATTTTCATCATTCTTTATGAACTATCTCATGCTACTGAATACCATATCCTCACCAACGGGTTAAATGACAGATGTGAATATTAAGTCTTATTTGCCTCCAAATAAAACCGTATATATGAATAATTCGTATTATCTTCGCGTAATGTGGCTTTCAGTCATATCCTTGCCTCAAATAGGCTTACAAATGCCTGTTTTTATAATCGAAATTCAGAGTATAGAAAAGCTAAAAAGCAATGAAAGTGTCTATCATTTTGATAACTGTTTTGTCATCCTCTCGACCCAAAGGAATACCCTCTCGACCCAAATCGCTTATTTAAGCCCAACATTGATATTTGTGAGAGAATTGGAAAGGAAAGGAAACCTTTATCGAATAAAGTTAATTGCGAATTAAGTTAATACCTTTGAGCTTGTATTATTTTCGTAACTATAATCAAGGATATGTCTCGGTATATATATGCATTTGTTAAGATACTCTAAAACTCGACAGGCCGAAGTTCAGCAACTATCAAACTCTATGTTTTGTGGAATTTTGCTACGCAATATAAGGACAATATCTCGCGTATAATAGCAAATACGGAACAAAATTCCTAGCTTAAATGTATTTGAAATACTCCTAAAAGTTACCGCGGAAATGTTTCGATCGAGAATCGAAAGTCGCTGAATTTTATTCTTGGCTTAAAATAATATTCTAGTACCCCTAACTGAAGATATTGCTCTTGATACAGCATTTTGATGAATGGGATACATAGCATTCGTCATTTGGTGCAGGATCGAGAGAAATGTGCCTGTAATTTACATTTGTTTCAGTTCTGTGATGATACGACAGTCATAGCTACTGAGGTATGAGTGATTCCGATTAATGAAACTCATTTTGACACTCTTTCTTGAATATTTTAAGAAGTCTCTTTCATTGGGTCATCATGTCGCACTTACGTTTACTTTTCCAGTTGCAGCATTCCATCTCAAATCAAGACAAAGGTAAATTACCTCACTCCTCATCATGCCTAGTAAGCCTCAATCGACATCCAAAGCTTTCTATTCGTAATGGAGGGGATGGAGATCTAAGCAATTTTCGAGCTGATGACTCTACCGATAGAAAACCAAGAAAATAAATTCCTTCGCACGCACCAAAATTTTCGTCTCAAAAGTGATTTTTTTAGTTGCTCCGTGAGACTAAGGAATGAATTTCCAGCCTCGCTAATAGATACCACCTTCTAGCCATTTTCCTTGCGCATGGAACCCGTTTTGATATTTTAACGACGTCGAGCAGGCCATCTATATCCCAACGCATACGCAGGACGGGTAGTTGCTGCTCGTTACTTTTATAATTCGGTTTGGGGAAAATAAACACGAATCGTTGCGTACCTCATCAAAGCGATTTGAATTTATTCGAATATTTTTCGTCATTAGAACGATCAAAGGCTGAGATTGTACGGATAGAGCAGGGAAAGCGAGGACGGGGTGTGTGCGGAGCGCAGTGTTTCGACTCGGAGGCAAAGTACATTCGTAGAAATGGTAGAAAACCAGTGACCCGGGCCCCGAGTATGCGTGTGAGGTTCGCAATCGATGTTGCAGCGTTTCAATGCTTCCAGACTCGGAGAGGGAAAAAGAGGGTGAGATTATGGAAGGAGAATTTGCTTCGCCTCCCATTACGACCGATTCCAGCAACACTGCTTCGGATGTGGCCCGCGTTTAAACTATTCCAGCAAGGCAGTGCCAAGACGTTTCTTACGGGAGACCGATTCCACGCTAATTAGCACGGAACAAGTTGACGTTAGGTGGTTAGGTTGTTATGTGGGAGATTCGGTTAATGCGGGGAGCGGTGAATTGCGAGCTATTTGCGGCCGAGTGCGGGGATGTGAGGGCGTTAATACGCGGACATCGCGAGGATGGGGTGACGCTTTCCGATTTGTTGGCTCTTGTATCCCGGATCGAAATATATGGGCGCAAGAATTCGAGCTGCAAGTGTGCGTTCGCTCTTTTTCGAATTGCTCATTGAGGAGAAATGGAGAAATAATGCGGATGCATCGGAATCGGGGTTTCGACGGAAAGCCTCTCGCGTCCCTGGACCACGATTGGACCGCGATCGAGATTCTAAAGCGGGATTCGCGAAATGCATACAGGGATTTCTCGAGTATTTCTCGCGAATTGGTGGGGAATCCGCTACCCGCTATCCGTATCCCGAGAAATCTTGGGACACAAGAACTGATTATTCATTAAATTACTGGCTTTAGCGTTGGCTACAACTTATTTCTTGCGCTTCGAATTCATCATCTTTCCTTATCTGCATTTTTGATGCGAGTATGCATTTATATTGTCTAATTTTTCAGTAGTGTTTCTGACATATCCCTTTTTCTTATTTTCACATTTCCCCCCTTATTTTTTAATTTTAGTTGCTCCCGTCAGTAGATCTCGTAGGTTTTTCATGCCACTCTTCTCGTGGGTGTTTTCCTGCCGGATTTTATTTTTTCTTAAGTGTAGACGTAGGTTTTTTAAATCCGTATAATATTTCCTTCTTATATTGCTTTTTCTTTTGTTCCACTCCCAAAAGCTCTTTCTTTAAATATTTCTGTCCTAGGGTTGGGTGTAAGATACTAACTAGTCCAGAAGTAAAGTTGTTTTATTATTATTATATTGATTCATGTCGATCGACGTATGTTCGATATCATCACTTCTCCTTCATCCTCCTTTGATTTCTTCCCTAATCCGAGTTAACTAAGTTATTTTCCATGAACTTTTGTACTTCCTGTCTGCACAAATCTATTGTCTTCTCTTTTATCTTTTGGTTAACCTTCTTTTATACTTTCTGGCCATGTTATTTTAAAGTAACATACAAGGATTTAATTTGTACTGTTCCACAAAGGTACCTTTGTGGAACAGTACAAGTTAATACACATTAAAGTGTACAAATTAGTGCACATTAGAGCATCGTATGTCATTTTGAAGATGGAGTTTCATCAGATATCGCTCACCCAAATTAATTTCATGTTATTTCACTCCTAATGTTTAGATGTTCATTCCGTTCAAGAGTAGGGTTACTTTCGTTCGATCACCAATCTTAGGCAAACCCATTTCGCGCTTCTCTTGTTTTTTTTTTCAGGTAACTCCTCCTCGCTGCAGCTGTATCACTTCAATGATGTGTCATTTATCAAGGTTTTTGTGAACATGCTATTTTTATCCGTTTCGGTACCTCTTCGTTCATAGTTTAATCTTCCCATTTAATATATTTTCTCATAAAGTCTCCTTCTTCCATTATAATTCAGCCTGGTATTCTGGTCAATATTAGCTCTTATGTTATCATTAGCCTCCCATGAAGCAATGCTCAGTAGTCTGTCGCCCTTATAATGGTGTAGCTGAAACCGGTCCTCTAAATGCAAATATTTTGGAAATTACGAAGTTATTCTTCGCTTAATAATAAAATCGATGTTGTTAGGCGTGACTTCGTGGAAAGCCATATCTTTGCTTTTATTTTTGCTTTCATTGCATTATTCTTCACTTATTTTTAAGTGATACTTTTCCAGGGATGGCGAACCTGTGGCACACGTACCCTATCTTTGTTGTGTATTCTTCACCTAACAAATAGAGCTCCAGAATAAATAAATGTGGATTCTGTTCCTTGCCAATTATAATTAATGATTGTTTACGTAAATTATTACATCTTATACATCGTTGACATAACAAAACAAATAATGTTTGCATCTCACTCTACAGTTTGGCACCACAACATCACGCAAGTCCTTTATATTTATCAAATATGGTACTCTTACCAGAAAAAGTTCGCCATCTCTGCTCTATTCTATGCTTTAGAACACCATTTTCCTTCTTTTTTGGTTAACTCGTGACACATTTTTATCCAATGAATATAATTCTCCGGAAACTTGTTTGTACCGAGGTTTTTTCCTTTCCAAATGTTTAGCACAGGTGTCTTGATGTGCAGTGGATCCTAAACNCAAAGTGAAAAAAAGTTCTTTATAAGGAAATATTTCAATTTTCTCACAAAATTTGCTAAAAATCTCATATTTCTTAAATCAGTAAATCGAAGAAATATGATAAATTCACGAACATGTGTGGCTTATCTATGCCTTGGTAAAAAAAGTACTTATCATGTATCTGAATGAAATTCTTGTTAATGAGATCATCTTACCTGATGAGGCGCACATGATGAAATAAATGCCCTCTACCGGGAAATCCTGTTTTTTTTATCTTCGTTCATCCGACGTATGCTTGATTGATGTAGCGGATTTTATGGTTGAATTCTTTCTTTAGCACAATATTCCTTTCTTCCTTTCTGTATCAGCGGCACAGATAAGAAGATCTTTGTGTATTTTCTATATATGTACTTTGTATGGTTATGTTCTCCCGAAGAGCCAAGTTATGCTCGATGTTTCGCAAAATACGCTTATAACAGTCAAGGAAATAGATTGTGATTAGTAAACGTTGCTCAGAAAAATCAAATGCTCTAACAGTAAATTAGCTCAAACTAACACTTTTTAAAAGAATTCGAAGCACTCAGATTGGCTTTATGTAAATTAATCCTCCCGAGGAATGGCTGGATCCTCAAGCCCTCAGCCGTTGGATACAACAGCTCCAGTGATGGGATGAAGCTTACTGGCAAGGTATAATCAATATGGTTGGACTTTACTTCGTGAAACGCCATTTTAATAAATGAGAAACGATGGACATCGTAATTTCCACACGATTTTATTAATCGACCGGTTTCGGCTTTCCAGACGTCGTCATTTACAACCCATGGAAATATTGAGAGAATATGTATCATGCACATAGTTTTGATGATAAGGTACCTTACCTTACCCTCCTTAGAAGAAGGTAGGCAAGAGGGGGAATGTGGTATTCACTGTTTATCATCATGCAGGAGTTAAAATGCATTAGAACGTGTATTTCTTAAAAAAGAAATTCCGATGCTTTTGCGACATTTGCGTATAAATAAAAAGTTTGTTGAAATTCTTTAAAAATTTTCAGTACTGTAGTAGTAATGTTAAAAGTGCTTCGACAGCTTAGGTCATTTCGCACTTAGGCTCCCACCGGGAATCGAACGCGGGATCGCTCTTGCCGAAGTCGAACGCGTTACCCTCTTGGCTATCCGGGAGCCCATTTTCAGTAGTGTGAAAGTGATTCCGTACGTAAGAATATGACTTATTTTAGATTCATTTCTAACATAATCGCAGAAAAAAACGAAAAAGTTACATTCTAATATATCACTATAAATCACTATTATAATACATACATATACTACGTATTAGATATTGCTTGCTTTCTTCTCTGAGATGGAATGGTGGTTTGTGGTGTGGCTTATGTGGTTTCGGAAGAGAAAATGTCCGCGTAAGCGCTCCACAATGGCACCATGAATCACACTTCAGCATTCAATAAAGAGTGACGAAATGAATTGCATTATTCAGCATCATTCACACCTCGGTTGCATTAAAATTATGATAGCCATGAACAGGGCTGAGAGAAAAGTGAATTGAAGATACGTTGTCCGCTCTCCTGTACCAAAAGATAAATGAAATATATTCCATTATCAAGATGTAGCTATGTAGATAGTAGCAGAAACATCTTGTCGGTAGATATTAATGATAATTAAAGTGACATTTTAAGTGAAGAGCTGGGATTAGTTATTAGTAACTTGGAAAGTAAATCCCTTATTTTCCATCACACACCAAGTCAAATTCCTTTTTCTGATTCATTGTATTCAGAATGTTTCCCAAAAATTTCATATTTACACAAATGATAAATTTATGCCGATACTTAGTTGAAGCATCATTTTAGAAGGGTTTCGACACCTGAGGTCATTTTGCACGCATGGTTATTATGCACATATGAGAATGGAACATGGAATTTTTGCAAAAGGCGAACGCGCTACCCACTTGGCTACCCAGGATCCCGACGAGGTCTTATTTAATTACGATTATATTACGATTCAATGAATATTTAATCCCGACAGTAAGACACATTTTTAAAAAATACTTAAACCATGAGTACTTATGATAAGCTCCTTCGATATTAGTTATTTATTGGAATGAAATATTTCCCGCGAAATCACTCTACCTTTCAGAATTGTTTCCCATTTCACGAAAAATAAATTTCTTCGAGATAATGATTTTACTCGATTTAAGCAGAAAACTATTTCTTTACAGTATGGCTTTACTTGACCAATTTAAATACAGACCACCCCCTAGCACATGTTTTATCTGACTCGTGAGGAGAAGCGTTTAATCATACTCGCTTGAAATATTCAATCAGATGTCAATTTTCTTAATTTTACGTGTATTGTCGCCTCTAAGAAGTCGAAGATACCGCCGTGGAACTGCGTAATCGTTCGAAGTGATCAATCACACGCACACTCACGTATCACAAATTTGTTACGGGCTGGACTAGTTCGATCTATCGAACGGTTTTCGAGAGTACGATTGTTATTCAAAGGCTCGTCGGCGAGAGCCGTGTTCCGTTAGCTCATGGGGAACTGTTTCATTCCGAGGGCGAAGTGTCAGACTGGGCTAGGAGAATGCGATCGATGAACCACACGAGAAAAGAAATATGGAAGGTTGGAAGGGTCGAAGGTGACTTCCAGAGTGACAATGCATGTATCCGTGCTTAAAAGCGTCGGTATGGGGAATCAGTCGGCATCCGCGCCTCGTGACCGCTCTCGCCCCGAAAGGCAAAGTCCGATAAGTGATTACGCAAGTATTATTTGGGAGATGATAGACTCTATCGGACGCCCCCTTGGAAAAAATTACTCCCACGGATCTCCTGCCGTCCGAGCGGATCGTAAAGAGACCGCGATTGCCTCACGCACCCCAACTCGTGAGAATCCACCATTCACACCCCCGGATAAAAAGAAGAGATAGACCGCGGGATCAAAGCATCGAAAAACATACTTTTCGACGCATTTTCGCTCGTCGCCTTCGCGATCATTAATGGCCCCGATGCATCGCGGCGTATCGGCGTATAATTTAGTCGGATGCAAATTTATGGGCGGTGGTTTGCGTGGGTCGTGCGCGTAGCACTTAGAAGGGTAGAGATACAAGGGGTCGCGTCAGGGTAAAAGACTGGGATGGAAATGGTAGGAACCGTTGCCGCGATAAATCTATATCGTGGACGTTGAGGATGCGTAGGGTTGTGGTTGTAGGTGGAGAGTGCATGGCGGATGGAGGAAAAAACCATCATGAAGGTCCGTCTTCACTCCCTCGCTGCTAAATGAGCCCCCCACTTCTCTCGTTCCCCGCTGATCCCACTCTGTATCCGTCCCACACCACTCTTTCAACGTCCCACTCCTAGCAGAGTCGCGGGGGCACCGACCTAGCAAGAAGCGCCACTCATTATCCAGGGTAAACGATACGGGACGGCGCGAGGGTGTGGAATAGGGGATGGCGGGGGTGGAGGGGCTTTGATAGAGCCCAGCCCCACCAAGAGCTATGAAGTGGATGCATAGAAACTTAGCTTCGTCTATGCATTCTCTCGATTCGCTTCTAGGCCTCCCTCGTACCTGCCACCCTCTACTCATCCCCTCAATCATACTTCTTCCTTGTCCGCCATCTTCCGCGACCTGTTTCTTCATTATTCTTCGTCCTTTATCTACTCCGCTGCCATTTCCTTCTCCTCCTCTCTGTCATCCTCGTGTGCAGAGATTGGCTTATTTCGTACTCGACGCTTGCTAGGTTGAAGCAGGGCACATGAAGTGAGCGCACCGTAATGAATCTTGGAAGTTAGCCTTGGGGGCGAATGGCTCTCGGCGGTGGTACATGGTTCTGGGGAGCGATTTGAGGGGACGAGGAAAATAGGTGGAAAAACGGAAGGTTTATTGGTTCTATACCCTATTTTTTACGACCTGCGTTCGTTCTTCCGTTTTATTTCGCCGGTTAAAAGCGTGCTGTAGAATCACTCGCGGAGGTCTCGCGATAGAGCCCAGAAGCTGGTAAACACTGACCTACCTTATGTTTGTCATTCGTTCGCCTGGTTTACAATCTCTGATTTTTCTGGGCATTTCTTTGCAGGAATGGATTCTTAGCGCAAATAAGATTATAATGTTGCAAACACCTTTTGAAAGTGAAAAATAAAAGCTTTTTTCGCGAAGTTTTCAGTTTCACGTGCGTAATCCTCAGGTTAGTTCCAGAAAAAGCCAGCAGATATTTATCTTTCGCGTACAGAATTCTACCATATAGTGCACGTAAGATTATAGCGGTGAAAATACCCGACGAAAGAGAAAACCTTAAGCCCGCCATGTTCTCATATTCGAATTCATATACATGCGAATAATCTTCGAGCTAATAAAATCTCCGTTTATAGGAATCTCGAGCTAATGTAATCTCGATCTCCAAGTACACACTTTTTCCTCCATGAACGGATTTCTATCAAAGCAAGACTCCCTTCGTAGATTTCAAACCTCCCTAACATTCACGTGGAAACAAATTCTACGATATCGTGATATCCTAACTAATGGAACCTTCAAGATGGATTCCTGAGTATCCGATACGGATTAACAGATGTAGAAACTCCGCTTGTTTCGTAGAATTCGACCCCCGAGTAATGAAAGATTAAAGTGGGACGTTACTCATAAAAAGAGTTTGTGAAGGAACTTCCGCGTAAGCAAGTTGAGCCTCTTTTACACTTCAAATATTAAGGAGTCGGTCATTTCCTGCCATTTCCTTTCTCCTCAATTTCCTCTCCTGTTTTTCCATCTGATAGCTTCAACCTCTATTTCCTACTTTCTTCTTTGCTTTTAATGCTCCATCTTCTGGCTCAAATACCAGACGTTTTATTATTATTATTATGATTCCTCTCCCTTCCGCTTTTCACGAGCGCCACTGTCGCGAATAAACTCTAATTAATATCGAATCTCATGCCTCACCTACATTTTCCGTATCAGTGAGAAGAACGAACGCCATTTGGAAAATTAAATCCATGATTTTTCGCTTAATAAGTTGCCTAGAAATTTCCGGGTGCATTAGCTCCCCTTAATGCCTGAATGACTCCGTTAATAATTTTGTTCGCATTGTCTATGGGATCAAGTTTGGCAGCATTATGCGTGTTGTCGGGGCGCGAGCATGGATTGCGGAGGTATGTTAATGATAGGCTTCCATGCACAGCTCGCAGGTATTTCCAGGCCGTGCATATATAAGCAGCTTAAAAAAAGTGCATCCCATTAAACTGAGCGTGTAAATTGGAGGGAGTAGTTGCGTTTAATTACCTAATTGAAGTATTTGCGTCTAACTGGTATGTGTGGCTGGCGCTTCAGCTTCCTGCTCCATGTGTTATTACCAGATGGTTTAGCGTATGAGACATAACCAAAGCGTTACGTAAGCAGAGAATTAGTTATGAATGTTAATTTCAGCTAAATGAGTGAAGAAGGCATAAAAATTCGTTTTTTACACTTTATTAAAACCAAATATTAATATTTATGTAAAAAACTTGCTTAACTTTGTGGGTTTTCCCTTAAAATTTGGCTTTTCGTGATCGCTGTTACAATTGGGAGAAACTGAAGGAAGATTCTGCAACCTTACAAATATTATTAATAATTAAATATGTATTTATACCGATACTTATTATTATGCATTATCATTCATAATTATCAATTTATGATGGTTAATTTTAAGTAGAATATCAATATTTATAATTATATATTTATTTCTACCTTTTCCTGTTATGGATTTCCCCTTGGTTAAGCAATTGATGTCATATTTAAAATACTTTAGGAAAATTATTTTTAAAACTTTGTTCATCGGGTAAAGAGGTATGACCATTAATTTCCCTTTTCTTACTCTTTTATACGAATACTTCGCTACATCAAAACACTTCAGTTAATAAGCTTCTTTCAAGCTTTCTATTCTTTTGCCGATTTATCGGTCTCCCCATTTTCCCTTTACAGATGCCTTTCTCACCTTATAAACATGAAAAACTATATCAAATATATCACGTAAATTGTATATTACCTTCCTAGCCAAAGAAGTTTTACGAGAGGTGCATATTAAGATGAATAGCATATTATAACTATAGCTGGAGATGTCTACTTTCCCCAATCCACTTAATCCCGTAATGGGAAACTACATTTGTATTTGGTTATTTCCAAGACACTCTTGCGACTTCTGTACGATACATCACGATTTGTGGAAACACGATGGCCTAAAAGAGAATGGCAAAGTCCTTTGTATGATCCGTTGAAAAATTTGCGAAATAACTGTATGGGTAAAACTTTGAATGAGCATTAATTTTTGTCTGAAAACGACCTGTACATCTCATCTCAAGATTTCGTACCAAACGTAACAGAGGTTCGGTTTGCATATTTAGTTGTGATCAATTTCTTTTTTTAAGAATTACCGGCCGGAATTACTTAGCCTATTGAAAGTGAAAGTAACGACGCTTTACGTCGTCTGTTAATTTTTTTTCATATTTTCACTTAATTTCCGAAAGGTAAGAAATGCTTACATAGATTCATGGATCAATCGAGTTCGTTTTATTTATTCATTTGAACCAACTTATTTGCGAGAGTTTTAAGCCCATTAATTTAATAAGTCCGGAAGTTATATGCGGTTAAAGATTAGATGGATTCCTACCTACGAAAGAAACGGTCTCTAAAATAATAATCTAATAATCTCCGAAATCGATAATCTTCGAAGCCGCTTTCAGCCTATAACTAACGGTGACCCGTCAAGGCTAATCATTTCCTGTTTTTTTAAACTCAAATGAGAATCGACTCCGTCGTATGATTTATAGCATTCCTTCGGCTTAATATTGATGGCCTTGGCGAAGGAACATCCTATACTGGAATTCAACAAACTTTTAACTTACATCCACTCCGATTGACCACATTTAAATGGAACAGCTGTCCATTCCCGGTAATAGTAAACTCTGATTCTGTGGTTGTCCAACGAAGTACTCCAACCTCTAATATTTCCCTCAGAGGGCGAGATATTCTTACCAATGCATTTACCGTTTAGTTGACAAAAGAGATTATTCGTGCCGCTGACCGGAGACACCAGTCGCTTTGCCTATAATAACAATGCGACTTTATCCGTGCGAAATTAAGACTATCAGGTCTCTTCTTACATCTAACCCTACGTCGTATGAATTTGAAAAGAGAAGGGAAAAATGCAAAGAAGAAAACTACTTTGTGGGTTTGGAAACTTAAGAATGTGAGTGAAAAATCTGCGAAGGCTACCGATAGTTAACTAAGTTCTAAAGAAGAAGCAGGTTAAATCACATCGGGGAAGCAAACAAAAAATACAGATACACTATTTCGTAGACATAACAACTATAAATAAATTTTCATAAAAAGGCTATCCTAAAAACGGAGTGGGACTGTTCTACTTGATAACTTAACTGGTTTAGTGCAAGAGTAGCCTTCTATTCATTGTTCATGCGTCACTCACTTCGTTTTTTTTTTGAGATGCACCATGAACTGCAACGATGAGATTCAAAAAAGGATTACATCAACCAAAGAAGCTTTCAAGATGAGGAGGTAGCTAATGACTATAGGTCTCCATAAAGGAATCAGGAAAAGATTGGAAACATTTTTAGTGTGGATTGTATTGTTGTCTGGGTGTGAAACGTGGACATAAAGTAAAGAGGACATGGTAAGATTGGTGGTCTTCAAGATGTAGTTGTAGCATAGAATAGGATAAGCAGGTTGAAATAGAAAAACAATCACGAAGGGGCTAGAGATGGTTGGGGGTGAGAGGATTTTAATTGAAATAACTAAACGTCGAGAGAGGAAATGGGTGGGTCAAATTTAAGAGGAGGGGGATTGCCAAATAATGAATCGAGGGTAGAATATAAGGGAAAATATAGTGGGGAAGACAAAGGATAAAGATATTAGATAATATAAAGGGTGGGATAAGTTACGAAGAAACGTCAGAAATAGAATTATCAATATCAAGGAACATTAAACTTCCGAAAGATAGATGACTTATATATGTATTTACTAAATTAACAAATTGTAATAAATACGTTATGCAGAATTCAGTTTCTCGTTTGTTCATTTGTGCGACTATATGTAAATTGTGAGAGGAATGATAAATTAAGAATCTGCTCGGAAAGTGGAAGAGTATTCGAGTCCCAGTCGCAAGTTACATTTCCCATTAAAGATGTCTATTTTACCTTTTAACACGAAAAACTATATCAAATATTATAACACGTAAGTTGTAAATTACCTACCGAGCGAAAGAAGTTTTACGAAAGGTGTATATTAAGGTGAATAGATATCATCAGCCGGAGATGTCAGTTCAGTAGACTTTGATTGCTTTCTCCAATTCTTTTTCCCCGTAATTGGAAACCATATTTACATTTCGTTATTTCTAAGATATTCTTGCGACTTCTGTACGATACATTACGAGTTGTGGAAACAGGATAGCCTAAAGGAGAATAGCAAATTCTTTCTTATAGTCCGTTGAAAAATTTGCATACTATCTGTATGAGTAAAACTTTGGATGAGCATTAAATTTTGTTGGGATACGACCTGTACATCTCATCTCAAGATTTCGTACCAAACGCAACAGAACTTCGGTTCGCATATTTAGTTGTGATTAATTTCATTTCTTATGGAATACCGTACACCCTCACTTCCCTTAGTATATGGAACTGTATCAAGCTCACGCATCTGCGTTCTAAGAAATTTCCTAAATATTTCCCTAAAACAGCGTTTCGGAAACTTTCCTTTGATGAAAGACTTGAGATATTCTGGAATTTCGACGAAACACCTGGCTGATTTCACAGGTAGATATCAATGCTCTAGCGATTGCTTTGCCAACCCGCAAAATACGGAGTTGCGTAGTTCCGAACGTGTTTCAACTTTGTATCATACGCATTTTCAATCGGAACCACCGCGAATTTTAAATTTTTTATCAAAACTCATTGACATACTTGCCGAAACGCTACGATAGAGATTAAGCCCTTTCATCCTATCCAGCGACTGTGCGTTTGATCCTAGGAGCGAGTTTCAATAACATATAACCAGGTGTTGCTTGGTTGTAGCATTTATTAAGTCCCATACCCGTTTGAGATCATTACCGTTGGCTAAGTCCAGTGATGCCTTTGCAATTAAGGTTTGATGGACCGAGGCCTAAGTGGGCCCGTGGGGTCTAAAGACAGCGTGGGCGTAAAGGTTTCTTTGCTGGATGCCGCACCTGGCTTTTGCCGGATGTGGCGTGGGTGGTGAGGAGGGCGAGTACTGTGCTATAGTTGTGAGATGGCTGTTCGTGGACGAACGTAGGAGTTGGTAAGGGAGAGGCAAGGGAGTAATAGGACCTTCTTGCTTGCGATAAATTCCAACTCTGCGCTCACTTAGAGTGGGTGAGTGTCTCACGAGCGAAGATTCCTCTGGAGATTGCTTCTTCGGAGGTTTTCTGTAATCGTTTGAGGGGTAATAGATTGGAATTGAATAATGGAATAAGCATTCGCTTAGCGTGACGGCCCACTTTGACGAGGATTAAGGAAATTCCGCGGCTAAATTTGCTACGCGCGGCTAATCCTCGGCATGTATGTATAATATTGATTAGATAAGCATCGGTGTGACGATGAGGTTATCGAAACTATGTTGATGCATCTGAATGAATGAATAAACTCTTTATTAAGGCGAGGTTAGGCCAAGTTGGCCTCTCTTCCATCTAACCTCAATTGACAATACGAGTTAAATTTAATATTTTGAGGTAAAAGAAAGAGTAAAACAGCAACACAAAAAGATTTGGGTTTGTGGGGAATAATCTTCTTAACCGAAATTTTAGGAAGACAAAAACCATACTGTACGGGAAAACACCCACATAGAAGGGGGTGGAAATAAACCGCGAAAACACAGAATAGGTACATAATGTAAAAGAAAAATTAAGAATAAGAATGAGACGGGAATCGAGACGGTGATATCTTTGTTAAATATTCTTCTTTTAAAACAATTTGAACTCTATATTCAGTGGATGTTATTTTTTTAATTAATTATTTTTTATTACACATTAAGCCTATCATTGATGTGGTTATGTAAACGTATCCATCTCAGTCAGTGGTTAGTCCGTATCTCACTTCATAAAGTTGGTACTTGCTTTAGACTCAGAAGTCCAATTACATTCAGTTGTATTTTTGACAATGTTCCTGCCAAGAAGAGTTAATTGTGTTTTTTAAGCTAGGGTTAATGAAATAGCTATTCGAATTTTCAAAGATCTTAATTTAAGGATAGTTCTATATCCCGTACACAATGAACACATTTCTTTTAAATGCCTCTATTTACTTACATATTGATGTTAGTTAATGTTTTTTAGCAGTGTATTCCAATTCTCATTACCATGGGATACTTTTCCGTTCTCGGCTGACCTCATCCTTTTACAATCTATTGACTAAAACGGCTGACCTAATCTCGCATCCTTTAAAGATCAAGTCGTATAGCTTTGAAATCGGTTTCTGAAAAAAGTTCTGCTAAAATATTTCGTTTTTCCTTTTAGTTCGCCCTTTGAAAAGGCCATCCATTCTAACTCAATTTTTATTCGCGCTTAATTCAACTACTTCACTTTGTAATTTTTGTAAGTCACTTTGCACTTTAAACGGACCTCAAATATACGCAGAATTATAAAAAGAATTAAAATTAGCGAAAAGTTTAGCAAGTAATTATCTCTTCATCTCACCTCTCCAAAGACCTGAAAGAAGATTTTAGGCTGAGATTTGTTTTTCGACGAAGAAAATTAGTACGTTGAGGAGTCGTTGTTAATAGTTAAGCTTCAAAGACCCCTTGATGAGTCGAAAATAGTTTTGAGAAAATTAAGCTGCACGTGGCAATTTTCTTCAACATGCAGTGATTCTCCTCTTCCAAATGCGCCTAGCTTATCTCTTTCATGTCCTTTATACGTGCGCAGAAATAATTTCCGTAAGAAGTCGTTGCAGTCCTTAATCATTTCACTTTGATTCAAAGAAAAGGGGCATAATGTTACCATTGCACGTGTTATTTGCTATTTCCTCTGAGTACTCCCTGTTCACCAGTTAAGTGTTATCTAATATATGCCGTCCGTTGAATTTGTTGGTGCTTACGAATTGGAAATCTTTGAAGTATTTCATCCCATCCCCTGGAATATCTTCCTAAATCTGTGAAGCCGAACTTTCGGCGCGATTCGCTGCTTTTTAATCTCTGCAGTCGCTCGCATTGTTTCTACTCTATCGTTAAGATGTTCGCTTGTTCGCAAAAGCTTTAGGAAAAAATTAAAAGCTCCCGTTTCGTAACTTCTCATCTCTTTGCTGGCATGTCACTACTTGACTAGTAAATATTAATATCCTGCTCACTTCTGAGAGGGCGTTTCTTTTTAATTACTTCTTTGATCTTCAAAGTGTGATTGACGCATCCGTGTGAATAAAAGCAGGGCTCGCCTTTCGTTTTATCTTTCGCGGTGTATCATTTGCAAAATCGCTATTATTTAGCGGAAATCCGTTTTGTTCTTTTGCTGTTAAAGATCGCGGAATGTCATTTGCTTTTTTGATAATCACACTAGAAATACTGATTGCGTCAAACCAATGCAAGGTTCAAGTTTACTTCTTCTGACTAATGTGGAAACATAGTTAATACATGGGACGAATATAACTAATGTGGGAAAATATAAGCAGACAAAATATGACTATGGGAACAATGGGAGATCTAGTGCAGAGGTTCCCGATGTTGATCGTCACCATTACCACTTAGCTGTTAGTATCTGTATCCCGCACTCCCTTTTCAATGTGTTAAGAAATTGATTCCAAAGTTTACTATACACTTTCAGAAAAGTATTGATATTAGTGATGGGAAGATTAATGGGAATCGGGAATCTGAAATGTCGGAACTTTTTGGGTATCGGAATCGAGGAATTTTATCCTAATTCCCGATTACTAAAACGATTCTTCGATTTGTTTTAAAGTAAATCTCCAATGCATGATATTTCCTTTTTTCTGGTGATTAAAGATGAATTGATAAATACTTACTAATTAAACTATCAGCGAGACTAAAATCTATCTAAATAACGCCAAAATATGGTATTTAATGCTATTTTAATTAACTTATCCTTGTGTAGGATATAATCTTCGTGTTTGTGCCACAGTCTCAATCTTTCAATAAGTTCCCTTAGTTCTGCTTCGTTTCATTTCCAAATATTAATTTTTAATCTCTTTTTAAACATTGTTCATTCACTTGCTTGATATTACTTTCATAAAGATTTTAAAAGTGCATAATGTAAAAATTTAATGAACTGAAATTGTTGTTTTGAATCTTAGGGCTCAAGTATGATAGCTTGATGATTCAATTAAACGTTTCCCTCTATTATTTAAACTTATAACCCTCTTTCAATGGAAGTAATATCTCTTTCTATTTCATGAACGTTTCTTCTGAATATTATATTAATTTGTATACCTTTTTCATTTCATTATTTTCGTCAGTATATTCATTTGCTAATTCTTTCCCTAAATTCAGCTCTTACTATTGTAAAGGAAAATTCACCTTAGTCCCCTTCCAGTAGAATGTGAACCGAACTTGGATTTTCTATTTTCCAAACTCTCACATTACTTCTCTTCCGATTATTTTGACTTTCGTGAAATTTTCTTGAACATAGCCACCCGCAAAGGACGAGCTCTATCAGAATTTTCTGGTATATCTCTATTAAAACTTCGATTTGTTACATACTTATTTCCTCTCTCTCAAGTTGTAAAATGTTGTATAATTTTTTCCATAAAATTTCCGTAATTATCTTTTCTAATTAATAAAACCCATAAAAAATCTAATGATGCGTCATGAATACTATTCGATTACGCTTCTAAGCTAGTCTCAATTTTTGGAGCAAATTTAGAATCGAAAAATTAATCTCTGTGCTTTTGATTTCCATTTTGAAAAACGAAACGATGCTGAAAATTTGGAGGCAAAATTTTTGAGAAAAGACAGTTACATTGTCGGTTCAAAATTAAGTGAGCACAGCAATGAAATATGACATTCGTATCTCGTGAATTCATTACGTTTAGCTGCATGTTGTTGTAATCTTTGCCTTATACACGCGTCTGTAATTGATCCATGATGTAACTGATGGCAGATATCGAAATGTGCTGGCAATGATGTTTAATTGCCCTGAAATTTTGAAGGAAAATTTTCTGGTAGAAATACTGGTAACTCCTTAAAAGGAATTGCACGTATTACAACTTGCATTTATTTCAAAATAATGGAAACCAGTAAGTAATTCTTGATTCGGAGTAAAGTGAAAATTACCAGGATTTTAATGAACATTCGCAGCTTTACCTTTCTTATTACCAAACTCACACAGTTCATCACCATCTACCTTATTGCAGTTTTGCTAAAATATCTTAAATTTCATCGGCCTTTCGTTACAAGGAAGAAAAAATATATCTTTAATATACTTACGTCTTAATCTTGTTCATGGCCGTGACGGTATAAAAGCTGCTAAATTGTCCGATGCTGAATAGCTGCAATCATTGTGGTCACTTCTAATTAAATGCTATAAAAAGTGAAATGAACGTCATGAAATTAATAGAGTAGTGGTGCTTCACCTACGTGGAAGTTGTTCGCTCCTAGCGTTCTAGCTCAGGGAGGAAATGCAAACTACCTCAACCGTACTTCATCATGCCTGGTAAACCTCACCTCATCAGGGCTTTTGGAAAGTAATGGTGGAAGGGTTCAGGAGCCATCCAGACTTCAGGCTGATGACTTTACTGACAGAATAGATGAAATAAATATTTATATCTTAATGACCTTTATACTTTCTCGTGGCATTTTCCCTTTCAAATTTTCTTTCACGTGATACTGACAGGGCCGGCGTCTACTAAATGAGCCCAACTGCAAATGCTCACCCGAACTTTAACATTAAGATAAAAATTTACCCTTCTGAAACGCCCCCTCAAACTAGAGCCCAGATGCTAGGAATCCACAGAACCCTCTTCGTGACCGACCCTGGATGTTGAGGTTACTATTAATATCAGAGACCTCTCATTCCCTCATTATAGCTTTTACTTCGAATGGCGGAGGGATTGAGGTTCAAATCCGAGTTTAGTGGTAAATACTTTACTGACTAACCTCCTTGAATCCCAACGCAGCCCAAATTTCACCCCCCCAAATTAACGGCGATGCAGAAAGCAAAGAATAACTCCCAATCGGGTCTCTGGATATCGTTAAGGAAATGACAAAACCGTGGGTGAATTCAACGGTCAGGGACCATACATCACGGAAAAGAGAGCTTCCTGAAATCCGTTTCTTTGCAAACCCTGCCACCTACGCGGCAAGTAAGAAACCTCGCGCGACGCATGCGCAATGGTGCGGCTAAACCTCGGAGGATTCGTTTAAATGGTAAAAATTGTCGCGCTGTCCTCGCCGTACAGATGGTAGGTGTGAGAGAGATTCCCGCAGCGGTTGCGTAGCGCACCACGCGTGCACGAGATGGGGAAAGGGTTGAAATCGATTCGGTGGCGGGAGCAGCTTCCGCGAGGGAAAGAGGCGCAGCATCAGCAAAAGGGAGGAAAAATATTTTTTCCCTCCGCAAAGAGTTGCGGCAATGGAACGCTTTCTCATTTGATGCGTAGTCTGAAGACGGTCGGGCTAAAGAGTGGGAGTAAAGGGTTGGCTAATTATTTCGGAGGCGGTCCACCGGTCTCTTTCTCGCTTGAAGAGCGCTCACTAGCACACGCTTTGCTCGAAGAATTCTTTCGCCGAGAGGGAGCCTTTCGGCGGCTTTCGAGGCGACTATCCGGCCATTATGATTCCCTCTAAATCGTGAATATTTAACTCCATTTCGTGACTTTAAGCGCGGAAATAGTTGTTTCGGGGGTGAGTGGCTGTGAGGTCCATCGAGGTGGTCTCGCGGAACTTCAATGTGGCCTTCCTGAGGAAACAATAGCCGCTGTATTAATTGTTGATTTTTACTCTCACCTTTGAACAATTTCAGCGTTCCGTAATACGATTAATGAATTAGTTCAAAGAAAACACAATCTGTCTCCGTCCACAGAAAATACATTTTAAAAACACTACTGGTTTCGAGGGTTCTAACTAATCCGCAGGATGAGTAGGGGCGGAGTTATAATTAGGCGCAATATGCGTTAGCTGAGGGCCTGAACCAAACGGGTGCCTCAATAAATCCTTATAAATTCTCAGTAACACGTTGCTCTGGTTTATTGCTTCAAGAAAGAATTTTATATTTCTTGAGTAAGGCTACGTAATATGTTTATAGAATATATTACTGTAAGACTCCGCTTACCGCTGTTTCACTATTGCGCGGTTTTATTGGGATTCCCCGAAATCGAACGCGGTATTGGGATTCCCAGAAAATGCGCACGATTTTGTTACTCCAAATTAATTAGCATATCTGAAGATGAGAGACAAAGGGAACTTTCGACGGAATTTATAAAAGAAGTTCAAAGGCAAGACCGAGTGTAATTGATGCGATTTCTTAATGTAAACAACTGCTTGCTGAACGAAACAGGAAAAGGCAAACGATGTTAGACGACTTCTTCACAAGAAACAAAAGTTATCAAATGAGGAAGAGCCTTCCTCATCACAAACATAACTTCTTTACTCTAACTTTTTTGATTTTCATCAGTTATTTAGGAACATAAATCGACATCAGAAATAAATAAGTATGTAATTAATGCAATAAAGAATCATTGAACTGTAAATGTTACAAAATAAAACAGGAAACTGATACATTTTCTCATTCTTTGTTCTTTTCCACTTATCCCAGTTATTTACGTTCTGAAACGACCGCGTTTAACGCTGTTTCGTTTAGCACTCGAACTTATTGGAACGTATAACTCGCGTTAACGGGGTCTTACTGTACATTGTTTATGTCATTACATAACGTAAAAAAGTCTATCCACCATTCTTTGTAATGTATAGAATTACTATGTATTGTAATGCAGCATGTATTTATTCTTGCGATAACGTCGCGACTGAGATGTATGTATTTTTGAATGAGGTGTATATTTGTGAATTTTATGAAGATATTCGAATTTTCTCTCCCATAATTCCTGTTGGGGCCTCACTCTGGTCTTTACGGCTAGGGCCTCTCATAGTTTGAATCCGCCCATGAGGATGAGGTAAAACCCTCGAAACCTGTCGTGTTTTTTCAAATATAGTTTCTGTGAACGGAGTCAGATTGTGTTTTCTTTGAACAAATTATGGATAAGTTCCGCTAAATATCTCCAGAATTGGTTAATCACGATAAATGAAATACGAATCGCGAAAATTATAATGTTAATGTATTTATAATGTAATATTTTCACACAATGATGATATTGCTTAATAGGATTCTTAATTATGCTCCCCAAACAGACACTGTAGTCCCAATAATCATGTCAGCTGGTGGAATTACAACAAAAAAATTTCACACAAATCTGGGAAAACTAAATGTCAACCAGAAAATTCATACACATATTCAAAAGCAGTCATTCTAGAAACAAAATCAAAAGTGAGAAAGTTCTTAGGAATACTATAGAAAGGTATTTGATTCGGTATAGACGCGTCATAAGACCGGATTTGGGCCACTATGAGTGGGAAAAAATAGAATAATAAAAATGTCTTTATTGGAGGAAATTTGGTTTAATGAGACCACTCTTACAGTGAACCATTAATTAAAGCCCACAGAAAGTCGTGCCCTACCAAGGAGTTGAACTGCGTACCTTCGTGATGTTAAGCTAGCACGCTATACCCTACATCACCGATATAGGTGTATAACGATTAACATGTAGAGACCATTATTAACCAAACCTTTATTTAGACCAAAATTAGGGATATTGTGGCCTTTCGTGTATCATGAGCGTTCTTTTCTTCTTGAAGAATAAACAGTAAATGCTTGATTTCGATGTTGAACTGTTTTAATACAGGCAATACGCAGCATAAAAACGACCAATTTAGTGGGCTGTTTCTTATACAGCTGAACGGTAGATGCTACCTTTGAAGAAAAACTGTTCCAATCCTGATTTAGGCCAAGTATATGGAAAATTACAAAAAAGCATCATACGAAGACCAAGTAATGAACGATTAGGGTAATAACACTGCCACAAACTATGCGTCGCTATTTCTTCGCAATATAATTTTCACGTCTCTTATCAGGGTCATTTATATCATACCGCTCCGTTCTTATTTAAAAAATATTGTTCAGATAGAATAAAAATTTGAGTGTTTTTCGTAAGAATTCAAATACATCGCGGTGAATATAAGCCTTAATATTACCGAAAGCCATACTGAAAGGCGTTACTTCGTGGGAAGACAACACCAAATAAAAAACTTAGTACTTTTCCAAGAATCTACACCTTTCTACATCTACTTGCAGGGTACATATGTACCCTGCAAGCGTGTATCAGGGGATGCATGCACCATGACACTACTTCCCTTATCGATTACTTTCGTGTGACGTTCGCGGAAAAAGATGAATTCTCGTAACGACTACTTCTGGAATCCATTTCTCCTACTTTCCTCAGTTTCAACGACCTATATAAAAGGACGCATAATCTCGGTTACTTATTCTAAAAACGTACTTCCTCTGAACTTATTAAGTGCATTGAGCCTTTATTTAAATTTTCTGGAGATTCCCATCTTACGTCCTGAAACATTTTAGTAACGCTCATTGGTTTGTCTTAACAAAAATAGTCGCCAGGACGGATAGATATTTTTGGTCATTTTTCCCTCGAAGTATCAGAGAAGCTAATAGCTATCCGGGGTAGTTAGGGATATAGGTGTTTTACACCCCCTGCCACGCGCCATTGGCGGTTTGCAGGGCTTAAATGTAAATTTACCTTTAAAACAGCCTTTTAAAACAATTTTTACGAATTTACACGAAGAAACTTTACTACACGACCAGTTTCGCGAGCGTGCTTTCATCTTCAGTTGCAAGTACTGCTAAGTATTGTTATTTAGTACTTAATCTCATTTTAAGTTTCAATATACGTAGAACATTAAAGATAAAATTTTAATTTTTAATACTGTAGAGAGTCCGTTAACGATGTTAATCAGCGTTTGTTGGCATGCAGTGTATGGGACTCTGCCGTCAAGTGTTGTGTTCGAGGATTAGAAAAGTCATAGTTAAAGCCTGTTTTTTGCGAAGAGCGGTTGCGGAAAATCAGCAAGCGCTACTCAGACGTGTAGAATGGGAACCTTTGAAGAAATTAGGTTTGAACTAAGACTTAATTTAGTCAATATTTGCGAAAATGGTACGTTCTTGGAAGACGTTAAAGATGTATTATGTCCCATCTATCACATAGGTTGATCAGACGCCGTGAGAAAAATTGACCGTGAGAAACAGACGCTTGAATTCTCCGTGTCAAAAATTCATTCTTTCCGAGAACGATATGCGATAGTAACCAATTAGGGAAATAGTTATATACACGGTAGTGATAAAACAGAATCTTTCCACAAGTCATTTAAAGTGCGACCGGTATCGCAAGCGCGCTTGCATTTTGTGGCAAAATATTTCAAATTGTTCGAAAAAACTTTGAAAAGAGACTTCATATAGAAAAATGGACTTATGGTGCTATGCAACACGCCGAAAGACTGCTTGCAGGTTACACATGTAGATGTAGCTTTTGAGAAATATATAATAATATGTGAAAACGTTAGAACTACGCGATCTCTCGAAGAAGTGTTTCTTCATAGGCCTCAAAAAACTTTACCCGGAATCTCCTGAACTTTAACTCCCCGAATTCCAAGTCATAGAGAGTTATGAATCATGAGCGCCATGCATTCTGTCGGTTGGAGATAAATGACCGTATCGCCGCCTCGCCTGAAAAAGCGTAGGTTTAAGAATGGAGATGGCTCAAAGGTGGAGGTGTACAAATGCTACAGCTGATTAGACATTCTCCGCCTTGCAAAGCTTTGGAAATCCTCGTTAGCATTTGTCCGCTGATGTCACCGCACAATCTCGCCGTCCATGCAACCGGCTCCATTGTCACTTTCTTTTGTGGGAGAGCGATGACGCTGGGTCCGCGGGGTTTGAGAACTTTTTACGTTTGGGATCGATTCTAGAGAAGTTTTGGGAGATCGCTGGCAGGATTTTAGTGCATACTAATTCTCGATTAACTATACCCAACCGGAGGAACCTATTTGGGAAAATAAGGAACTCAGGGTAATGAAGTTGAAATGTCATATATGTCAAAAAGAAAAGTTCATAAGACGAAATTTATCTCGTCTTTTCCATGTTTAAGCGTCGTCTTAGATCTGAAAGCTCTGGAATAGAGTTTTGAAGAAATTTCGAATGGAAGTTCGTTGATGAGGATGGGGGAAAGGTAAGGAGAAACAGATGCGAAAAATATCGGCGGTATAGTGGTTAGAATACAGTCGGTACCAGTGTGGTGTACCGCATGGTTAGAACACATTACCAGAGTCGGCATGCAGGGACGGATTTATAATCAGATGTACTCAGTGCCAGCTGAGGCTTATGGACTCATAAGAATACAGGTTTTCATTCTTTAATGGAGGTACTGGTCACGGGTTCTTGTGTTAAAGAAAGAGCTTTATTATATGTTGGGTATTTGAAGCAATATTTTCATGGAATATGTGTCGTAATTTCTCTCCTTTTAATTTTCGGCAATTTTTATCTGATGCATCTTAATGTATAAGATAGAAATACTGCATCAAATTCAATCTTAGGTTTATTTTTGTTGCAATTAAACGACTGCATTTTCTATGGAATGGACTTCCTTGTATATTATTATAAATGTTCGTTTTAATTTCTAATGGGCCTCGGTCTAATATATGCGTTTAGGGCCTCTAATAACCTAAATCCGCCCCTGTCGACATGGTAATTTAGTGATTAGACCACTATCCCGGAAAGTGGATGACCTAGGATCGAGCTCCAGTCATATTAAAAGTTTATCGATGTCTAAATTCTGGTATAGAATAGAAATATGCATATCCTTAATATTTTTGTACATTTTGGTTTATGGTTACGATAACTCATACGCTACTGCAGCGTGAATGATCCTGAATAATCGCATTCATTTTGGTCGCTAAAATTACACTTTAAATTATTTTATTAAATACCATCAAAATTTCATTCATATTTCTTCGCTTAAAGTGTTCTGGCTCAACGAGCAAACTACCTCACTCCTTACCTAGCCTAGAGTAACATATACCCCACTCCTTACCTACCTAACATAGAAAGTAACTAGCATATATAGAGTATCTTTTCCTCTCCAATGTTATTCATAGGTAATGATGGAAGGGATAATGGTTAATCCGGCCTTCGGACTGAATGCTTTACATACATTTGCTTATATAGACGTATGCTTATTCCATAAATCATTCACGTTTCATCAGGACGTGTATCACGTACATATGGGCCATATAAATTCATCTTCGCAGTAGTTTCACCACTCCTGTCTCCGCATGTTTATTGGATAAAATTCTTAGAATCTCTCAAGGAAGTAATTTCATTTCCATAGAGTAGTTGCTGTTTTTTCTCTCTTACAAAACGAGACGGCTTAGTGACAAAATACTCGGTCTGTCAGTGAAGTGGATATGGGAAAAAACGCTCGCAAAATGGTACAGATCAAAGGGTATGTTGCCGAGGATGAGTGACTGATATTTGGAGCGATACGGAGAAAAGAAGGTGGACCTGAAATGGCTGAATGTGACAGGAAATTATTTGGTCCATGCATTTTCCAAGAATGTATTTATTTTCAGATGCGATTAAGGATTAGTCTTATGCGTGCATAGAGCATCCAGGAAATAAGTTTCACTTTGTTACTGAAAATCGAAGCTCTTTACTGGCCACGTTGGCGGAGTGGTTGGCATGGTAGCGCTCCAACCCCAATGTTCCGGGTTCGTGTTCTGGCCAATCGGATTTTTCTAAATAGGGAATCTTTGAATGTTTCATCTATTTTTACTGTTCACGCCTCTCCTTTAACACGTTCACTGCGGATCAATCCACCGTTAGAGTGATAAATGCATTGGAAATTGAGGTATCCGCAGTGAACGTGTTAATTATAAGTGGATGTTTGCGAGGAATACGGAAAAAATATAAAATAAAATATACATATTTATTCATATCTTCGTCCATTTTTATTTTTCGCTACGGAAAGAAAAGGGGTGTAGCTGAGGACAAAGAAACTGCTCAGCGATTCATTTAAGCTATTTTTTAAGTTTGTTTGCAGTTTTCAGTAAAATATATAGGACTATGGCTTTCCTATTCTTACAAAAAATCCTACTATATCTTGTCCAATTAGTGCCTCAGATTAGAAATCCAGATGAAAATGCTCATGAAATTCAGCAGAAAAAAATCCCAATTTATTTCAATTAAAAAGGCACCAAAAGTAGTATAGAAGATTCTATTTGAGTGGAGAATTTTAAAAATATCATGTATCTAAAACGGATGGTTCAAGCTACGTGAAAGCCGTCAAGAAAAATAGTCTATAGAAAGAAGGACGTATAAAATGCAGATAGCGTATGAATTGACTTAGGGCATTTTTAACATGAAAGCGTACCTAGGATCACAAAAGGTAGTCATTGTAATACTATATTGAAGCCAAAATGCATTTATGCGAAGGTAATTAGCATATTTAATTTAGGACATAGCTTAAGATTGTTAAAAATACTAGGACGAATCTGCAGGCAAATATTAAGTACTCTTTGAACTTCAGGAAATGGAAACATTGAGGACCCCTTTCTCACCAGTTCAATCCTCACAGCAAAATTAACTACTCATGGAGGTATATTCGAGGAAAGGAGAAACTTCATAAGATTCAAAAAGGGTTCAGTAATTATAAGATCATCGTAATTGTCTTTTCCAAGCTTCATTATTATAGTTCTTGTTATGAAATCCCACACCGTAGGTAGGTGCATTGTAGCTGGCTGGCATTGGGCTCATACAAATCAGAATATAAATGATAATTCACGCAACAGCAACGAACATAGTATATGAAAAAATATGAAAAAGTGATGTTCCTAAGACTATGAGATAATTCCCGTTCTTCCCCGCGATTTCATCAAGCAAATTTTAAAATTCCCTGTATGTCCTTTGTTCATTAATAAGTTGAAATAAGTAATTAAATGAAGCTTAATTAATATTTTTTCTCAAAATTAAAATAATCGACAAACATGTTGTAGCAGTGTCGGCCGGAAACCTCAGGGCTGCTTTAAGTTTGAAGCTGGGATATTGGAAGCAAATTGATGGTCGAACTTTTAAAAGCAGTCATTAATGCCCATCTGGCATAGCTGTAATCAATTCATAGCTTTCAGTATGTTCATTTGGAACGGAAATTAGATATCCACCAAATGCTAGTATGCATAATGCAGTGCTCATAGTTCGCGGGGTTACATTACATTCCCCGTAATGCTCCTCATCGACGAGAAATTTCCCAGATTGCATGCGTGCTCTTGTAGGGACTCGAATTCATTTTTCTAGCGCTGCGGTGATGTTCCGGTACACGAATATGATTTCTCGTTGCTTGGATTTTTTGTTATTCCTCCATCATACACGAGTTGGTATAAGTGCAATTTACGGCGAAGTTGGTAGGTTATGGAGAACAATAAGGTGGTGCATTCATGTTGAGTGGACGAGTTACAGCGGAATGGAAGATTCGATGTGTTGAATTAATGCTTTGTATCCAGGAAACTTCTCTTTCGAAGGTATTTACATCACAACGCTCATCCTATTGGGTTATGGATAGTGAGTAGAAGCGATTAAATTACGGAGATGAAGTATTCTCGTCCGGTAATGATGGTGGTTTGAGCGCGATAATGGTAGATACGAATTCTCTGAAGAATTTCATACCTCGTGTACAATATCCCAAGCGAATATCCAAGGTTTAATTTCCGTATCCTGCACAGTGACGCGGAATCCTATCAAAGTCGGGTTTTTAATTAATCTTGGAAAGTCGCTGACTTTGGTGGACACGTTTCAGAGTTGTTCGAACACAAAAATGTATCTTTCCGTTGCGTGGGTGTTGATTTTTTCAGGTATAATGCTACTTCCTTATCCCTCACACCGTTTATGATCATGCAGTGGTATTGAATTGGTTTTCTTTTTTGATTTTTCCAATTTATTACTTCTACCATGGAAAACTGACAGGAAATCATTAATTTACATCACGTTATGAGGCTTTGTCATTGACTCATCAAGATATTTTTTTCAGTCTACGGTGCAGTTTATGCTGTGAATATCTCCTTCTGTTGGTCTCATATTAGCTCTACTTTTTCAATCCATTAATTTCCAAAAGTGGCTAGTTTTTATTTTTAACTAAATCAATTCACTCAGATGTATATTTGTTGCCATCTTCGAGTGTATGAAAACAGGATTTAAAGGGAATTTTCTGAAGGGACCAAAACGCAAATTCTCGTTGTCTTCACGTTCTACGAGAACCAATGTAGCCATTATTCCAAATACAGGTTAAAACATACAACCAACTACGGTTATTAGTATTTATGGCCATCCGTGCTCACACAGGAAATAGAAACCTAGGTAATCATTAGAAACCTATGCAGTTAGTAATAATAAGCTGTAGATCCTTACTCTTTTCATGCTTAACGTATTCAGGTGCTACAACAGATAGCTTAGGAATGGGATACGGTTTTGAGATTATTCAGGCATCAGTAATTGGAATACAGAATGATGGTTTTGTTCTTATTGCATATCATTACCAATAGGATGGAAATACCGAGTGTATAANTATGGAAACTTACAAATCTGCTCCCGCGGAAATTCAGCAGTGACATTACCTTCGCCGAAAAAAAGGAGAACTATTTTTTTCATGTTTGTAAATTTGCATAACTTGATAACCTTTCGTAGTTAATTATAATCCAGGGCCTTAACCCGAGGATTGGTAGATACCATAGAAATCTCAGTTACTTTAATACGGCACGAATAAACAACTTTTGAATTAGATTATTTATTTATAATCCAATATCGCCGCAGTTTTACATATATATTATTGCAGAGGGATGTTTTTGAGGAAGTAATCAGGGGTGATCGACGTCGAAAGAAATTAAAAACACCTTTGGTTTTTGAAAAAACATTTGGAACGCCTATGTCTAATAATTAAAATTGTTACAGTAGTTTCAAAAATTGATATCCCTAATTATGTCTCTTATCAAATTTTAATGAATTTCTCTTTCTTTCTCTTACAGGTGAGTGCCGAAATCCATACCGATTCTACTTCCACTACTCACGGACATTATCTAGGACTCCATGAGTACATGAATGCATTCTTTTCGAAAGAATTTTATTTTATTTTTCGTCCTTTTGTACTCTCTAGTTATATCGCGTGGCTTGGTTATTCGGAGAGGAGCACTTAATTTCATGCATTACTTTTGTTCATTCCGATCATCTTAATTCCGAGTCAAAAAATGCATTTACAGTTAAGGAGCTCGCACTTATTTTATCTTCCGTATATTTATCTTAATCACTTATGGACCTGATTCACCATCCCTAGGCCAGCAATTGTTCGCGGCATTCACACCCAAATAATGTAATTTACTGCGTAACTTGTTTATGGTTTAGCGGTTTAATGAACGCAAGTAGTATGCATTTGGTGGTATAGGTTTAGATACGAATCCTAGAACTGGAAGGTACATACATACGTTGGGCCCTGTGCATTCTTCACGATGGTGACTTTGAAAAAATACAACACTAAGCTGAACCCTGACTAGCGTACTTTGTAAGTAAAAACCGTACGCTGTCTATATGGTTTAGTCCCCGTGCTACGTTATTTCTCAAGGAAAATAAATATGTAAATAAATGAGCAGGTTTTTAAATGGCTATGATTGTTTTAGTGAAAAGTAGATTTTTAGTAGATATTCTTTCTATATTTATGACTGCACGTTCGATAGGGTTCTGTATCCTTTCAAACATTACCAAAGCTTTTTATCGTTCGCTAATATTAATTAGCTAATTAAAAAATGGACAATTGAATATCTCATTGTATGAAAAGATGGACTTACAATACATACTTTCAAAAACGACGGATCAAATGTTATTCATATTCAATAAGACTCGATTTTATTTAACGAGGCTCGTTCCTAGTGGGTTTGTTCATCCAACTTCCCATGTGGGTTTTATAATCGTAAATTAACAAAAAGAGGACAGATTGATGAAACTATTGATTATAAGAAAGGGAAAAAGGATTATAATGTCACAAAGACAAAAAATGTAACCTGCAGGCTGCCTTCTGGGGAGTATGCAACGTCTATTTTTATAGTCAGTTATTGTCGTATATGGAAAAATATTTTTAAAGCTAAAGTTCTTTTTAGTTTTTGTCCCTCTATCTATTTCTACCGTGGGTTTTTCTGTGAAAGCTTTCAGCTGGAGAATTTTTCTCACACGCTATTCATTTCCATGTCTTGCGTTGTGAAATTCAACATGATAATAAATCATAACTGAGTTCTGAGGCTTGATATAAGAGAGGATCGTTTGGGAATAAAATCGCCAAATAAGGAGTATAACATGATATATATTTCCCTAAATTCTCTCAGCATCCGATTGGCGTAAGTGGCTAGACGGAAGTATATCATCTGTCATATCTCCCGAAGTAATATGTATGCATTAATTGAGCAAGTGTAACCTTAATTTCATTCTTCACTTTTTTAATTCTCAGTCTTCTTCAAGAACAATCTCGTTTACGCTTACTCGTTTATAAATGCGGTTCTCTAAAGAACTTTTCGACCTTTTTTTCGTTTTCTAATTCACGCTTAAGGTTCTTCGCTAGAGCCGAGTATCACATCTGTCCCTTCACAATTCATTGATATATCTCCGCAAACCTCACGAAACTACTGGAAGTAATTTTTATGTGTACTGCAAATTAACACACTATATTCCTAAGGAATTTTTACGGATACATTTAGACCGAATTGACTCATTTCATCATTAAATTAGACTTCTGATTTGTGTAAATTAATTAGGAAAGCAGCCGAAGAATAGTTTTTCTACCTGCAAAGAGTATATGAGGAATTAAGTAATTTGCGATAATGCAGCTGTCGGGAACTCCAATTGAGACGGAAATATCTCTCAAAATCAAGTGTGAATTCTATGTGAATTGAAAGTATATGGAGCTCCGAAACTTTGCGGCACACTAAGAGCTTCCGTGTGGATCACCAGCACGGCACACCTGTTGGAAAGCACTGGTCTAAAGCAAAGTTGTCAAACCTTTATCGGCTTCATGACCTAATCAATGGTCATAACATGTAAGAAGAGACTTGTTAGTCTCAATCTCGCCCTGAATAAAGTCCTTTATTATTATTATTATTATAACATTCTTACCAATCACGCAGGGCAGTCAAGACTCCTGAAATCAGACTACCATTCTTCCGTCCTTATATTTTCGTATAACTGTTTTTGTAAAGATTGTTTGCGCCAAAAAGCTCTTACACTTAAGCACATATCTCATTACAAAGCTTAAAATTTGCACTCAAACAGGTTAGGGTGCTATTCAGTACGTCAATCAAGATATGTTTCAATCAAACTAGAAAATGTTCTACTACGACTGCATATGGTTTTCAATTTTTAGCGATTATTCAATCAAGGGATACTAGTCTTTTGAGATCGAAATATCTTAGAGATATCTTTGAGATCGAATATATATAACACTTCGGGAAGTTTGGCGAGTTAGCGCAAAAAAATCGATGTTCATCACCCTGGCCCCAGGGTCGTACGTTGGACAACCCTGGTACCAGCGTTCCACAGGGTACTTGTATACTTTAGATAGGTTCTAGTTAGGGTTGGCATATTCTGATGGGAAGGGATTTATCAAATTCTGAAGCGGATAAAACCGGGACGAAACCAGGCACCGTAAACTTAGTCTGATTGCGAGTAAATTTTACGAGCTTAAAAACACTCTGTGTTCAGCGTCACTGTTTTATAAAAATTTGCGTTTATCGGTGATTTCTAACAGTGAGACCCCCGTATCTTACGTTACTTTGCTCCCAGGTTTTATTTTTTCATTTAACTGGAACTACAGAAAATTTATCCGATACCTTGCGTTAAAAGCGGGACAGTCCCGGTCAAGACGGGACGTATGGTAAGCAGGGTGGATTTACGCCTGGCCTTTGGCGCGAAGATTAGATTGAGGCCCCCGCAAGAAATTGTGAGTAAATACTCGATTTTTTCTTCATAAAATACACAAATATACATAGAAATGATACCATAGAAATCTCAGTTACTTTAATACGGCACGAATAAACAACTTTTGAATTAGATTATTTATTTATAATCCAATATCGCCGCAGTTTGACGCAAGTCATATGGCAACGCTAACTTACACTAAAATTTACAGCTAGCAAACAGAGAGTTACAAAATTCTGCATATACAACTACAAAACATTTGTATTTAACCATTTCCTCCATTAGTTTGCAAAATACACTAAGTTATAATTTTCACTTCTATAATTAAGAAAAACATTTTCAAAAGTTATATTTTATACCTGAACTCAAAATTACCTTGAATTAGTCTTTACAATTTATGTACTTATCATCTAAGAAACGAAATACCAGAACAATTTGTTATTGAGGATTCATTAGCACAGTCTTATTGTGCCCCTCATGCGGATGAGGCCCTCGGCTAGCGCCTATGACGCTTAATTATAAATCTGCCACTGATGGATAACCCAGTTATGATCAGCGCAAAGAAACAACACTCAATTACTTTTATCATTACTCATGCGGAGTTGACTTTTCTTAGGGGTTCTCTAATATTTTTTTATGCTTGCACCGTAAAACTAACTCTTCGTAGAGGTAATTCCCTGATAGTTCACAGATTCTTTCTTCGATGACTAAACAAAATATCGTAATTTTACCTGCGAAGATAATCGGTCCAAGTTTTTCTTTCGTGCTCGCAAGAGAAGACCGCGGAGCCTCCGTTGTGAAGTAAAACATTTCTCTTTCCCTCGACGGGGAGAAGCGTAGAGTGGGGTTCAGTCTTAAGTAGACGCTCGCAAGATAAACGTCTTTATTTAGAAAAGGGAATGCGTTGGCTAAACATTGCCCTGTGTTTGTTTAATCTGGTCTCGGAGGCGAATATCCTGAAGCACAGTTCACATGTAGGATGTTTTGATTGAAAAGTCCGCCTTCGGATGTTTTGGAGCAATATCATCCCAAGAATAGCAGGAAGTGAAACGAAAGCTGAGTTGGAAGCTTTCAGGATCAGGGTACATATTAGGGGGCGATCACATTTAAAGCCCAAAGAATTTGTTTTGATTCTTTCGCGCACGATTGGTATTTTGTGATATCCCAGGCGGACAATTTTCATAAGGACGAAATAAGAACAGATTTTATTTGTATATTTGAAAGCTAAGTTAAAGAGAGGCGTTGCTTTACTGAATTTTTTCATTTATATCACCGCTTTACCCCTTAACTTGTTGTTAACCTTTATAGTGCCAGCGCACAGTAGGCTAGAACTGAACAAACTGGCCTAAAATCCAAAAATGATTTTTTCGGGTGAGGACTTTGAAATTTCGCCTGGCTACACTTGAATAAATTCTGTTTCCAGTTATGCAAGTCATTCATGTAAACTCTTACGCGTCAAAGCGTAGTCGAGAAGTCGATTCATTCATCGGCGTTGCAAGTCGTCGCAAGAATTTATTCCAGATTCCTCTTCATAAAGCTTCAGAAAATACAGTGTTGTAAGTTTACCCGTATATATTGATGTATGTTTCTACTATTTTCATCGCTTTAGGTAATAATTTGCTCGAAAATACGAGTGCGCCATTTTGTTACATAATGTATGCAAATATTCAATTGAGGACACTATAATCAACCATAATAAAGGATAGGTTTATAGCTTGGTATTATATTTTACCCGATCATTTTCCTCATTTTCAGCATCGGCTTGAATTGAAGAATCGACTTCAATAATTTCGCGAAAAATCGAAGACCGGCATTTTCGCAAAATTTGGTCAAGTTTGACCACCGGTATCATTTTGATTCGTAGGAGTTAACGTAAATGACATCCATAGTTGTATGCAGAATTTATTCAAGAGTAGCCATGAGAAGTTTCAAAGCCCTCACTTGAGAAACCATTTTTGTATTTTTGGCAAGCTTTTTTCGATTCTAGCCCGCTGTGCCGATCTGTAAGCCCATGTGCGAAGAATGCCACGGGCGGCCGGCTGTTTTTGCGCTTCACCCCTCTCTCCCCCCCTCCTCGCATAGCTTTCGTAAACACTTATTCATTATCTGTCATGCTTCGTTATCATTGTTGATGAAAATTCCAAATAACAAAGCAATATGTGTAAGGAGTTTTGACTGGGTAAATAAAACATTGGATGTTTTTTCCGCCGTAGCTTATCTAGTGTTGATGAGTGCTTACTAATGTAAGCTTCCGCTTTCTCATCCCGCTTTGTATTAATATTAATTTTAAGCTCTGACTCTCTACTCGTGGCTATTCTAAACACTTCTTCGATATATCTGCTTATTCATCCCATTGTCGATGTATATGAAGCAATTTGTCCTCTCAGCATCATCGGCTCTCTACTCCATTGTAGCTCTTTCAATATACTTTTCTAGGTTGCTCGAATTTTTGCGAATTAGTTCACCATAATTTTTCGCATTTTAGATTACGTAAAATTATTCGATGCCTAACGTTTATCTTTGGGATATTATTGATCTTAGGAAGACAGTAGTTTCTCGCTTCTTTCTCTCTTATATGGTCTATTTCTCTTTCAGTAGTGTTGCCGACACTTTCCTGTTCTCTTTTTAAATATCAGTTGCTACTGTTAGTAGGTTTCCCATATTTTTCATTACCCCCTTCTCGTTGACGTTTTCTAGTAAGGTCTTATTTTTTCTCTAGATACAACCTTAGGTTTTATAAACCCGTATAATATTTCCACTTTTACTACTTTTTATTTTGTTTTACTCCCAAAAGTTCTTTCTTTAAATCTTTCTATGACTCAGGGTTAAATGTAAGAAGACACTAACCAGGCTCAATCTCGTCCTTAAATAGTCGTCTTATTATTTTCCGATTGAGACAGCAAATTTTCCAAGTGAAAATTGATATTTTTCTCGTCGGGAAATAAAATTTTCATAGAAAAGATTGAAAATATAGTCAGAATTATAGTTATAAAATACACCTTACGCAATTCTCTTTTCAATATCGAAGAACAAAGAAACTTGTCCAAAAAACTTCTAATATCTACGGATTGAAAGCGGAAATTTCCAGGTTAATGACGATTTTGAGGTGGTGAGTCCGATCATAACCATGTATACATGAGGAAAAAATCATAATGTTTCGTATTTGTTACAGTAAGATAGTTAACTTACGTAATGCGTGCTAATTAAAATAATTTATTTGATACGTATCGGCATAAATCCGCTAATTAGGCAATAGCGACGTTAATTCTCTATAAGAACGCTTCAGCAATCCTTATCAATAAATATTGCTTAATTTTGGAAATTAATTTGAGGAGTGATTCAGACGATGGCTTTAATGGAAATTTCTCGCAAATTTAAATTAATCTTACGAAAATCTCTCTCAAGTGAGAGATTATTCGCTGAGTTATGATTGTAGCTAATATCTCGACGGAATACCTCGTGCACCGATGTATGTAGCTTTTAATTAGATTGTTTATCCTAGCAAGTTCGCAATTTAATTTCCACTTATTTTAGAATTCTAGTTAAATCCATCATCTTGCGATGATTTTTCTGTGGTGGGTTATATCTCCTCCGGCAGATAATTGATTCACGTAGCTGTAAGAGAGAGAGAGAGAGAGATTCTTAATCATTGCTCCCTAAGGATTCTGTTCTATCCAGTGCTTATATGGAAACTTACAAATCTGCTCCCGCGGAAATTCAGCAGTGACATTACCTTCGCCGAAAAAAAGGAGAACTATTTTTTTCATGTTTGTAAATTTGCATAACTTGATAACCTTTCGTAGTTAATTATAATCCAGGGCCTTAACCCGAGGATTGGTAAGTCTCCAAGTCAAGTTCACTTATTTTTACTACTATTTTAATTAGTAGTATTATTAATGTAGAATGCTTAGGTCATTTCGCACGTAGGCTCCCACCGGGAATCGAACCTGGGACCGCTTTCACCGAAGTCGAACGCATTTCCACTTGGGCATTCGCGGCACCTAATATTTTAAATTTGTATTAAAATAAAACGAGGTAAATATAAGCAAAATTATTTCTGTGGCCAAAAAATATGAGGATTGGAGAGGATCTGTATGCTTTACTGCGCATTTTAACTCATCACTTTTCAGCAGACGCGAAGTTCATAACCGATATATGAAATTATTCGAAGCATTTTGCTAAAGCCGGAACAAAAAATATTACTATTCAACGCCCTTCTTCAAACGAATTTCCTCTTCGAACACCTACAAATAGGTCCAACAAGAGAAAGGGTTTTCATGTCCATTTCTCTTTGTGAATATTACTAGGCGCACGCCTTAATGTGCTAAGTTATCTTTCGCCCTTTTCCTTGCGTTCGCCTTAAGGGGGTTCCACCTTTCCATCGCCTTGTGTAACCTATGTGTCTATAAGGTTGTGCTTGTGGACGATGCTGCTCAGTCAGACGAACCATTCGCCCTTGCCTACGAACTCTCCCAAACGGCATGTCTTATTGTTCTGGCACGATAGCTCAATTGGCTCGAGCATTCACCCGGGAAGTGGAAGGTCCGGATTCGAGTCCGGTCCTGTAAGGCTTTTTCAAGTCCAGCTCTCTTTGGGAAAGCTCCAACAAATTAAGGGACAAATTTAAAAAATAATAAATCCGAGAAAAGGAATCTATAAGGAAAAGGAGCATGACTGTGATAATACATTTTAAGAGCTGTGATAATACATTAGAAGATTCTCTCACATGAGAAACACTCCAGAAAATAATTCAGTCATCTCTTAGAAGATAGCAACGTAGATGGCGAAGTACATATTGAGAACAATACTTGCAAAGCGAGGCCATGGAGACCACTAACTCCTGCTGATTGGAATTTCCTATCGGTTAATTTGGTTGCTAACTACGGCTTTTTGGAGCTTTTCTTCAACTTTGAGAATTGGGACTTAATGACTGCCACTAAAACAAAGGGCAAATGACGGTGGTAACCACAAGGTCCACATTACCCTATTACGCATTACCCTATTATTACGCTATAAACAAAATTTGAAAATCTTCGGAGCTTCGATGCCTCATTCATCAAATTGGCGCAGTAATTAAATCGCGCGAGATTTATATCAACTTTCAGGATGATCCACGAAGCACCAATTGACTCTCTGCGGAATACAGGACAGCCTATCGATCCGCGCCGCATAGTTTGGGAAACTCTTCTGCGTAGAATACTTAAGTTAATAAACGGACACCGAGAAAACCTCCTGCACGTGGGCGCCAAGTGCGGCACTGCGATTCACGTGCGATGCACATAGTCATTATTTTCCCGAGCGAACTTCTTTTCACACCCCTCAAAAATGAATGGAGACTATTCTTTCACATTCTACCCTTGGAGACGTAAACTTCCGCCTCCACTTCTTCCAATCACTCGGCACAAACAGAACGTCTCGGGAAGTGCAGTCCGGCGTCTTCTTGCCCTTGCCCCAAGCCATCCAAGCCGCGCTTCATTCTCCAATTTTATGATTCTATTCTGCGCTGCGAGCAACTCCATCGCAACATGACAATGGGCGACTGGTATTGTTGAGAACGCAGTATTCGCTTGCCGATGACCTCAACTCGCGCCGTAACTCGTGCATTATCCCCCGCGCAACAGATGTACGAACTTCGTACTACGAAGAATAACATACGAGTAAGAGAAGTAGCTACGGATGCGATCTCTAATGCGGCCCGCGACACGCGGAGTCCGCATCCGCCGAGATAAAATTCGAGAGAATGCTATTGAGTGATTGTTGGGCGTGGTCCTTCAATAGGGCAGAGTTAAGATGATTTACCGTCGTATTTTACGTTTACATTAGTACCCCGCAAACCACCGTATGGCATGGGGTGTGAACACATCAATCCTATTAAATAGCTACCTGATTGCTATTCATAATCCTATCAGGAAAAAGAGGCCAGTAATAGATATCCTTTCTCGCTATAACCTCGCGAAATCTCTCTGTTTGGAAAATCGCGCTCACTGACAACGGAAATCACGATATCGCGTATTTCGTCATGTTAATCAGTCTTTAAAATTTCTGGAATAATTTTTGCCTGTACTCGGTTCTTCTAACCTTAAGAGATTCCCAGCCTAGGGTTTTTTCCTTTTCCCAGTCTAGCTTTTGTTTCTCAGAGTAGGGGTTTCCGCGAAAGATACGCGAAAGTAATCGATTAGAGAGGTAGAGTCATGGTGCATGCAAATGCTGCCACACGTCGAAAGCCGGCTTCCAGGGTACATATGTAGATGTAGGGTAGTTGTGGACAGGACCGGTCTTAGGAGGCTTGGTGGTCTTAGAAGGCCCCCTCTATACTTAAAAGTGTCAATGTTTTAAAACGTAATGTTTGGTTTCATCAGAAATAATTTCAGCAATACCTTGTATAATGATAACTTCCAAGGAAAAGGGTAAATGTGATTTAAACGTATCCTAGGTGCACGTAAAGGCGTGCAGGTCTTTGCCCGGAACCTTGGGGCTGGAACGCTCGCATGCTATCCAATCTGGGTTAGCGTGCGATTCTTATTGGTCTAATAAGTATCACTTTATAATCCAAACTAAGAAAATAGATTGCGGTATAGAAAACGAATTCTCTGTTAGAATTGTTATCGGTCATTCGAATGTCATCGGTTGCGATCAATTAATTCATGAAACATTTTATTCGAAATTAATTAATAATAAATTCGAAATTAATTATTAAGATAATCCCAATTAAATCCATTTCAATAATTTTTATTAAAATTTACCTCTACAAAGATCCATTCCCTAACCGGAAATGTCCCACTAACCGGGACTCGAATCCAGGACCTAGAGGGTGGAACGCTAGCACGCTAACTACTCCGTCTCGTGTTATGGAGAGTAGAGGAAGGGTGGGGCACGCAGATGTTACAGGGCTGCAACGTAAGTCCCGACCCTTTCTCTCGGTATCCTCAGTGTTCTGCAAACCCGCACAGAGATGTAAGTTTTTTTACCCATGGCCGTACATACTTTGAAAAACCTCGGTATTCTCATTTTTGCTGCGATGATTTCGAATAGTGGCCTCGATCTAAACTTTGCATCTTGGGTATCCCTTAGATAATGTAAATCCACCCCTGCAAATCCCTAATGCCCCATGGGGCATTATGCTGTGGCCTGGAATAATTTTACTACAGTAAAGTTCCTTAAATTGTGAAGTGATCAGTATGACAAGAATGATTTGCGGATGGATATAAAATTGTATATGGTGCTGGTATATCATCATCATTGTTAGCTTATGAAGCATTGCTGTTATGGAGCTATTCTAACAACACTTAAGCACGAAACGTGATTGCGGCGTGTTGGCTATCGCTTGCGTTTGGGATTTAAATGGATATAATTATTAAAATGGATATAATTAGATTTAACCTGTGTACATAAAATTTCATCGAATATCTTGCATACATCTAATAACGCGTATTCATGGAAATGTCGAATTGTTTCCTTAGTGTGATACTGTAGCGTGTCGTTCGCTAAAAAAATTCATTTTTGAAGCGACCAGTCATACTATGTACTAGTAATTTCTTCATTTACCTCGCATTATCTGTTCGGGTAGCAAATTGGATGCAAAATATCGGCCTTTTCATTCAAAAAGATATATTCTCTAAATTAATCGACAACCTTAGCCCTAGTTTTAATCTTCTCCCAATATGATGTTGCACTGATATTAAAAAGGAGTATTCAGGGTTTATGTGTAAGCCTAGTTTAACTATCTAATAAAATGATATAACTGCGTTTTAGTTGTGAATTTAACTGGACCTTTACCAACTGTTAGCGTAGAGGAATGTGGGAAAGGTTGAAACGGTACACATAGTCCAAGGCGAAAAAGTTAAAGTTAAAGCAGTTAGAATTTAATTAGTATAAAAACTTGTTAAATAATAATATTCGAATCCTAATATTTTTCAGTTTTCCTAAATGATATCCTCAAACATTTAGCTCATTGGCGTGTTCAGAGAGTAATAAAAGAGGCATATATAAAATATCGAAAAGAGAGCTTTACTTCCCCTTTCAGGTTTTAGATGGAAAGCTATTTTATTTCTGTTCTTATAAATAATTCGTCTTAAAGCAATATTGTTAATTTCACAATCAAAATATTAATTGAACAATTTATGACCTTACAAGTACTCCTAAGTCTATATTCAGGACAAATATCATCCAAAAATTCTCATAACCCTTTTTAGGGGTTTTCTTGATATATAAGTCCGAATACTCCCCTTAAGATGACTTCTGAATACCCTACTGATTGAGGTGACACAAAATTGGATGGCACCAGGAAAAATGTTTTGCTAGAAATGCTAAAAAATCAACAGGAATCAGGGCGACGGCAAATGACCGCAAGTGAAGCTGGAGTTGGAATTCATACAAGAATTTTCCTTTTCCCTCCAATCCACGCATTCTGCCTCATTTGAATCCAGGGCCGGTGAGCAAGTGAAGCTGTCGCCTCAGGGCACATGCAAGAGGGCGGCGGCTTAACGCTGTTTGTGGTATGAATAATCCGCCCCTTTCTCACTGAGTTAACCTCACTGAAATACTGCTAGTTATGGGGATCTACTTAAAATGTAGAAACTTCATGTAATTTAAAAAGGGCTCAATACTCATCATACGGGTGGCCAACCTTTAATGGTTCATGGGTCATTCATTTCATTTTTCTTTGAGTTACGCCATAAACTTTAAAATAATGCGCTTTAAACTATAATAGTAGAATATAATAAATGCGCTATCTTGAATTCAGCGGTAGCTTATACAATATGTGAAAGTATGGGTATTTTTGGGTACATTTTCAGAAAGTTATTTTTAATTTTACTCTACATGCGCCTCTTATAATGATGCGATGCGCCTCTTGTGGCAGGTGCAGCATAAGTTTGATTTCCCTAACTTGTCAGATTAGCAATTCCTTTTTTCCAAGCTTTCTTTCTTCGAAGAAAGAGAAGCAACGTTTTAAAGGCATTTGGTATGAGGATTTCCTTTCTCCAATGGGTTTCATCCAACAAAATTCAACACTTTGGTGGTGTACATTTCGTAATAGTTGAAATTACCAATTAAATTTGGCAAAATTGATCATTAAATCAGTAAAAATTACTGTTACTCCCCTAGTACCAGAATGCAACGATTAAGTAATGAGTATCTTAATACTAATTCTATAGAATTATTTAATGCCAATATAAAGCACATGAAGACTGCTTTCCAAAATTTCAAAGATGTCTCAGTGTTGTATACCCTGTTTTAGTGATTAAATTGTGAATTAATTTTAAATTTGTCTTCAGTTTAAAAAAAAAAATATTAAACAGCTTAATAATTTATGAATATTTTATGTTTAGTTATTTTATAATGACATAATGCAATTTTTGAGATGATTATTTACTTTTATTTTGATTCAATACATGTTTATTCAGTTTTTATATGATTTTTACTACTTTTAATTTATATTACTTGTAAAATGTATAGTATTAGTGTATTTTGTATTATTGAGATCCATATTGTAATATTTTCTATTTATTGTATTTAATTTACATTTATTTGTGCAATAGAAAGAGAACATTTTCATTCCCGTTTAATAAATCTAATCTAATCTAATTGATTACTATTTATATATAGATTGAAATAGCAATGATTCAGAGAATAAAGATACTCTAACAATAAGTGAGTGTATGTCATGTGTTGGCCAGAAATTCGTCCCTAGGCGGCTGGAAACCAGATCTGGCCCTGTTTGCTACCCTCGGTGGTAAATATAGCGATTATTGGTTAAACAAGAAGAAAGACCCCCGTTAGTGATGCTCCCATAAAATTGTAAAGGAACCACTTAAAAGTCGCCGAAACTTCGGTCTCGAAGCTCCACTCGCGAGAGTTCCGATAAAGACAGTCAAAAGTTTTCGCCTTATGTTTTGCGACGAACATTCGCACTCTGGCGCAGAGGAGGGATAATCGCGCAGACATCCGAGCCATCTCGCAAGTATATAACATCCTCCTCGCCGATTTTCCGGAAATCATTCGACGATTATCCCAGCCAAGCTCGTAGTTCATTAGCGTGTTTCACCACCGTCCGCCCTCCACTCGCTACCGTCAAACGCTTTTCACGCAAGTAATCGATTAATCGCTACACCGGCACTCTTACTTTTTCAATCTTTTTCGAATGCTTCCGCGACAGACTTCGATTCCAATACTTCGGGTGGTAATCGATTCCGGAGGGAGGAAGAAGAGGTGTCTAATCGCCTTCGCATCTGCCAACTTACATCCTCCGACGCTATTTCCCTTAATAAGACTTCAACGCCCGCACTTCCATACCTGGCCTTTCCCATCTCTCGTAATGACCATCGTTCCCATCAGCGACCACTTCCTCTTCTGCTGCTTCCGAGAACCATTCCGCTGTTTCTGCACCGCGTTATTTTGCAGAAAGTGAGATTCTGCTTCACCAGATTGCCTTTCTTCGAAATCCATGAGATGGACGAAAGAACTGATGCAGGAGTAGTTCACGCAGCTGTAGCCGTGTCGGCATCTATTACTACCATGATAACCATAGTTACCTCTGTAATTTTCTCCTTTCAACGGAAGAGGAACTACTGCGGAAGTTTTGATAATGAGACTGCCTCATGCTTGCTGATGAATGTAGAAATATGTTAGATAGTATTGAAATTTATGAGCATTATTAGTTAAAAAGTGAAACGAATAATTGTTTAATACCATTCGAAATGAGCCTCTTACTTATTTTTGCATGAAAAGTATTGCTAATGACTTACAACTTTGAAAAATGCATTCCAAATTATCGGTTTTGCGGCTATAGACACATTATTGGCGGTCGCCCTGGTGCTCCGCGTCGATGGAAATGATTGTAAATATTTTTCCTTACATATTTAATACAAATTTCACAGTGCTCGTATTTGCCAAAAATTGTGTAATTGGACATAAAATAAATTAGAAACCACGTACGAATTCAACAGATGCGACCATGATAATTCAAAAATCCACCGTAATACAAATAATAAAGATGTGGTATTTTTTTCACAGGAGATTTTTTTCAGGCGACCGGCATCGGCGATCAGTCCACGAAATTGGTCGCATTGGCTTGAAAATAAAGTACCTCACCTTTGTGTTTTGTAAAATTTAGGTTTATCACTTGAAACACGGACGGGACATCTTTGTCCCGTTCGAAAATGTAATATTCTCTTTCCTTTGATTATTTCGTAGGATGTAGGTGAGTGAGTTTTTATGTGAAGTGTCGTGGTCCCATCTGTAAAAGATTCTTGAACTTTGTACATATATTTTGTAAATAAAAATTGGAAATACATATTACCGCTGACGGGACGTTTATGTCCCATGTAGGATAGGCGCTTTTTCGTTAGATATCGATAGTTTACACCGGTAAACTCTCTATCTTTGTGATTCATGTTATAAGCCACTGTGCGAGAAATGTGTCGCTGATATTTCTTATTTTTACGTACACGTCTTAATCCAGAGGTTCTAGTGTTAATACCAGCGGAGGACTTGTGTTTTTCACAGAATTTAAGACATCGCGGTGGAATTATAAAGAATGAAAATGGGTGATTATGTACCTGTAGCAAAATTTATCATACTTCAATGAAAACGATGATGATTCATCCACGTACCTGAACCAAAATTCAACATATTCCAATAAATCCGATTGTGAATCATCCGTTGACATGTGCCAGCATTTAGCATATTTCAACAAATCCGGTTGATGGCATCTTATCCATTTTTTCCTTATTCTTATTCAAAAAGGTGTGTGTCTCACGTATAAGGAAGTTACGCTGCAATATCTGCTATCTCCAAGCTTATTGTCCATCGTTTCAAACAAGGAAATCCATTGAATAATATCATTCGCAAATCTCGGTATAGTCACCAAAGGGGACTAGTTTGATCCGATTTCATTTTGTATAAACATTTTAATCTGTATCTTGCCCTACGATTCCATAGTAACAATCCTCCTCTCCATAGTATCCATAGTAATTCCTCTCCTCTCAAGGACATCCTCTTATATATCTCTGAATATAAAAATCATATCTATCGGATTATGTCTATTGAATAAGAAAATTTATATTCAATGGTATATACCGCTTTATAAATACATTTAAAGTCTCTTATATCTATCTTTTTTATCTTTAAATACCCAAAGCCTGGTTTTCTTTGTAGATTCTCAGTTTCCCATCTCGGGATAATATATCATTAGGCGACTGATAAAGCATCTTTCGTTCTTTGGGGATAACTTCGACAATTCAAATGTTTCCAATCTTGTTACGCGATAAAAAAGATTATTTTTTCTTCCTTTCAGTATTCTGATCACGTTACACAAGTTTAAAGATAAGTATAACGGTATTAATGTATGCAATTGTATCTTAAGTGTATGATTTTGTATTATATCATTGAATCAATTCTTAATCCTTTTCATTATTCATGGACGTTGTCGTTTTTTTGTCACATACTTCTTTATTCCGTATTTAATAAGCGAAGGAATTACTTTATCGACTTCTCGCCATTCCATAGTGTCTCCTGCGGGTCTTTTCAAGGCGTTTAACCTCACTTACATGTACCTTTGTCTTTGCATTGGAAGCTATACTCGTTGGAAATAATACTATCGTCGGAGAAAAGGATAAAAGTAAAACCACTCATACTAATTCGTCAGGTTTTAGATTATGCATTGATGATTGATTTGCGATCGGATGTAGCAATAACCGGGGTTCACACACAGAATATTCGTCGACCTGGCCTGCTCTTTTCTCGAATATTTTTCCATGGGAGGGAAGAAATTGCTATCAGCGTTCCTATCCGGCAGCTACAACTTGTTTATGATGGAAAATACTAATTACTGACAGGGTAGTTCCTCAGTTAAGGGCGGGCTTAATTAAAGATACACTTGATCAAAGACGAGTGGTAAAAAGTCTTGGATAACAACGCAGGTTTGAGTCATCGCAACTTAAGTAATCATGCATACGACACAATTACATATATATTATCACATTGAATTAGATTTGCCATTATATGTGTAGTATATTTATCCGCAGTTTTTTGGAAGCATACTAGAATAGAAGCAGAGAAAAACAAACTTTACTGTTTTCTACTGCTCCATCATTCAAAAAGTCTGGGGTGAGTCTAATGGCCTTTCAAGTAAATATAATGACTGGAAACTGTTGTAATATTTGAATTTTTTGTTAATAGACATGAATAAATTTCCGAAACTAATTAATCTATCTCCAATTATTTTCATTTCGGTATGCCAAAACGAACCATCTTAGCCTGCAATAGCGTTTTCAGTGATCATTAGCTATAACAATGCGGACTTTCCGAAATTGAAGGCTGAGAATTTTTATATTTCTCGAAAAACACCGGATGCCTTAAATAACTGTTTGGAGTCTTTTGAAATGTGTTTGGAGACCTCCCAGGTGCCCGGCTTATGGGGTATGTTGCCAGTAAGCGATTATGCAAGAGAAGTAGCGGAGGTTCCGTTCAAAAATCAGTTGTCGCCTCTTTGACATAAATGAACCCTTTCCATTCTTCTCTAAGAAGTCTTTCTCTTCCACCTTGAATATAGCCATCGACTCGCCTTGAAGGCACAAGTCAATCAAAAAGTCGTTCGAAAACATTCCGCAGAACACGGCGTGCATGGGATATGTTCCACTTCCTTAGCATTCGAAGATATTCCGAAGATCATGAACCCCCTCGAAACAACCAAAGCCCTTTTCGAAGCTCCCTTTTCCTGAATGGGCCCTCACCAAATGCACTCTCGATGCATGCCACTCAATGGATAAGCGATATTAGTTGCGGCTTTTCAGACATTGCCTGCGTGTCTGGAATTTTTACCGAAAACGAAAAGCCCACGGGGCGGAATCCCTAGCAAATAAATCACATCCCTCCACTAAAGCCGATCGTGCCCCAGGTCTACCTGCCACGCTGTTATTATTCCCGCTGAAGTCCTTGTCGGGTTGAGGATCGGTTTGGGGCAAGTTGAGAATCCGTCCTCCACTTCCGATTTCTCGGCAGCGGCTGGCCTACTCACGCCCTACCCAAAGAGCATAATCCTCCATTGAGTACCCCGTACCTCTCAATGGGACCGTGAAAAACCTTTTCGGCGTATGATGAAGCTCCTTCCTCCAGTTTGCACCTTTCCTGCCCCTCCTCGACCTCCCTTTTATGAGGGCGTTTTTTGTTGCCTCCAAAAGGGATCCGACATATCCTCCGAAGTCTCTCCACCGCCTAAAGACTGATGCACTCCTCCACGAGTGGCGAACAATGCATCCCTATTCTTGTGGGACATCCGTGTCGTATTTGGATTCGGTTAATGATCTCTTGTACGGAAGGAGTTTCCTCCCCGGTTTCCTCCACCCCCGCAGACTCCCTTTATCCGGCTAGGCCCACATCTAGAAGACTTTTCTCTTCCCGATGCGGTTTGTCAGGGGGCGGCAGGTGTCGAGGTTGTGATTTACTTCCCTCAGCACGCTTGAAACGCTAGGCAAAGCTTGACCCGAAAGCAGATGTAGTCCCTGGCGGAGACACAATGGCATGCGTTGATTCCTTTCATTTTCAAGCATGGGCCCCCTTTTTGGTTGTTTTCCGCAAAATGGTGAGCACATTCCGGGGCTTGCCGTCGAGTGCAAGCTGAAAAAGACGCCGAAAGAATGATTCCATTTCCGATGCCGAGCTGAAAATAGTGGAAAGGCTATTTAAAGTGCGAAGGAATGGGAGAAAGGTTGTTAAAAGTCCTTTCATCACTGGAAAACTCGTGCGACTTTTAGTACTTAATGGTAGCTGTTTGAATGGAAAGGTGTAGAGCTGCAACTCTTCCTCCAAGTTACCCATATTGGCAATAATGGTTCTCTTCAAATAAGCCCGCGAAATAAAATAACCAGCCCATTCTTTTGTCACGAGAGGAAAAATTCTGATTTACGCTAATTTTATGAACTACGCCCATTATTTATTTAAGTGTACTCGCTTTTTGCTTTCCACCAACTTTTTAACCCGTCTTTTAGTCAGTATCATTCTACCGCGGAGTCATAGGTAATCGATTCTGTCACCTCTACCGCTGTATTTTGGTGCTTAGTTTGGACTTTTATCTCCGTTGGAACATGCACACTTAAAAACTTTATTTTTTTCCACTATGTAGGGAAAACTCATACGAAGAACCCGGTGTCTTAAATTCTTTTCTTTTCTGTATCTATTCCGAGTTAAAATTTCTTTCGGTGACTTCGTGGAATTCCATAATAACATTTACTGACAAGTACACATTAAAAGAAAGGAAACTTCGTAATTTCCACAGCAGATTTTTATTTTTGTAGTTTCGACAAAAAATTTGCATCCTTAGGAGGCCTGATCTAAAAATGCCAAACTCTTTGAAGAAACTAGTCAAAAATCTGCTTTGGAAATTTTGAAGTATTCATTCTTTCGATATCTGTGATAAGTTCCACGAAGTCACGCTTGGACATATTATTTTCATTCACTGCCAGGAATACCATTAAATATACAATTCTTCAGGAAAATGTTGAACAGTTCGCAGTCACTGATGGAACTGTAGAACAAATATTGTATATTCCTAGGATTAAACATTATTCTTTGTCGCTAAACAAAATCGAAGCATGCGCACTTAAACTGACCCCACTGAGAAAGTTAAGGATGAGAGATTTTTAAAAATTTTGTCAGTTAAAATACTATCATATTCCATTTGCTAAAAGCGGAGACGAATCTAAGGTTAATGTTACGTAGTAGCTCTTTCTACACCATTAGAATAGGCAAGGTATACCAGCTGAGTTATTCCATAGGTATTAGAGTCCAGCGTAATCCATGGATATACAGCGAAGAATATCCCCGCGGAAACATTATTCTTTCTTCTCACAACTCGGGAAAATGAATTCGAAACGCATTTCGAGAACATTTTTATCCGAATCTCTTTGTGTACCCCCGTGTGCTTGTGTAAGAGATTTTAATGAATTCATACGAATGCGTTTCTTTCATGCCTCTTACGCTTTTGAATTGAGACTAGAATATCAAGGTATGTTAGCACCCTGCTATAATGTTTAATTACTATTTGATGTGTGGCGGATTTGCATATGAAAGAATGGCAGCCACCACTTCTTTGAAAGAGATTAGCGACCTATGCGGTGATATGCATAGCGGGTTAACGTTGCTCGACAAAAATGTGTTATTTTTCACCGCAAGCGGTCTCTTTAATTGGCGATTCTTAAAATGTCTGTTCCATTGATCGTTAACAAGGTTGCTTTCCACCGCTCCGCAGATGAATTCTCAAAAGGTGCATGCATTAAATGATTTGCATTGTGATTAATTGGAGCCAGCTCGTTCCTTCATTTAGAGAAGAGGTAACGCGAGCTTATTTTGTTCACGTTATCCATTCTTCCGAAATCTGCTCCTCATCTCTGAGCCTTTGTTCGATTTATTTTTCAACCGAAGGAAATTTCACGTTTCAGATATGCATTCGCCACCTTTTAGCATTCATCGTGTGTTTTTCCTCGAAAACGGAAACTAACAATTCCTTTAGAGTCCAAGCCGAGCTTCACTGTGAGGTTCATATATGATCGGATATTTATCATGTACACAGTAAGTTAAGTTAGGCACGGGCGGATTTTAACAATCAGAGGCCCTAGGCGTAAGTGTCATTTTCAGGCCCCGCCAAGGGAATATTCATCAAAAAAACAACTAAACGTATCTCTTTGGGCCTCCTAACGGTGAGGCCCTCAGCTAGCGTCTAATGGTAAATCCGTCCCTGAAGCTAGCCTCCGTTCGTACCGTATTCCGTCAGTTACAAGCGAAGAATTTTCCTTCTAAAAACAAATCACTGCAGCTATTACGTTTCCTCCGTTAATTACCTTAATATTCGCATGGAGAAGATCCCTTAAGGTTAATCTTTCCTGTAAAAGATTTTGTATCACAAAAAACATAGTATGTATATTTGCTGTCCTTTCAGGATTCCGAAATGAGTTTGTTCTATTCCATCCCGTTTAGTATTTAGCAAAGATAATAGTAAAAGATGTACCTTGTAATATATTTTTTATGTTTTTGACTTGAATTTTATCTTTTAAATGAGGATTTTAAGGAAAGTTGAAATTCTTTGCACGATGAAATCATGCAACTAATCCCCCAGGAATAACAAGTGTGAAAAATAGCGACATGACTAGGACTCGAACCCAGGTCTCCCACTTTCCGGGTAGGTATTCTAGCCACTGACTTACCATGCCGCGTATATTCCACATTGGAAAGTGGGAGACCTGGGTTCGAGTCCCAGTCATGTCACTATTTTTCACACTTGTTATTCCTATCTTTAAAATGGTGGAAGCATTTGAAGACAGAAAAATTCGATGAAGTCTCAGCTTTAGTAAAGGTATCAGCTTTCGTTTAGTGTAGGTTTAGCATTGGTTTAATATAACTTTAGTACGTGTTTATTATATATTTCGCATATGTATGTTACTGGTAGCCAAGTGGGTATCACGTTAAAATTTTTATGAAAGTGGTCCTGGGTTCGATTCCCGGTGGAGGCTTCCGTGCGAAATGGAAGCTGTGGAAGCACTTTTAAAAAATGGAACTATATATAGGTTTAGTTCAAGTTTAGTAAAGGTCTAGTATTGGTCAAGTGTAGGCTTTCGTTAGTTTTGATATCTATAAACATTGTTACTTAGAATTGATTTTCGAAGGATTTTAACGCTCGCCACCGATTATTTGTCCGTAATTTTTCCAAAATTAGCTTTCCGAGCCGCAACGTCTGACTTCCTTACCTCTAAGCGGTTCAGGTTCAAACCTCACTCGACTCAATTTCCTCTCCAATTCTCGCTAATTAATCCCGATGCCTTTCCAAAAGCGGGAATCTAATTTAAACTTTTTAATTCGGGCTTTTTCTCGGAGAGGGGTCGCGGCGGGAGGGACGGAGAAAGCGGACAAAATACAAAATTAATTCTAATCATTTATTTCTCCCTCGGCCGAATGATCCCATGTCGGAAGGTCCTTAGGCTGAAAGTGCGTGACGGCGTGCAAAGGGCCGTGCCTTGGAGGGATTTGCTCTGCATTTGGCTTCCTCGCCAGCTGAAGCGATCTGTGCGTGGGGCTTTTCTTCATTCCCCTCTTTCACTCCCACACTCTTTCTCTCTTTCCCCGTGATGGCGGCAGTGTACGAAGCTCAAGAGCGGCCAAAGAAACCTTCAGCCGCTTGATCTAGTCGACGCGCGCCCCTTTTATTTCTCATAAAACACACGACGCTAAACTCAAACGGATAATCATTAGCATAGAGAATGAGACCACACATTCCGCTCTCCTCCTCACCGCTTGATATACGCAGGTAGTTTGAAATCTGTCTTGTATAGCGGAAAGCCCCGTATTGACTTACATGACTTGGTCGCGATACTCTAATATAAGCGGAAGCCAAATCGCGCGCTACCGAATGTTCTCACGTTAAATGTCGCTCGCTGAATTCCTTGATGAGGTGTTTAGACAACGTAATTTTTGCGGTTGTGACAACTCTACGGTCGCGATTTACCTTTTTGCTCCCTTCTTATACATCTCAAGCAGACATTTTATATAAACATACACTTATCTCTGGTAGGATAGCGTGTTAGACAGCCGTTCAGACAGTTTTCTACAAAAACTGGGAGATTCGTATTTTCAGTTTACATTAAGTGACACTTTTTTCTGTTGGCGCGTCTACTAAGAATTTTTTTCATTTAATAACAGATGTGAAAAATATCGACATGACTATGACACGAACCCAGGTCTCGCACGGCTTTTCCTTGCTTATTTAGATTTAGATTTGTTCCCAGCAAGCCGCCAGTGGCGTATGGCAGGGAGTGTATTAACACCTCACCTATTATCTACCCTATTAGTTTCTCTGATGCTATTCGGAAAGAACGACCGGAAGTAACTATCTGTTTTAGCGATTATTTCCTTGTAACGCTTAGTCGTCGCCTCTCGAAGATCGCTTTCGTTGTTTACCTGAATGACAATGTCTTTTACTTCAATAAAATTAATATGTTCAACATTTTACTTCACCTAAAAATTCTGGACCAATGATTTTTTTTAATTAATATGTTCAATCTTTTACTTCGCCTAAAAATTCTGGACCGATGAATTTTTCGAAAAGCTTTCGTCTGTAATTAGATCTTCTCTTCTGCAGCGAGTTCCAACCGAGTGTTTTTATCATGGCCCTAACGCCACTGTCGAACCTGAAATCTCCACTGACAAAACGGGGTGCTCTACGCTGAACCATCTCTAAATCTGAGGCTAACCTTACTTCATGTGGATTCCAGATTGCGCAGCAGTATACGAGACTTGGTCGAATGAGGGAAAAGTAGGCAATTTTTTTTAACTCTTGATGGTTATCCTCTCAGGGTTCTACTTGTAAATCTATGCATTCTATTCGCCTTTCCCATAGAGTCTCGAATATGTCACTTATTCACCTACCCCTAACGTTTTTTTTCATTCATCTCAATTTCTACTTATATCCTATATTTTATGCTACTTTATTTATATATATATTCAATCATTTGTTCTCGTCAATGCGAATTTGCCACTTCACGTAAGCATATAATGACGGATGAAAATACATAGATTGAATATAAAAGCTACCCATGGAAACATATTTTTAATCACAACCATCCATATTAACCTTCTTCCGTCAAGTTTTGGAGCATAATTAGGATTTTCTGTTTACGTAAAGAATGACTCAAAGATTCTCTTAAGAATGGGGCGTGAGACAATCTGGGTAGGAAGGGCCATTGGAGCCCCAAGAGATGAGTGTTTGTAGGTCTCTCGGCGGTTAATGTATTTTCGACGTAGGTAACGTTTGATGTAGGCAAAAACTTGCATTGTAACATTGCCAGATCCAGAATGGTGCAAAGGGAGCTATCCCCCCTTAACAACTTTGTAATACTAGCAATTCTGACGAAGAATTTGAGTGTGAATCACATCGTGAAGTTTTTCCATGATCGCTATACGTTTACTATATTCGTCGCGAAAAATGGCATTTGAAAAGCTAAATGGAGATGAGTTCATAAGGAAATTGTCTGAAATTGCTCTCCCTTTAACAAATAACGCTCTTACTTAGTATCTACCGCCGAAAGACTCGAGATCCGATCCTGCATTGTTACACATTCAAAATAATTGAAATTTCTAGTAATGCAATGAATGATATAATTCAAATTTTTTTATGCAACTGAAGTAATCGTAAACCGATTAAATTGCTATTTAATTACATTATTTTCTGTTTATCCGCATTGATATGCAGTTGATGTAAGATAATGGATAAAATCGATAAAAGTAAATACATAAGTAGAAATGAAAAGTATTTATA
>KZ308249.1:603945-650071 GCA_000376725.2 Ladona fulva | reverse complement strand
AACATAGAAACAAGAGAAATGGAAAAAAAATAGATACACATTATAAATAAAAACAGGCAGACAAGTTGATAAATAAAAACTAAAACATAGAACTGGTATCATCAGTTCTGCAGGGCGTGGAAGCGAGGGTTGACTGTACTTCAGTAAATGCATTGAGAAGCTAATCGCAGTGTAGAGCGGGTGAAATGAACGCCTCGGTCGATGTTTTCCGAAGATGCTTCTTTCTGGAGTCGATCGCATGTATCCCTCATCATAGCGTACCATTTGCTTGGGGTCGCATTCGATTATCTCGGTGGACGCGAATTCATGTCGCTGAGATAGCGTAGCAAGCGAAGAACGGCCCCGGCATTATACCCCTACTGGCAGAGAGGAACAAAGATGATGGTTAGAATGGGAGGGTTAGAGGAACGGGTTAGAATGCAGTATTTGCGAGGGAGTGAACCGCATTCGTGAATGCGAAGAAAGGGGACGGGCAGCCTCAATATTTATCCTAATGAGTTATTGAAACCATGGCGCCAATCCCCGGAGTCCGTGGCCAAGGTTTTTAATGGCGAAGCTGTTAGGGCTGTGTGAGCCGATCCGTGGATGCAGAGGTGACATTTTCACTGTTTTCCCTCCGTGTTTTGCACCTCTCCTCGTGGGGTGCGTTTTTCTTTTCTGTCAACCAAATCTCATTAGCAAATGCTAAGGACAGTGCGGGCATCTACTTGCAATTTACAGGGATTCGGCTTTATGGGCGTTTAAATTGGGTCTAATTGATACACCTCCACCCACAAAGTCACTGATTGACGAATCGCGAACGCTTTTATTTACTGTTAGTACTCAGTATTATTATCAGTCGACAAACTCGTTTAAATTTCTCACACAAAGTTTACGCAAAGACTTCCTAGTGCTCCCTAGAGCAGTCTGAAGGAGGTGCTGCGGGTCAGTCGCACCGGGCCCCGCACCTCTGGGTCTTAGAGGTTTTAAAAATCTCCAGTAGAAATTGCGTTCCAATAAGATTGAAAGGATCATACCGAAACGCAGTAATTCATTGTTGAATAATTCTAACAAAGACCGTAACAGTGACATCGGCGGAAAGACTATTAAAAATTGGAATTAAAATAAAATACTTGATCTCGAACTATTTCCAAGAGAGGGCGACGGAATTATATATTTGATCAATAAATGTTGGTAAGATTGACAAATAAATAATTATTGTCTACAATATTGGGTGTATTATAGTTAGAGAAATGAATTTTTAATTCAAATGATGTAATTAGTAAAAAATACCTAAACCTTAGCAAATAGTTTTGCAACATATTTTAGTGGGTTTTAGAAAATTAAATGAGAAAAGTGTTCATTTGAGTGGGACTCCATGGTTCCTAGAGACTCTGGATATACCATTCTTGTTGAAATCAACCAAAACCTAACATTTCCTACACAACTTATCCTGAAATGCATAGTGTTCCATTCCAACCTCCCCGTTTCAAATTCTCATAAACAGAAAGTATGAATGATCGGGCAGCTTATGTTCAGAGCATGAATTAAAAACTGTGAGAGCTGGCCTTTAATTTTGACTCGCTGTTATTTCTAAACCATCACTCTTCCTTCACAGTGATTAATTGAAATTTGGGAGGGTTGAATGCAACACCTTGTGTAGATATTATGAAAATGAAACGCTAGTTCTGCAGTTGGTAGTATCTCACGATCTGAGCAGGTGCCAGTGCTCAAACTGTGCAATAATCATGCAAAAAATCTCCGATAGCGTTCGATGTTGATAAGACCAAAAAAACGCATTTTGCGGCGAACAAGACGCACCTTTTTCCTAAAATTATCGCTCAAAAATGACTGCCGGGTCTTGTAGGTGAAGATTCGGCCTTCCTTATCGTTTTGCTCGCGTCTGCGATATCGAAGGTGCAATCGAGATATCGAACGACCTTGATCGATTGGAGTGTAAGGTTATATCAAAATGTAGCGAGAAAACCGAACCTAAAAAATTAAATGGAGTAAAACTTAAGATTTAACAGTTCCATGAAAACTTATTTTTGAGTTTGCCCTACTGAAATGGAGAGCGCCGTCCGTATGCGTAACTTTTTGTTATCCGTTACTATTGTACAGACTATTATTATTATTAGATTAAATCTGCAGGTAGGTATAAACCAGGTGGCAAAGTTTGCTGTCATACACTGACGGTCAGTAAAGTTATTTACAATCGAAATCAAATACATCAAGACTAAAATATCAACAAAGGTAACATAAATACATCATCAAAAATAAAGTACTAATAATCAGCATAACCACTATTCAACATGATCAATATTCACTCAACAACTTGTTCATCGTATGTACTTATTGATCACTAATTCACTTCAAGACATTAGTTCTATTAATAATCAACTTTCGTCACTAAATTCAGCCCTTACACTTACAGATGCTAGCACTACAATTAACGAGTACATAAAACACTTAATAGAATATGAAACAATCTTTCGCTATAACCTCGACTACTGGATAGATGATATGGTTTAATTTATCAGTTCGCTGAATTATAAACCATTTGTGTTAATAAATTCTAATTGAAGCATACTTAATGTATCATAGCTGTAAACGGTCGTACTTGCGGTTCAAAAGGCTGAGACTTTTGAGTCTATGTCCTGGTTTGATTAAAAGTCTTAATTTTCTTCTGTAGAAGGTCTGTAATACATTCCGCTAGAATGCCGGCTTGACACTCTAACCCTTCAATGTAAGCCACCCAAACCCCAAAGTAGAAATCGGGCTTACTAGGTACGATGAGGAGTGAGGTGATATTTCCTTGTTTTCCTATGCTCTAAGTGTAAGACATCCACGCAAGTTTAAATTGTGAGCGTAGTTGTAATTTTACTTCAATGTAACTTTACTGTTAATTTTCTGTTTCCGTTTTCTTTCTGTATGTTAAAATTATATTTTGTAGTTGTTCTATTCTAGTGCTTAAATCTTAAATAAATCTGATTTCCAGTGTCATCATTTCTCCCAATTATTAATGGATTAAATGTGTGACCAATTTTTCCCAATTTCGCCCGAAAATAAAGTCGTGTGTATGTATGTATATGTATGTAGGTGTGGCACAATCATCCTATGAATGACACCATGGCCATTCGTAAGAAGTGGCGGCAAAGAATACCTCAGTAGCTATCACATTGTCACAGCTACGATCAAGACAGACAAAAGTAGATGGAAAATAATTTTCCTACGTCTTTCATCAAAGATAAATGGTCAATACTTATCGCGGAATTGCGTGCTTACAGTCATTAAAAAGTATAACCATTCAAGCCACTATTATGCGCGCTAATGATTCTTGAAACCCTTGTATAAATTTTGGGTAACATTTTATGATTGGTTAGAAGCCGATAGTTCCATTCTGGGCTTTTTCCCATGAAGGAAAAATTACAAGATAACTTAAGGTGTGTCAGAACTCTGTAATAATTGTACAAGAAGTGGGAACCAATTTTTGCCCTTTAGCACTTTTGTGAAGGGTTTAATGTTTGGCATTTTTCGCCACCGATTCCATGTCAGCGTAATGAATACTGCTATTACGTAAAATCAAATTTTCACGCGAGTTCCATACACATTGCGACATTTGATTAATTAGAAATGGTGTTCAGCATCCGAAGAGTTTTGTGCATTGTTTGCTGTAAATGCGAGTTGCGTAAGAGTTTCTATCATAATTGCATTAAATTGCTTCAACCATGTATCTGCATCCTCATGCTTCCAATATCTCGCCAACAAGCTCTCAGTGGAAATTAATTACAGAAATAAGGGCATGCCTTTTATCACGTTTTGGCCACATGTTACTGCGTAGCATGTTAACGAGAGCATTGTAAATAATTGACTATGGCTTGTTACGCCCGAATCAATGCAATTCGAGCAAATAACCGATTTTAGTTTGAAGTTTTCTACTGAAGATATATCTTCCAAAAGCAGTCACTTCTCTATTTCCGAAAATGAGGAAGTTGGATCATCGAAACGGCTATACATTAAAATTTTGCTGATTAATTTTTCTTTGATTCCCATTGCAAGTAAACTTAATTCGAACTTTAAAAGGACCTAATGAGACTCACTAATGTAAAAATCATCTTCTTCGAAGAGAGGAAGTTTCTCACGAAGCAGATTCCGAGCTTCTTTTCCTCGTTTGAATAGTAAACTTACGAATTCAGGATTGGATTTATATAGAGCTTCGCTTATTGAGAAACTTTATCTGAAAACACCAATGTATGTGTGGGTGCGTCTTAGATTTTTATAGCAGCAACTTCATCCACAATTTTCCTTCTCCACTACAATTTACCTCTATATTCAATGAGTTATCTGCTAGTTACATTTAAATAAATTTTAATATATATTTATTATCTGATAAATATTTCTTTTGAAAAGGATTATATGAATAAAATTACAAGTACTCTTTTCAACAGATGTATTTTTAAAAACACGACTGTTTCGGCACGGATTGGCCATCATCAGGTCTGATGATGGTCAGGTTATTCATACCATCCATTTCATATGGATTTCCTCAACGTAAAGCCCACCACAATCGATTTTAAATATTTCTTTTGTTTATAATGTGCAGAAATATATAATAATTTTTGTTTACATTACTTAGTTACTCTAATTTTGGTACTGCAATGATAATAACTATATGGAATTATTTGTATACTGGTAATTCGTCACCTGCTGAAGAGCGAACGTTGAATGAGGATGCCTTAAAGGTATAACGTATTTTCCGGCCCATAAAATTCACCGTAGTTTTCAGGTGAATGAAGCAAAGACTATACACACAGGAACGTAAGCTGCTTATAAGTGGAAAAAAGAAAAGATATCCGTTAAAGAGCATCGATTTACAGAAAAATGAAACAAAAGCGCAAAATTGCCGGAAAGGCTTTCGCGGCGATTAGAAGATAAAAACAACGAGTCAAAGCGCAACATTGTTTACATTTACTATTCTGTGGCTATTCCTGATGTCAGAAAAAATGTTCACCCTCCGCCCAAGAGACGCAGGCCGATTTTATATTAAAATTTCGCAGGAAAATAGTGCGTCTTATGGGGAAATACGTTAAATAAACATTCCTTACTTATTTTTTTTAAATCTTAATGTTACTGGAATATCACTGAATATGAATCAGTTGGAATAAGAAAATATATGTCTTAATTCACAGTCTCGTTATTAATCTCGCAGAATGAAATTCATCACTTACAATTAGATATTATCACTTCATCCCACTTAGTTATTATCGCTTCATATTTATAAATATTTTTAGACCGAAAGCAACCTATTTATGGCCATGCCATTCAGGTTACAACCGTTCTTACGTTTTCTCGCAACTGTTCATAAAGTTTACTCAACCTGAATGCGAAACTATCATTTCGCTGCAGCAGTGAACCAAGCCCTCCGTTTCTCTCTTCCCGCCACCTAACTGCTCTAAGCCGTCATACATAGCGAAGGTATCGGAGAATACCAATCAGGAATCTCAAAGAATTCCCACGAACTGTTATTTATGTTGCAGCAAATTGCCCAAATTAAACTTCAATTTTCGATGGAACGTGTCGAATTTTTGTCGTTCTCTCTCCATAAAGTCAGCAACCCGAAGGCTGGTTGAATCCCCAACCTCCCTTCGTTGTGCATTCGCAGATTTGGAAAGGGAATGAGGCTTACTTGACAAGATGCGGCAGTTTTACCATACTTTCCTCTCTGAGCTGATATGCTATGGATGTAAAACGTCTTCGTAAATGCAGCACAGTGACAATATGAATCACCCTTTTCATAACATTCATGGAGAGTGACCGAAATGAATGCCACCTATCAGCATAACTCATATCGCAATAGCTTTTGAGCTACCATATTTATGAAGAAGACTGACAAGGAGAGACCATGATAGTTGCCCCGCCGATTTCAACAAAATATTTTTTCATGACAGAAGAGATGAAATTAAACAAAAAAGAAACGGGATTGATCTAAATGGGCCTTAGTTTTTTAGTAATAATTATTTTTCTTTTCAAGTTTTTCAGTCAGTTAAATCCATAGCAGAATGGGTTGGTATATTGTTTGGAATAGGCTAGTATCCTACGCAGAGGCCCGGGGTTTGAGTCCGATTAGTGATATTTTTTCACTCTTGGAGAAATGGAGGCAGGACAGGAGTTTCGATCTAACACATTAATCAAAAGAATGTATTTAGTCCGTCATTTCCGTGATTTCATATACCTCCATGAAAATCAGAATTCAATGGTGATAAATAAGAGTGAAGAATTATAGCATTCTAAACATTACACCAACACATTCTGCCATGGGCTTAACTGGCTAAAAATTCCGAAAAGAAAATTAATTGCTACTAAAAAACTAAGGCTTATTTGCACGAATCCCTTTTCTTTTTTGTTTAATTTAATCTCCTCTGCTATGAAAAAAATATTTCGTTCAAATAGGCGGAGCAACCCACGTGGTCTCTCCTTGTGAAACAAAACTAAATGAACCATAAGATTATCAAATCTAGAGCCAAAAGGCTAACGGATAATTTGACATAAATCAAGATATGGTGAAAGGAATGGTTAAAGTTTTTACCCCCTACATTTTCATTCGCACGCAGGATTTTAATTGCTCCAAAATTCTCGCTCCTGCCGAAAGTCGAAATTCTAGCTCTTGAGAATATGTTAGAATAAGGCCTACTCAGTTAACAAAAGAATTTGCAATAGCTTCTGTTCGTACATTTTCTCTTTTCGACTCGTATCGCGTAGTGAAATCCCTCGAACGCATTGTCCGATATGATCGCCCAACCCGTTTACTTCATCAACCTTAACGTCACCTGGCTTCTGAGTTGGCTTGCTCCGAGAGATTTCCTTTGAAAACGTCGACACGGGTTTATATTTAGAATATTTTATCGGGAGAAGCGAATTTTTACCCAATTTGCGAAGTGCCTCCGGCATCCAGGATGACCTACATCTGCGGACTTTTGGTTTGTTACGTGCTGTTACGCGCTCCAGAAGTGCTGAAATACTTTCTGCTCAAAGATGCATGTGTAAGAAATTTTAAAATTTGTTTCGTGAAAGAAGGTATGATGATAATGTCAATATATTCTCCGCGTCGATGAGGAAAGTTTCGCTCTATGGGAGGTGGTTCTTCGGGAAGCGATTCCACCTCGTGAATCCTCCAAACCTGTGCTTTCTTCAATCAGATTTTTCATGGCGCGTTTTGATCAAGAATAATGTTACGTCCCAATTAAAATATACGTTAAAAATTCGTTCTGTATTCCTCCGTAGCATAATTTCTTTTTAGAGAACGAGCATCTGGAGTATTCGGGATGGAAATTTCATGAAACATTCACAGCATATCTGCAGTATATCCTTTTATTTGCCTTCCCACGTGGTAAATTTCCACTGGTTGCAAGTATAAACTCATATTGAACTCTTAATTTATCTCCATAGCAATCGTTAGTGGAATCGATATTTTAGTCCATGTAGAAGGATATTTTAGTCCGTACGTAACGTATCCATCAACCTGTCATTGGAGATGAAGTCATAAATATTTTTGACCATTGAATAGATTACAAATTTGCATCCATCCCCTTTAAACTTAGTTCTTTGCACCTACAATTACTCTGGATAGAGTGACCTTTTACTTTCTCAGGTCTTTTTCCCATGTTTCGCTCAACAAATTTGATAATTTCGAAAGAGACTTAGGATGTTTGATTGAGTTTAAATTGAAATATTTTCGAGTAAAATAGTAAAGATTGTATCGTTGGGTTAGCTATACTTCATTTAATATGGTCCCGGATTTATTGGAGTTAAATCAAAATTTTCATGGTATAATTATAGTTTCATGAAATAATTATAGAATAAAATAGATACAAAATGATTTTTTGTTCACCACGTGTGAATGAATTTGTGGTGACGGAATGCGATGCCTTTCCACCGACTTAGCCAGTCTTCGTCGAACGAAACGGATTGATTAGTTGAGATGCGATGCTTTTCGCAAGACATCGACGAAATATATTATCTATATTCGAAAACAGAGGTTTAAGCCATAAAATGTGAAGTCAAAGTGTGGTTCTCTGAGGAACTGAAGCATGAGTCACGAATGTAGAATAATCATTACTACACTCACTATGGTGCACTAACCTAGGGGTTACCTTTTTTATCGGAAGGCTGCATATACCACTCGGCCGCGCTAGATGCAGCTAGGCCGCATATGAAATTATGAAGCCGTACTTGAGTGGCGTATCACCTACATTCAGACTTCAACATCGAGATTCTGGGGAGGAATACGAATATTATCCGGAAATGATATCCAATGGAATATTTACTAATTTATTTTCCCTTGAGGTGATAAACAATACATGGAAACTAAATTATTTAAACACGATGATTTGATTCAGGGAGTGAGGAAAGTACTGCAGATTCCCCACTCTGTGCTAGCCGAATATGAGCGAGAGGCAAGCACGTAGGCAGTTATATTTATTCCGTTGCGAGTACATTTTCCTTTATAGCATAGAATTGAATAGTTTATTGATACATAATACTTGCAGCTGAAACAGAAAAAGGAAATACTCTGTCTGCAAATTGCTATCTCGTCTGTCGTTGCTTATTTAAAGCTTATGATTACATTCTAAACTCAGAAATTTGAAATTATACATAGCATAATCCATAAAATAGCATGATACATATAAACAGCATAATACATAAAATGTACATAACATTATGATTATCATCAATGCAGGACCACACATCATATTATGAATTCATGTCAACATCTTCTAAGAGCTCTATTGTTGAATAGTAACATTTATTTATTTAAACGTTTTACATTTTTTTTAAGAATACGACGTGTTTTTTTACTGTTTTTGTCTCGTGACAACTGTTAATTTGATATAAACTCTTATTCCCATGTACTGTGGACTGTTGTCTAGCAATTTAGTCTATATTTAGGATACTGTAACATATCGTATCCTCTTGTCTCATATATGTGGTTCAGCTGGGCAGTTTTCAGGGTTTCAAGATTGGCACTCACATAATTAACAAATATAATGTTCTGCCTTTTGAAAGTTAATATTTGTAGAGTATTTACGATTTAATCTCATTTTATGTATCCAGAGTTGTGTAAAAACTTTGAGTTGCATCAAAACTTAACCTCCATAAATGAATAAAACAGGATTTATCCCATTTCGCTTACATCGATGAAAATAAATTCTAATTAAATTTTAAACTTTTTATTTTTGTCTTGAATCCATTGGTGATTCGTCCAAAGTATACGCAATATTATTTCCGTATGAAAAATCTGGGTAATATTTCCTTATTTTTGTCTCTTTCACACCTCTTTTTTCATTTTCATATTTATGATTCTTTTAAATGTAACATTACGGCTTGTATTGTATTTCTCTTTTCTTTCTGTGATATATTTCCATTCAGTATTAGCGCTTCAATTTTAATTGATTTCGAACTCCTTTTTCTCTGTCTATTATTAATGGGTTAAATGTAAGACGGGACTAATTAGTCCCAATTTTTTCCAAAAATAATGTCGTACGTATGTATAGATATGAAATAGAGTAATTTTTATACAAGGAAAAGGGTTTACGTAAGTTGGCACAATTAGGCGTGAACCTAGGAAAATTCCCAAGGAGAAACGGACATGTAAAAAGTCTGACGGGACCGGGTCGGGGAGACAAGGGTTCGAGTCCCGGTCCCGTCAGACTTTTTTCCTGTCCGTTTCTCCTTGGGAATAGAGTAGTTTTCGTTCTAGGGCACTCTCTTGCCTTCTTCGACTCATAAATGCTAAATCGTAATATTCTGGACTCAAATCATTATTCGTAGGCTTTGCATTCTGCTGGTATTTTCCGAACCTTGCCTGTTTCCTCCAGACACAGCATCTTCCCCAACTGACTCTTTCCCTGGCCTTACTTCACTTTCCAGCTCCCAGCTCGCCCACGCGTCTTCCCTCTTCACCTTTATCGCAGTCTCTTAACCCTCTCTAACTATCCCTTTTCCCCCTTAGTCCTCCCCTTCCCCGAAGTGACGTTGCCGAGGCGTGGCTTTCATTTCAAAATATCTCCCGAGAATATGTGGCGCATTTCCCATTGAGTCTTTCGTATCCCCAACCCAATCCCCAGCCGCCTTCCCGGTTGCATTTATTTGTTGCTACACCAATACTTTCCTATTTGCTCGCCTCCCTCCATCTTTGAGCGAGCTAAAGATATTTTTCATCGCGCTGCTTCATTCCGACTTTCAGTAGATATTTTCGCGACGCTCATTTTCCGTCGTAATTTATTCTCGACTTCTGTAACTTTTCATTTATTACCCGTCTCATTTGAGCTCCCAGGTAGCCAAGTGGGTAACGCGTTCGCCTCAGGAGAAAGCGGTTCTGGGTTTGAATCCCGCTTGGGGTCCGTAAGTGCGAAATTACCTCTGCTGTCGAAGTACTTCTACAGCTACTACTTACAAGTACTTTCAACTACTACTTACTAAATCCTGATAACTTAATAGTATTATCATTGTATCTAACGTTATCGTTATTTTAACTGTATGCATTTTAAACTTTGTCGGTATTGTAAATGTACTAGACAGGGATATTGCTTTATTTGGATGTAGATATTAGTGTTGGATTTGAAGATTTCATGTATGAAATTATATTAATTTAATTTTAAATGTTGTGAAGAATATTTTTAGTGATACTTCTGTATACTTTGCTAGTGTAACACTGAGTGCTCTAAGTGTATTGACTTGTTAAGACCTTGCCTCCCGACTTGTGGTCTACCTGCAGGGATTTCAACAATAATAATACTATCCTCGTTGTTACCACGCCTAGTTCATACAATTTTTCTATATTTGGATAAATTGCTGTTTGGATAGATGTTCGCCGCTTATGGCCGTACCTCGGCTTAAGAACCGCTGAACATACGAACTTTTCGATGCACGAGCTTTTCAAGATACGATTTTTTTCATACCTCGGCCTCGAGGTACAAACCTGGGCTCTGGATACGCCCTCGGGCAATGAAGCATGCAAATTTTGCGAGTTCGGTGTTTCTTGCGCTGAATCTAGTGCTTTTAAAAGGTTTTCGTGCAAAAGTTAAGCATGCCACGGGGCCGCATTATTTTATTGTTCTCAATTCATATCGGTGAGAAAGATAGTGATATTGAAGTAGATATGCTGAACTATAGCTGTAAGTATAAATGTAGGAAAATCAAAAGGTTGGCATCCATCAGTGAAATCCATCTCCATAAATAATGCAATAACTTTTCTAATTCTCAAATCATCTCCACCTAGGTTAAAGTTTATTTCTTTTAATCGTGTTGGCTAAATTACTTTATTAAGGGGTTTTAGAAAGAATTATCAAACTGTTCTTTAAATATGGAGAAAATCGGGTTTTTAGATGCTAAATTTTCGAGTCACAGACCGATTAGAATCGAATTCAATTCGTAAATCGAGATATCGAGATGGGAGAATTTTCAGTCACAATTTCAGCCGGATAAATACGTAATTCATCTCTTAATTTGTCTAACCCTACCTTCGCTCCTCCACGTTCTGTTTTATCGACTCTCTTCCCCAAACAACCCTTATTTTATGAGTATCCTTTATGAATTTTCGATAGTTTATTGCACGACGAAAATATCCATTCCAAATATAATTTTTTCTGTCACTACTACATAAGGTGAATTTAGATCATTTTCAAGATATCTCTATGTGGCTAATTTTACTAAAAGGAGGGTTGACAGCTTAATCCATACCACATCAAATGGATGTTTCTGTTGAAATCGTGATTAAATATTCACGTAGGCAAAGCACAGCGTAAAAGTTGATGATGACAATATCTTCCGGAAATATGATACATGTAAAATTTTCTAAAAAAGAACAGACTTCAAGGATTGTATTAAAGAGCATATACAGTCACCAGCCTGAAGGATGGTTAGATCCATTTAATATAATTAATACGTCATTAGATATTATATTATCGCGTTTATGACTTGAAAATATTAAATGTTCGATGTACATATTTTCTCTATCATATACAATATACCGTGGTTTTTTAATAGTTTATCTTGTTATCGCAGTTGCAATGTCAACTGCTGGCGGCTGTTGCTTTCATTTTCTCTTATTGTTGACCTCTACGGTTAACTTAACACATTGTGTATACAGGTACACAAGATCCCTACTCTCAATTGCTGAATGTGGCTGGTAATAGTGCTAATGGCAGCGAACTGGCTGTACTAGTGTAACCACACTCCTTACAATAGTCCTTAGGTAATAGATACATCTCATGATACCTAGGCTTTAGGTTTCACTTTGACATACCTACCTAAGGGTAAGGTGTTCATTTGCTACTACCTCATGTGAAGAGTCTATAGGTAGTATTTGTACTCCCCTACCAAGGTGTATGATTATAATACCCTATAAATGGAAAATATTCAATTGGTCAAGATGTGTCGCGCAGAAACATGAAATATTGCAAGACTCATAAAATACTAGTGATAAAAAGTTACTATTTCTGAACTGGAAACTAGGAGAGAAGAAGCACTTCCTAAAGAAAGTATCGACAGACATATTCTAATCCCTGCATTTCTTGTCGGAGCCGTTTTCATCCCAAGATCTTCGACTGTGTCTTCGCTACAGTACATTTATTTATTGTGTTATTGCGACCCCACTAAGCTTTGTTATAATATACACGTAAATGATTACAATACGTCAAAAGAACAACATGAAAATCAACAATGTAAAAACATTGTCAAAAATAAATTTAAAATAACAGAGTAAAACCACAAAAATCAACTAAAAATAATAAAGAAACACCGTCAAAAATACTGCTTGTTACAGCTTCACATATCTCGAACCTTCCAATTAGGACTTTCTTGTCATCGCTAAAAATATCAATATCCACAATTTTATATTATATATTTAAGTATAGTGTTTGCATTCGTCAGAATTCTTGGATGGTCGAATGTTTATCATTGTCGACACCACATGCTGGGACGTAAAAGAGATAGGAATTCCTTGTTCTTAATGGTAATGTAATTTGTACAAGCTCGATTAGTTCTAATCTTAAACACATCCGAGTATATTTAAAATAGTATAGCAGTATAAATAGGAGGTACGAATTTCTCAGTTTTAAGCATTTTCCTTGAAATTTTCCTTAATAATAAGTGTTGGTGGTATTTTAGAAGTACTTCGACAGCTGAGGTCATTTTGCACGTAAAGTCCCCCACCAGGAATCGAACCCGGGACCGCTTTCACCTACGGCAAACGCGCAACCCACGTGGCTATTCAGGAGCCCCACGGACATGTCCTAAAAGAAGGAATAACGTTGGTTAACAATGTTTTATATAACAAGGATACATATCGATATTCGAGGGCGACAAACCACACGAATCACACCCCGAATTGCATTAATTTATCCTCGGCGTTGAATGAACTGCAACGAGAGGGGGTGAGGCGCTCATGAGGGAAAGCGTGCGAGGGTGGAGTGGGCCTGGAAGGGTGGAATGTGGGATTGAAGTAAGGAGTGAGTAGGTGTAGGGTGTGGTTCTTTTGTAGTAAGACCGATACATTGTTTCTGCTCGGGGCACTGTGGTTCACTTACTCACTCCGGTTATTATTAAATGAGTTGCAGGCTTCCAGTGTCTCCTTGCCATTACACATCCGTGGGTTTCCTTCGCATCGATCCTTGCGCAACGTGGTTTATTCAACTCGCTAGCGAGGGAAAAATTGTGTACGCGATCGGAGATGCGCTAATCGATGTATTCTTTCATCGGGGAAGCTCTGAAGCGCGTTTACGAGCACAACTTTTCATCGGACAAACATTTTTAGCGGTGTCTTTTCGGTATTGATTCGCGCGACAATATATCCGCGGTCGAAATCGATTCTGAATTTTCCGTCGGGGAGGAATATATACGCGGATGCGATTACTTCCCTTTTTATCGGGATTGCAATTAATTCTGCCGTCGATAGCCAGGGATTCCGGATGAATTTTTGCGAAATGCGCCACTTTACCATGATAAACGTTGTACATTATAAATAAACTCAGCAGGTTTTGGAGGAGGAAGAAGGCGAGGTGAAATCTGGTATTGTTAGGTCATTGCGGAAAGAGAGAGTTCTCTAGCAATATAGAGGGAAAAGTATCTTTCATTTACTTGAGCTTCAGTTTTGTTTTTATCTTCAAAATATGAGAGTTGCTTAGGTATGAGCGGTTCTAAATTGTATTATTCATTCTGGTCACCTCATAATCAATACTATGATGGTATTTTTAGTGCTTCGATAGCTAAGGTTATTTCACACGTGTGACCTACCACTGGGAATCGAACACCGGACCGCTTTCACCAAGGGCGAACGCGCCACCCATTTAGATACCCGGTAGCTGAACACTATGATGTGTGTTATTCACACAGTAATAAAAGTCTTAAAGTTCTTTCTAAAAATAGTCTGTTTTCGAGTGCCGTCTCTTATATATATCTCAAAGACTCGTCTTCTAAATCATCTTAATCTTCTTTCTATGAAAACTTCTCATACTTTCTCCGATATTGCTTTCCTGTATAACTATCGACAACGATTGTGATTGTCCATTCCTAGCATCTCTCTTTTCGATTCCTGTGTTCCATCAAGAACAACTCGCCTATCTACCTTCTTTTTTAATGCTAGACCTCTATCATTAATGAAAGGTAACTGTTTTTCAGAATATCTTTTTTTCTCAATTCCGTTTCTTCCAATAAAAACTTTGATACATTTATCTCCCTCTTAAATGAATCCTGAGTTTGGTTGCAAGAGATTCATCCATGTAATTGTACATTTTTCTTTATCATTTTATACCTTCATTAATTGTTTACCTAGTTTATCCAATTTATTTACTTCTTTTTATCGTTAGCTGTAATTGGCCTTATGCTGTATCTTGAAGCGTAATAAATAAATAAATTTTGCTGTCCTCGGGAAGACTTAATCCGTTCATATTATTCCGGTTCGGTGAGGAAAGTAAAGGTAATAATATGAACTACCTCACTCCTCATCTTTTTTAGCAGACCTTTTCTCTCACCAGTTTATCGTCGCCAATGGTAGAGGGTATGATGACGCAACTAGCCAGAGATATAACCACTACGTTCAAAAGTTTTCATTTATATTTGCTTATCTCATTTTTCTCCGTTTAAGATTTATACTTCGTAAAGCACTCCTGCTGTCATTTTTATATCTATATGATTTGTAACAACATTCTCTGTACTTTCATTTTTCCTCATTGTCGCATATGCTTCGTATCACTTTCTTATTGGTTTCCATATACTGTAAAATGGCATTTCTATTGGTCTCTATTGACGCATGTTTTTTAATTTTTACTGTACATTTTCGATTTGACGTATATTTTTTAATTTTTACTGTAAATTATCGAATTTCTTATGTATGTATTCTTGTGTAAGTAAAGGCTTAAAGGTAGTTTTGAATCGTTATTCAAAAGATTGGTTCTGCGTAAGGAGGGTGGCCTAACTTGAGGGGTTCACCTTCCCATCGTGGTAGATACAATTTCAAATCTTCCCTTTGTGGCTGATTAGGTTTGTTAATTCCAGTCAAGCATAAAATATATGTAGTGTGAACTTTCACAGAATATGTTTATCGTTTTGTTTATTCTTAAAAACTGGATTTAAATTTCTTATCAGCCAGTCAACGTCGAAATTTTGCATTCCTTTGAACATTTATAATTAATTTCCAGGTCTATTTTTATCTACTTGCTCAGTAATTTTACGTACGAACTATTGCTGAAATAATTTAAACGAGAAAGTTTTTGTATTGAAAGAGGCTTAAGAGGAAATGTTAACTCACTTGTTACACCCGTTACCATTCTGGAAACTCGTCTGATGAGTACAGGATTATCATGAAAGAATGGCCAATCGATGAACACGCTGAATTCAATTGCATTGATAATTTTACGTAATAAGTGCTTAAAAATACTGCGGAGGCAATACATCTTGCGTTATAGGGACTGCGGTCGTCCCTCAAAAAGTATATGTGGGCCACTTCCCGAAAAATCGGACGGGAATTGACCTCTATTTTAAAAAGTTTTGAAAATTTCTATTCTTTGGTGCTTCCCCGAGAAACCGTAAGTGACGAAGTTTTATCTCGCTAAAAACGTCGTTGGTAAGTTATTAATTTTTAAAGTTTAGATATTTTTCCAAAACAGATTCTTCCAATTCTTGATGAGGATCGAATGCATCTTTATAAATATATTATCGATAGTTCCATATACTGTTTGCAACATTGTTTAAATTTGCAATAAATTGTTAAGTACGACATTCGACCACTTTGACCAAAACTCAGCGGAATTTAAGATACACCAACAAAATTTGCAGTATTTTTGCTGTAAGAAATACATTTTTCAATGTTAAACAGCAATAAGCAAATATAATTTAATTTATATAGCACCTCGTAACGTAAGTTTATAAAAAGGATATATATGCCTTATGCTTGTAGGTTACGCTGTTTTTCAACTTCCATGTGAAAGTATTAGTATAACGCATTAAGTGAATGATTTTTATGATTATACCAAGACCAAAATAATAATCTGTATTCAATTCCCTTCTTATCTTTTAGTACGCGTAGATTTCATTAGTTCTAATTTCATTTTACGAAAGAATAAAGTCTGCGAGCTATGGTAGCAAACTTAATATGCATTTCTTACGGACGCCATTAAATTCAATTTATTGGGCGAAATATCCCTTGGGAAAATATCAATTTAATTTATATAATCGATCAAATATCTGGGGTGAAATTACCTTAAGCGAAAAGTATTAGTCGTAATGTCTCTAGATAGAGGGTTCTGGATGAACTGTCGCCATCTCTTGGGTGAAACGTCTTGGGGTGAATTATCTTGGAACCGGTTTGCTCGTCCCTGTTTTTACGGACACACGTATATTATTATTATGTTTGAAAGTACAACTTTTCACTTGAAAACAAACCATGGTCCCAAATGACACCACCGCCTGAAATAGAAAATTATGCTATCAAGATTTACTACAATAAAAACATTATAAAAGACCGATTATGACCAAACAATAGACCGGATATAACTCTTCAGATAGAACAAGAAAGTAGGACATATCTAATATACATCTCCATTCTGAACACAGTAGATAATGGCATGTTTTAATATATTATTATTGTTATTGTAAAAAAGATATAAGTTCCATAATCAAAAATGTTCATTGTGGAGGTGATCTCTCCAAATTAGTGTAATTGGTTTTATTATTATCAATATTATACTTTTACGGCGAGGATGGGCCAAAATGGCCTCTCTTACACCTAATCTCTGGAGAAATGATATGGTAATAATATTTTTTTTATTCATACCCACATACAGCATTAGTCAGACTAACAGTCTGTCGACAGGACGGATATACACAAATATAGAAAAATACATATCAGAAAATGAAATTACAGATTGATGCAGCTCAAGGCTTACATACAAAGGATAACAAACGAAAGTGCTGAAAGTACAATAAGAAAAAAATACCAAATGAAAGGAAAAGTTACAACGAAGACTATTGATATCAATAACATAGGAGTGCAGTGAAATACATTACAGAAGGTGGAGAAAAATACGATGTAAACATTATCTTATGGACATAATAATTGTTTTACGAATTAAAAATTTATAATTATAGCCATTATTATTACACTAAATACCAAAAATAATTAACTAGAATTCAATAAAAAAAATCAGTGCATCCAAATAAAACGGCAAGCATGGATACAAGATAATTAGTAAAAACAGTAGATATAAACTAATAAGCAGTCTACTTGATACATAATAACTAATACGTACAACTAGATATTATTACATATAAAAACTCAAAGATTTTGGTTGTTGGGAAAAACTCCTCTTCTGAAGGGTTAATGAGAAAAACCCACGATATATGCGAGCTTCTACCCGAAAACACTCGTTAGCCGGGTCATTTCATTAAACCAAGATGTTAGCGAAAACGTATTCGTTAGCCGAAAACTTCGCCACCTGCCATGCTCGTTAGCCGAGGTATCGACACATTTTATACCGTGCCCTTTAAGCAAACAGTTACTTCTGTGCCGTGCGCTTCAGAGCGATTTTATTCAACAGCAGAAGAGAAAGTCCGCTTCGATTTTCGAAATGGAAATTAATCTCGCTGTCAAAAGCAGTCCGCGGAAATGAAATTTTCGTGAGCGAAAATGCGACGCGCGTTTTTGCGGAGAATATTCGGAAAGTATCGAGGTAAATTTCACTCTCTTTCATTCAAGAGTTCCTTTCTGATGAGGAGCGCAGTTCACGAGTCTAACGAAGGAACGATTCACAAAATGGGCCTGCCTATTTCACTGCAGAACACGCCTCGCGGTTCCTCCTCCGCCGCGACAATGAATTACGCTCATAAAACAATTTTATCTCGACTCCGACCGAGTAATCGACCCGAAAATATCTCATTCGCCGCTTTATTCCGCCGGCGGAGAGCTCTTTTCATTTCCTAACCTAAGACTCATCAAGGGAACTAGTGAATGTTACGAACGAACGGCAGCTGTGGTCCCGGATCATAGTTCTCTTATATACCTCCCACAGCTCGCAATCATCGGTCATCGAGACAAACCCCGACCTAGCCTTTGTTCCTCTCCTTCCCCCAGTACGTTCCCCATTCCATGCCTCCATATTGATTGCTTCTTCCGGAAGCTATTCTGATGCACTCCACGGCTTATGACCGCCCGGTCCCCTCTCTCTTTATTTAATTACATGAATAATCCTCAGCCATCGGCTCTGAAGGAACAACTGTTTCATTTCCTTAAAAATATACATGGCTTACCTGTAAGATAATAGGTGAAGAAGTTACATTCGTTAGAAAACAATACATATGTATCATGTACCTCATAATAGTAGGAAATCTACAAACTCTACCATGGGATCGATTTGAGGTTATACCTTATAAATAGTAAATTTTCTACGATATACAAAAATGCGTACAGGGCATGCCATATTTATTAATTACATTAAAGGTAATTAACGCATTAATTAATTATTACATCATAAATTACAAATCTACATCAAATTTGTAGGTACATCATAAGAGTTGTTACATCAATATATACCAATAAGATACATTCATTACAGCGAAAAAATCTTCGTTTGCCAAAATATTCGTTAGTTGGGTCACTCGTTAGCCGAGATATCACTGTATTTCGTACTTAATTCTATTAAAATCAGGATTGATAACTATTACTAAAACTTTATTTATAATGCGGTAAAAAAACACCAGCTTCCAAAATGACGCTACCTCTTATCTTAAAATTCATGAAACCAACTTTTTGTTTTTTCCGTGCTAGAGCAAGGATTCATTTATTTCCGGGTAAAATAAAATTTCCATGAGTAAAGTAGCCCGTTATCCTTTCATCTAGTATCTGCAGTGGAGAAAAAAAATACCCCTTGTAAATCAAAGGAAATTGCTGTCTCGTTTTGTCCGTTTTGTCTCCTTTTAGTAATGGTAAATGTCCCATTTTATACTACTGGATATGGTCAATCTTTTCATTTCCAACCGGTTAATTTATAAAGTTTCATACTAAGCTGATTAATTTTATGATAATTGTAACATTCACTGATTAAAATTTCTCTTTTCGTTCTCTATCGTATTGTCCTTTATGTATTCTTTGTTTTATTTCTTGGTTCTTCTAAAATTTTATCTGAATAATCCTTTCTGAAAGATGTATGTTGTTTCGGAGAAATAGTATTCATTATTATCTTATTATCTAAATCACTCAGCCTATCATGGAATTTTGACTCATTATACATCGTCATACAAATTTTCCCAATGAGTTTGATGTCCGTAGATTTCATGTTAGATATATTCGTACCGGTATGAAAAATAAAAAAACAGAAACCACTTTTCTCAGGAAATCCTATTTAATATTAAAAACGCTGCAAAATGCCACACACAAACCAAAACCAAATAAGGCAGGGTTAGTTTCGACGCATAAGTGTCGAAAACACTTGAAAATGAAGCTTATACGTCGAAACTGGCTTTGCCTGTTTTGGTTTGTGTAGGGTATTTACAAAAACAAAATTGAAGTTTTAAGGACACTATAAAATACCCCACACAAACCAAATAGTCGTGTTTTTTATGGTTTTGGTTTAGGTGTGGTATTTTGCAGTGTTTTTTATATTAAATAGGATCTAGTTTCCTCAAAAAATTTGTTTATTTTTCCTACTGTCATGGAATATCAGAAATTTACTCTTCAGTCAGTTGAATTTATTTATATTCGTATATTTTTCATACATATATTGCCTTGAAAATGATACATTAGAATTGTGATTGGTAATTACTGGTACTGATTTCTTCCTTGACCGTCTCACTTCCCTTCATTCCTGCCGTTCCCGTAAATAGTATAATGATTTAATAATTTGTTATTATTATTAAGAATAAATTTAGTTCATTAATGAATAAATCAACTCCTTATCGATTAATGTTATTCGAAGACTTGTTAATATCCAACAAACTTATCACTAGAATCTAATAATTCAGCTTCGATTCTGTGATAGGTCTCCATTATGTAGAGTAACGAAAAAAGAATACTTAGTATATCTTTACCATAATATCTTATTCCACGACCATGGTTTAGACCGTTTAGGTAATCATCAATTATTTTTTTATCTTTCCCTCCGTTCACCCTAAGGTGCAAAATGTAGTCATGGTGACTTTCATTCATAAATCCCTCGATCGTTACCTTCTTAGAAGGTCCAATAACTTCCAAATGCTTTCTTCTCTGCCATCGTTTTCGTCTTTGGGAACACTACCGTTCCGCCTCCTTCCACTTCCAGATTTCGCATCTCCGTTAGTTCCAGCGAATCAGCTCAAGTCGCCGCTAAATTTTTATTTCCATCCATTCGTGAGCGACCTTTTTCACGTCAAACCCTTCGCTAGTCTTCCAAATCCCACAGCCTCCCTCCCACTCCCCGATTCCACGCATCCCTCGCAAAGTGGTGCCATAGTCCCATCCCACTCCTGCCAAATGTTGACTGTAACAATTTGAAGGAAAGTCGGCTACGCTCTTAAAAACATCCCACAAACCTCCAGTGTGCGGGTAGTGAATTTGGTGCAGCGTGAAGTATTCATGTGGAAAGGAATGAGGAAGGTAGTGCGAACGTGGAAGATTTCGTTGAATAGTGAGGCAGGCGCTCCGTAACTCTCTTTCTAGAGGATTTATTTCGATGGATAAACTTCCCGAAGCTCCATTTTCACGATCGGTTCTTAAGCTTCCCGTGTTCACGTTGAGTTCCTATACCACGAAATTCGAATACCCTGTACTTCTTGACGTTGCTAAGCTTTTAAAAGCCTTCGCGTTAGGAGAACGGGGACTTGTTATTAAATCCCGTATTATTCTTTTTCGGCTCTTCTAGAGAAAAAATAACCATTTGAAGCAATTCGGTATTCTCTTACTGTGTAAAATAAAGGTGTTATTCATGAATTGGTTTTGATGCACCTACGTGGACGTTTTCCACCAATAGCGCTGACACAATGATGAAAGAAAAGGAAACTACCTCACTCCTCATCTTGCCCAATCGTCTCATACCCACTCCAAATCTAATACATGGAGGATTTACGGTTCAAAACGGAGTCCGGTCTGAATACTTTACAGATCATAAAAAAGTCGCCCACGGTTCAGTACACTTTTGCATTAATATAACTCATTGTGAAATTGCATCGTGGCATTACACAATCATTTACTAGCTGATGATAGTATTCTCTAGTATAAATTAACACTTAAATGTGATTAATTTTCAGTAAGAAAGAGATTATGCAATTACTAAAGTACACTTGTATTTACGGAGTCCAATTTTCGATAGGGCTTACAATAGAATAGTTTATTGATACATACACACTTGCAGCGCTAACAGAAGAAAGAAAAGATCTGTTTGCAAGTTGATATCTCGTCTGTTGCTGCTTGTTTAAAGGTTATTATTTCATTATGACCATTTTTTTAATTACCGTTTTCACATTGTGAATTTATAAATTTGATAATATACATAACATGATGAAAAGAATAAGAAACACTCATACACGTTACCCCTGTGGTAACGTGTATAAGTGTTTCTTATTCTTTTCATCATGAATAGCTACCACAAAGTCGAGGCCGAAATAGTGGATTTTGGTACATAACATAATTTATAAAAGTAGTATGATACATAGAAATAACATAATACATAACATGGAAAATTTACATAGCATAATGATTACTATCTATGTAGGAACACAGATTATAGTATATAATTTATATCAACATCTTCAAAGAACTCTCTCATTGAAGAGTAACATTTATTTACCAAAACGTTTTTCAAATTATTTAAGAATAAACGTGGTTTGTTGACAGCATTAAAAAATGTTTTCTTGGAGTCGTAATGAACTGTAATGAAGATTTTACAGAACTCTCCGGGTCACATTCATTAGAATGTATCTTAAGGGAGATTGATTTTGGATGCAATTGGTCATGTTAGCAATGCGGTGGCCCCTTAAATTATACAACCCTCTCTCGTGAATTATTTACCCCATCAGGCACTAACGGATATCAACACATATCGTTCATAATACACGCAGAATCTCGACAAAAATAATGCAAGAAAAATGAATTTTTAGTAGAAACCAGATTCGCTGAAATTCCCAATTTTTTTCACGAAACATTTTACGTAAACATTCGAAGAGACGGTGTAAAAACTGTTAAGTTTTATTCTAATGGATGGTAAATATACGCATGGTTTTACTCAGACATCTTCCTGACGGTATTTGAATGAATTAAGTTTTGAATATATAGAATAGGAGCAAAAGGTACATATAAAAAATACTAATTACCTCTACGTCAGTTAAGAAAAATAATTCTATTCTTTTTTATCTTAGATCATACCAAAACGTTTTTCAACACATCTCTTATGATCATGACTATTTTTGTAACCCTCTGACTTCTACCGCTCTTTTTAATCTTGCGCTTTGTTATCAACGATTCTACAATCCCCATAAAGCTACCTGAAAATGTTGAAAAGGACTCTTCATGGTTTGCTAACTTTTGGTGCGAATAGTAACTTTCAGCTAGCATACCGTTTATTTCGTAGCATTTTCATGGAATTAGATGTCAGATGATAGCAAGCGTTATAAAGTACCGATATATCGGATCGGTTGCCTTACGTAGTGCTTCGTCATTTCTTATACTGTTGGAGTGACACGAATTTCATCATCTTCACCGAGTATAAGAAAGGAAAGGTTCCTGTTTGGGGAAATTGAAAGGAAAGTGAGTTTGTTTGATGATGGCGTCCTTTTCAGTCACGATGATGGGGAAAGTGATGCCCCATTGCTTATAAATTAAACGGTTAAATATTAATTATATTTATCTAACGACATACCTAAGCATGTATAGAAAAAATTTTCATAGGCAGTTACAATTATTCTGTAATCAGTAATTACAAATCTTCGTTACGTTTAATTACAATTACAAAATTTTACATTTTATAACCATTCCTCGTTACTTATCAACTACAAATATTTATTAAAAGTGTAATGCGTAACGTTTTATTATAATTGCTACTAAAAGTAGTAGACTACTACTAGTAGACATTGTTTTATTATAATCATATAATATATTTTTACATTATATTTTAAAATTTAATTAAGTATATTTTTCATTAACTGAATCATCCACAGAATAATATGTTTTTCTCAGATGATTATTTAAAAATATTTTACCAAATTGTGCATTATTACTGTATTTAATACGGCCTGATGATATGTTACAAACTTTTAGTCCCACAACCTCAAACATTTTCCCAGTTAAAGTAAGCCTATGGGATGGGATCCTCAATTTCTTTACTGATATTCAGTATAAATAAAATCACCGTATTATTTTACGTAATATAATTAATGTTTCAATTAGAGATTATTATGATTATAAGGAGATTTCTAATAAAATTTTTATCTATCTTTTTATTTATGTGACTAATGTATATTCTTTTTTCCATTGCAGGTGAGTCCTGGTTTCGAGATAGACCCGCACTATGAGTATCATTACCATTTTATCATTTTTATAACCTTATTGATTGTTCATGTTGAGTGGTATTTCTGTTTATTTACGTTCAAATATGACGAATGTCCGATGACATGAATGAATGAATAAAATCCTTATTAAGGCGAGGAGAGGCCAAGTTGGCCTCTCTATCACATAACCTCAATTGTCAATATATAAGCTAAATGTAATATTTAATTGAGATATGAGAGATGTAGTTTAAAAATGTCGGAACGGAACGTTAAAAAAACCGATGGAAAATGGTTTAAGTTCGCCGTATCTGAATGGGTTTGTGGGAGAATATATGTAGGAAAAATATTCAACCTTTAACATGTTGTATGTTTCTGTAGAAGTCGTACTGAATTTAACACAGATCTTGAAACAAATACGCTGCTTCCTCCTATTGACCAATGAAAATTCGCAAACATAAGTACACACAGCAATGAAAAACTGTTCATCATCAACGACCTTATTCGCTCATACTAAAGCCGCTTGACACACCGACTCATTGGGTTAAATGCGAAATTTTTTCCTTGTTGACAATCATCGTTGTTGGTTGTACTGAATCCCTACTCAAAGTGCAGAATATTTTCTTGCTAGCTCGGAAATAGAACGTCTAAATAAGAGTGTCAGGAATGTGAGTATTTCAAGGGAAGAAATCTCGAATAAATTTGTGGAATCGTTTTATTCGCAAACCGTTCTTATTTGTAGTAACATTCGCTTGAATTTTTACCTCTCGTTGAAGTAGAATGTTTACCTCTCGTTGTTGTTTTTGCAAGAAACTGCGTAGGATCTCAACTGTGAAACTTTGGTTCATTTTTACCACTGGTGATTTTTAAAATGTTATGAAGTAGAAAGTAACGTATTTCTAAATGATACTTTCCCTATATTTTACATTCAAAATCACATATATTGTTATTACGATTTACTCATACGGCGAGGTTAGGCCATAATGGCCTTCCTTCCCTTAACCTCTGGAGATATTACATGATAACAATATTACACTAATAAACAAAAATTGACTAAAATTAAGTTAAATCTAAAAATATAAATCAATACATCTAAGCAAACTTGCAAACATAGAAAAAAGGAAATTAGTCCCTCATTAATGTTTTATAGGTCAAAACCGTGATAAATCATATCTTCTGATAATCGACCAATGTTATCATACCAACTCAAATCCGAGAAATTTGTCATATCTTTCCCCATGCTGCCATTCCTTCAATTAAATTTTCGATACATCCTGTTATAACTTTTTAGAAAGATCGTATGATCATTCAACACTCAGAAATTCTTTTAAGTAACTATTCAAAATATTTTTAACGACTTAGATGAAGTATATAGCTTTAAATAACACTCAAGGATTATTTGCTATGCATAACTTGTCGTTTGCTCGAATGATCGAAATTTTATTTAATTCTATTTATTAGACTGGATGTCCGAATATGGATTTTTAATCATATCTCCTGGATATGGACTTAGATGGGAGCTGAATCACTGACACAGACTCTTGATAATTTTCTATCTGAGTGAAAAATTGGAAACTTCTGTCGAAATGGAATGAAAGTTTTAACCGTACTTCCTCGTTTGTAGTTATTTCTTCATATTCCAATCTTAAGTAATTGGTATTTGAAGATACGACGAGAAATGGTTACGTAATTTGAAACTCTGTAATCTATTAGAAATCGTTGATAAAATGATCATTTGAAATGAATTTACTAAGTTGCTCAATTTTGTTTGAAATGAAAAGGTCGCTATATTCTCTTCATACTGAGAACTCAAAATGTTTGCTTTTGATTTTTTTCCGATCAAATGCTAAGCATTGAATTAATTAATTAATTCCATTGAATATAGTCATACATAATCAATAGCAGAAAATAATTTATGGTTTTATAATGTAACTTAATTTTAAAACGATTCTTTTTCCCAGTAATTATTGGAAAACTAGCCACTACTGACTGCGGTCGTGAAATACAATTTCAGCTATTAGGTCGATTGTATTAGATGAGCCATATCTAGAAAGCTCCTCACAGCCAGCATATCCTGATGAATAAATTATTTTTCATTTTGGTACAGGATAGAGAAAATACATCGTTTACTTTTTCAGTCTAGTTCATTGCTGTGTTAGTATGAAAGGCACACAGGTATGAGTGATGCCGAATAGTAATGATAATAATCACGTCTTTTTAAATTTTATTCTGACAAGGTCTCTCTCATACAATTAAACCTTGAAATAATACAATAAAAACCTATACAAGACAAACAGCCATGCCAAAACCTGGATTCGAACCTGAGATCTCGGTTTTGCGGCTAGCAACCTAACTCCTATGCCACCGAGAATGGTCTCGCTTTGTAATGGCAGTCACGTTGGTTAGTCCCTGTTGAATCCTGTAAAGAGCATTATTCATTGGGTCATTATGTAGCACTTGCGTGGATGTATTCCATCCATAGCATTCTAGCCTTCTTAGTAAAGCCCAGCAAACTCACCCCTTATCTTGCTTAGTCCCCGCGTTCCCTCTTCAGAACTTTTGTTGTCTAATAGCGGAGGGAGTTATTATTTTCTCTCATTAGGTACATCGGTAATGTGTACCTATAATGCATTTTCAAACCGTTGTAGAGGGTAGAGATTACTCCTCTGGTAGAGGTGACTAGCTTCTCAAGTACAATGTGTAATAGACGCGGCATGGTAGTTCAGTGGTTAGCATACCTGCTCGGAAAGTACGAGATCTGGGTTCGAGTTCTAGTCATATCGCTTTTTTCATATCGTTTTATCCTTGGGTATCAGAATTTCATATATTTTAATGTTTTCTCGCTTGCATAGGTGCTGTATTGTGTTTAAGTTTTGGTTAGCATTATTATCTGTATAAAATTTTTTGATTTAACTTTGACAAACGTAGAAAAGTTTGGGTAGTTGCGTCTGTAGTGGATGGTACAGACGACTCTCTTCCGCTAGGGGAGTTATCTGTAACTAGGAACAGATGACTCCCAACAGGTAGCGGAAGGGAGTAATCTGTACCATTCACACCTGCCTGCAGCTATAACACAATGCTGAAATGTAAATGTATAGTTAGTAAAAGAGATCAGCTAAAAAGTTTCCATCGTAGCTCTTCACCCAGGTTTACTTTTATTGATCCTTATTCATCTGACATAACTCCAGGTAGATATCGGATTCGTACTTTATATTTGCGCGGAATAGTTTTAAAATAGCTTCGAGTTATCGATTACCAGAAGAATGGCCAGTCAATATGCAAATCTTCCGGAATATATTAATTCCCATTTCTATTTCAACCTCAAATCCGCACCGATATAATCTTTTCAGACGTATCGCCGGAAACCGGAAAGTGAGCAATTACTTTCAGAATTTCCGCGACAAATTATCATAATTCTTCCGTAGCCGCTCTCCGAATCGCCGACTCTCTCCATCACTCTTCATTCTCATAGAAATACTCTCGCCATCGGACAAATAATCTTTCGAATGGGGAGTTAAATCACCCCGGAAGGCAATCCATCACGGCGGCCGTATCGTAGCCGAATTCAAAATAGCACGTTTTCGCCTCTTAAACTCAGGTGATAAATCCCAACAATTCGAAGGGACATGCGTAGGCTCTGACCGCGTCCACTCATTTGCTCGCCTCCTTTTCTCTCGCTCCTCTTTCCGAATCGTCACGCGGCACACACCCAAACCCTCAAACCGCGATGATTAGTTGCGTACGCAACGGGTCTGAGCCCCGCCGAATCGCCCACGGGCCCTTCCCCGCGGACCGAAAAACGTCTAATCATCCACCTTTGGACCTCTTTCGCTGAATACGCCCGTGCACCCTTCACGCCTCAGCCGTGGGCGAGATGTAGCTTTTCGAAGGCCCCCTTGCGCTGCGAGGTAAATATCCCCGGCAAGAAATAATAGCGACGGGGAAAAGTGAAGACGATCGTGAAGAGAAGTGATTCCAATCGAGAGGGAATTTTCGACGATGGGGAAACTTTTCTCTCGTTCATCATACGTCGAGATTTTCGAGAGCGATTTTTGAAAAGGGAAGGGGTTGTCGATTCCCGGGAGGTGATCTACGGGAAAATAGCGGAGTTATTTCCAGGTTTGAATATGTGTCCCCTGATAGATTGGCAGACGGTAGTAGGTGCAGATAATGATACTGTAAAACCTGTTTAAGAAGGAATCTGTTTAAGGCGAAAACCTGCAGAAAATGGATGCATTAATAATAATATTGCTGCATTTACTCGAGGTTTTTCACAAGGAAAGCCCTCTGTAGGGCGGAACCTGTGTAACACGGTCGGAGATCTATATTTCTTCGATATCGCATATGAACAATTAGTATTAGAACCAGGGGAGGATTAATAATTACGTGCAATAGGCGCTAGATGAGGGCCTCGTCCACATGGGAGCCGAAATAAAACTGATTATGAGCACCCAATAACGAATTTTGCTGATTTTCGCTTCTTACGTGATAAGCAAATGTGACAAGTGTAAAGGCTAATTCAAGGTAATTTATGTTGAGGTATAAATTATACCGTGATAAATCATATCTTCTGATAATCGACCAATGTTATCATACCAACTCAAATCCGAGAAATTTGTCATATCTTTCCCCATGCTGCCATTCCTTCAATTAAATTTTCGATACATCCTGTTATAACTTTTTAGAAAGATCGTATGATCATTCAACACTCAGAAATTCTTTTAAGTAACTATTCAAAATATTTTTAACGACTTAGATGAAGTATATAGCTTTAAATAACACTCAAGGATTATTTGCTATGCATAACTTGTCGTTTGCTCGAATGATCGAAATTTTATTTAATTCTATTTATTAGACTGGATGTCCGAATATGGATTTTTAATCATATCTCCTGGATATGGACTTAGATGGGAGCTGAATCACTGACACAGACTCTTGATAATTTTCTATCTGAGTGAAAAATTGGAAACTTCTGTCGAAATGGAATGAAAGTTTTAACCGTACTTCCTCGTTTGTAGTTATTTCTTCATATTCCAATCTTAAGTAATTGGTATTTGAAGATACGACGAGAAATGGTTACGTAATTTGAAACTCTGTAATCTATTAGAAATCGTTGATAAAATGATCATTTGAAATGAATTTACTAAGTTGCTCAATTTTGTTTGAAATGAAAAGGTCGCTATATTCTCTTCATACTGAGAACTCAAAATGTTTGCTTTTGATTTTTTTCCGATCAAATGCTAAGCATTGAATTAATTAATTAATTCCATTGAATATAGTCATACATAATCAATAGCAGAAAATAATTTATGGTTTTATAATGTAACTTAATTTTAAAACGATTCTTTTTCCCAGTAATTATTGGAAAACTAGCCACTACTGACTGCGGTCGTGAAATACAATTTCAGCTATTAGGTCGATTGTATTAGATGAGCCATATCTAGAAAGCTCCTCACAGCCAGCATATCCTGATGAATAAATTATTTTTCATTTTGGTACAGGATAGAGAAAATACATCGTTTACTTTTTCAGTCTAGTTCATTGCTGTGTTAGTATGAAAGGCACACAGGTATGAGTGATGCCGAATAGTAATGATAATAATCACGTCTTTTTAAATTTTATTCTGACAAGGTCTCTCTCATACAATTAAACCTTGAAATAATACAATAAAAACCTATACAAGACAAACAGCCATGCCAAAACCTGGATTCGAACCTGAGATCTCGGTTTTGCGGCTAGCAACCTAACTCCTATGCCACCGAGAATGGTCTCGCTTTGTAATGGCAGTCACGTTGGTTAGTCCCTGTTGAATCCTGTAAAGAGCATTATTCATTGGGTCATTATGTAGCACTTGCGTGGATGTATTCCATCCATAGCATTCTAGCCTTCTTAGTAAAGCCCAGCAAACTCACCCCTTATCTTGCTTAGTCCCCGCGTTCCCTCTTCAGAACTTTTGTTGTCTAATAGCGGAGGGAGTTATTATTTTCTCTNATAGTTGACTTTGAATTTTCTCAAGATTTTTTTCGAATTCCTTTTATTGTATTCTATTTCTTAATATTCCTGTTATTTTGTATGATTTACAAGTCTATTTTATCACCATTTAATTTATTCCGCCAGTGGATCGCTTGTATATCAAAAGGAGCTTTATTGCGTTCAAATAAATTTTCCATATCGGCACCCAATTCTTGAGGAAAGCACCGATTAACAATTCTTAATAAAGAAATGCTCTTTGTATTACACTACCTAAGTCGGAATACCTGAGTAAGCCGGAAAATGTACTCGGTCCCTTAGAATTCCGCCTTAAACAAGTGGTACTGATATAACTTCTTTAATGGAAACACGAATATGGTCTCAATTGCATCCATTTTAATAATTATTATTATTATCGACGAAGACATGCAACCATTCCATAACCAGATATACCCGATTTCTTGGGCATCGAACCCGGGACCTTGGGGTTGGAATGGGAATTTGGGACATGCTAACCACTCCGTCACTGTTTGTCATGTACATACATTATGTTGTATATCTTGGATTCCAAAGAAAAAAAGGAAGCGAAAACGGGGCACAGTAAGTTACATCCGTTATGTAGAAATGGCAATTTTTATCCGAACATTCTAAACGCACCGTTTTTAATCAGTATATGGAAAGGGAAAGGTATTTTTTAAAGAATTACACCAGCTATTATAGTTCCTTTACCTGTTATTATGGAATATAGAAGTGAAAGGTGTATAGCGAGAATTCTTGATTGAAACGAAGGTGGTTGAACTGTTCGCTAAAAGAAACTTCGAAGCTTTTCAAAGAGCGAATCAAAGAATTTCCTCAGATATTTTTCTGAAGGAAAATCGCAGCTTCCAGTTGCCATTTAGAAAGGATTCTTACAGAGTACACTGCGAGTAAAAGCTGTAAGAACGAGCGAAAATAGTAGCAATTACGGAACAGGAAAGGTGCTGAGAGGGCCATTCAATAAGAAGTTAACGCGTTTGAGGAACGCTGGCGGCGGATTCGAGGCATCTTGTATTACAATCGCCCGCAGCTTTTCATTAGATCTTCTCTGGGGATCCGGACGATACCCGTAGCGAAGATGCTATTGTCTTACAAGGCTCGATCCTCTTCGCTGCATCCCATGCCTGAAGAATGTGTGAGAAAGAATTTAAAATAAGCCTCTCCTTAATTTGATTCCGCTTTTTTCATGGCTGCGTAAAACAATGTTTTGTTCTCTCCTCTTCCATCTGCTTGATGGAGTCGCATAATGAGACCATTTTGAAGGATATGCGGAAATGTTCGCTTTCGTATGCTTACGATCTTCGGATGGGGTGATTTCCAGAGGTGGAATCCATGCATTCCCCTGGGTCATCCGAATCTTTCGCGGAAAATCGGTTCCGACGTCGTCGTTGCGTGTTTCCTGAAAATTACATCCACTGATAATCGTCCCCAACGCTGATGGGATTCTCTAAGGCTTTTTTTCTCTCAGTTTTTCGTATCACCGGCAATTGGAAGCTTTTATCGTTTCTGAATGACAGCGTTTAGTAAATCGCATTTACCAGAATCGTTGCGGATGAAAAAGTAATATTTGGTGAGGGATTCCAATTTCTCTGCTCAGTGGTTAAGAGAGGCTCAATGGAATTTGGAGGCGGTGATTCAGGAATGGTGGACAAATCTGCGAACATGTGATATTTACTGCATTTCTGCTGTACATTATTAATCTGAGGTATAATTCTCATATTCCTCGAAAATAATGAAGTGTGAAATTGGGTTTTTGGTGTTGTAGCTCTACTCCTAATTTAATTTTAGATTTTTTCTTAAGTTTTTTCGCTCATTTATTTCCACAAACTAAATTAAATGCTCTGACGGCGCAAGTATTTTTCTCTCTATGCCAGGTGTTATTTTAATCTTTTTGTAAGTGGAACGTTCCCCATTTTTCTAGTCTTCAAAAATGTTGATTAGAAAGGCACTGAGCCTTATACAGTGTCTTGTAAATTCAATTTCCCTTTTTCTAATCCATTTAATAATTTTCTTTCTTCGTCCTATTCCTTTAATAATTCTACATTTGTCCTCCTTTCTGTACGTTTTGTTCTTGACATATTTCTCCAAACCCTTGTTTCCACTACTTCGATCTACGTTTTTCTCATTAGGGTTAGTGTCTATCTTTCACATCCATATAGTAAAATACTCCATACAAATGGTTTTTCTCACACCTATATCCATGCAATTACTTGTTAATAGAGTTTTGTTTGCTTTCTCTGTCGTGGATTGCTTCCAAAATTGGGTACTGCGTACCCCACGAGATAGTCAGGGATCTCTGGGCCTGAGGGCAAGATTTCTAGTTGCCCATCTTCTTCATGTCCGAAAATAACGGTATTGGATGGAAAAAATGAAATTTGAGAATCATTTATAGTTATATATATATATATCTGCTATTTTTTCAATAATCATCAAGTGTTTCATTTCTTCAAAATTAGAACATTTTGATTTCATCTTTCACTATATATAAACCAATAAAATTTTAGTAACTATATTGGAAACTATTACCGTAACTGAAGTTACCGTGTTTTTATGTAGTGTTTAACGCATAGTATATTTCCGTTTATTTTACAGATTATCTTTCTGTCTCATTCCATAATTATTTTAGAGTTAAAATTCAGACTGGATTTATCCTTCTCTCTCTAATCCGTGTATTGTTTTAAACCCGAATATCTTCTTTTGACGAATTCTTATTTGCTAATTCTGACGGAAATTTAGAGGGTATTGACAAACTAAGATAAATTTATCCCTAGCAGTTGTGCCAATAGTCATCTAGATATGGCACGGACTCCGGATGTCATTCTCAATATTAGGATCGCCAGTCATTTATAAGTCACAAAATATTAATATTGCAAATACATATTTCCTTTCTTAACTTTCGGAGAAAATTTTGGTAATAATAGTAAGGAAACAAGAAGAACGAATAATGCCTCTCATACTAAATAGAAACGAAGTCTATAATTAATTCCTGGCCTACTTTGATATCAATCTTTTCCGATTGAATTTTAAATTCCGGTTGATTTTTTTATTATGGAACATTTATTGATGTATAAATAATGCATAAATAAAACTTTTCTTTTTCTAACGTAGTCCAATTTGGTAACTGCAGCGTCAAATTACGACTGTTGATAAACTCAAGGAAACATTATTCTTAGTATTCCATTAATTTTCATATAATTATAGTCTGTCTATTGTAGATGTTGAATCTGAATGTTTAATTGTTGATTGTTACCTTCTCATGGCAAAAAAATTCAGAAGTCGATCTCCTATACATCGAATTTCCGTGCGTCCTCATAATGCATTGTATTGTACTGCACCATGATCCTCCCTTGCAAAACATCACGTAGAAAAGAATGGCAAGAAAATCCCTCTTCGTTGTATTACCAACCCGGTGGTACAGCTACAAATAATAAAAGGTCAGCGTCCGTATATCATTGCCGGGAACGATAAGATCTCCAGGTGAGGGTGGAGAAATGCACATTTAGAAAATTCACTGCAGAGAAAGTGGTGTGTAGTCGCGGGGCATTTCCAATGCACGAAAGCCTTCCGATCTGTTGCAACCACGCTTTTTGCCGCCCCCCTCGCCAATATTGCGATCGTTATTCGTGGCAAAGAATAATGGCAGAGATGGGGTTATATAGGTCGCTGGAAAAGGAAGGATCGCTTTCACTCTGCATTACAAGTTTGTGGGAATAGGTGGGTGCACCCGAGGGAAGGGAGAAACGGTCCAAAGCGTGAGACGAAACTTTTAGGATGAAAGGGTGATGCGACTGGTTTTTGGGGATTGATGTAAGGAGTGAGGGGAGCTGAAGTAAGTGCGAAAGGTTAGAGAGAGGATCAAAGGATGGCCCGTTTGGCTTTTGTTTTCCTTTTTTCGTACCCCGAGATCCTCCTCTAGAGGTTTCATAAATTTGCGCCCAGCGTGCTTTCTCCGTTCACGATTTGGCCATAATACGATTTTTTGAGGAAGTTTTCACTCAGCGTCTCTCGCCAAGGGGAATTTTCGGAAGGTATTAAATGATCGGGGAAGGCGGAGATCGGCGCAGGAAAAGGTTACTTTCGAAATAATAGAATTTGCGATTTTTAAAATTTATCGCGCTTTCGAATGGGCCGCGGAAGCCCGCGGATTCCACGGTTCTCCGTGATATCTCTGTGCGTACCCTGATAAACTATTCCGAAACAAATCACCTACTTCAACATTGTAATTATGACGTATTTGAAGTTACGGGAGTAAGTTATCCGTAGAACATTTTGGTAATGTATCATATTTTCACGAATCTATAATGGTGTCTCAAGGATTATTAAGGTAAGACGATGATAATCTATGATAGTCAACGACTATATCATAATAATAATCTATTATCATTATTGTATAAAGTGGGAATTAAAAATGTTCTTGTCAATATATGAATGTAAATTGACTTTCTAATGTTAATTATTAACTAGTATAACTCATGTTTAGGTATATTATCTCACAAACACATGCTTATGCCTATTACGTTTAAATCGAAATTTGATTGTTTTCTTGGTGTTCTATATTTGTAAAATTGTGAATATGTTTATGATCTTATAGAATATCCTGTAGAATACCTGCAAGGAACCTGCTGACAAGCATTTTGCTTAGCTGGACCAAATTATATTATTCTTTTAAACATTTAAGTATTCTAGTTTTGATTATCATCTAGAAATATAACTTGTACTAAATGTTAGTTATAAATTAACTGCATTGTTAATGTAATAAAAACAACACAATGAATACTTACCATTAGCCATCACATTTCCAATTACGTAATCGCTACTTTTTTACACCTCAGAGTTTTCTTCTTCCTCATATTCAAATAATATACCTCTTATGATCCATTTAGCCGTTTTCTTTGCATCTATTCACGAAAATATGAAAGAATATAAAAGCAAAAATAGAAGAAGCGTTTAATATATCGAGGAAAAAGGATTTTTTAATGCTGATGATGATATTGGGCTATACTGTACGTTGCAGTCATTAGTATTTTATTTATCCTCATCACCTTTATAAATGTTTTTGTGAAAATTTGATAATATTAACTATTTGTATCTGCGAACGAGGCTGAAAATACTCAAAATTTTCAGATGTGACGTTAGCTATAGATTATGAGTTAACATCATTTTGATATAAGGCATCTTTCCTCTCACATGTAGAGATTGCTCTCACTAAATATATAGATAAATCAGAAAACACCTATTAGGTACGCTAAACTGAACACCTTTAAAAGAAGGGATATTATATGACGATTTAGCGGTGCTATGCAGCGAATATATGGAAGATTGGTTTTATCCCAACTTAAAATCGAATAATTTATATTTATTCTTTGTATGAAATTTTCTCGTACTTCAAAAGCAGTGTAAGGATGATATTTAAGTACAATAAATGCAACATTTAATTCATACTTCATAAAAAGTACCAATTACACAGGAAGATTGTGAGAGATTCATACTTGGATGCGATAAAATAGGATAAAAACGAAATCAGTGTTTTTTCAATTCAGTTAATAATTGATATTTTGGATATCATAAATTCAGTATTCAATTCAGTATTTAGTTTGCGATAAAATGGGATGAAAAGCAAATTGATATATCTCTGTCTGTCTTCCAGCTAAGAGATGCAAAATTGTGACAAATAGGTTGAATCGTGTACAAGATGGACTGGAAAGTCAGACTCCAGAAGTCGTCTCATTCCGGCCTAAAGTGGTATTGGCAGAAATGAAATGCCTCTGATTATTGAGCGTCACGGATCCTTCGGGAACGCATCCGGCCTTCGTTTTCTCCACAAATGAGGCATTAGACAAGGGATGTTCCCGGGGACTTAGGAGAGCGGCGATTGGAATGGCAGTAGCTCCAGATGGCACTTTCTCCCCGAAAGCAGGGCGGTCGTGGACTGACGTGCAAGTAATGTCGGCGGTAGCCTTGGGTGTTAGGGAATGGGGCCGGGCGGAGGCGGGCGTACGGGAAATAACGGCAGAATGCTCGGCAGATCGTGACCAGTTTTGCCACGAGGCGTGAGGTTTAAGTGGTGCCACTTTCGCCCTCGCCTCGATATGTTCTTTGGGGACCGATTCGTGATGGAGTCCCGAACATCCCTCTCTCTCATGCACCAACCGAAAGAGAGCAGAAATCGCTTCCCTTTCCATCGATCCCCAGGACACTTTCTGCACGCGTAGCCGTAGAGGCTGAGTCACATTAACATTTCATGTCCCGGTTGTTTCCTGAGAGATCCTTCTGGGAACCCTCTGTCTGAACCCATTAGCATGCAGGAGCCTTTGGGCGAGGCGTGAAGAGTTGATAGGTGGCGGAGGTCGGTGGGGGACAGTTGCGGGAGGCGGGGAAGGGTTTAAAAAAGAGGGAAACACAAAGGACCTTCCAGATAGAGGAGGGCGGGGGTTGGATGATACATTGAAACGGCTATAGCCACGGGATGGGAGGAGAGGTTCCCGTGGGATGGGAGATGACTCGCCTGTGGTCGGCGGCGCCGGAAAATTTTCCGGAAAAACAATAGCGCGGCGAAGGAGGCGGGGATGGTAGGGGAGGGTTAACAGGACATACGAAGATTGTGAGATGTTTGTAGATGAGCTGTTGGATATAAAATCCATGGGGCATCCCCGCCGTTGTTACGGTGACAAAGACATTAGGAATGAATCACAAAGGATGATTGCTATGGGACGGGACTATGAAATTCTATTTCCTTCTTAAGCGTCTTTGATACGCTTCACTCCTGTAGATATAACGGACATCGAGAGCTATTGTTATTCATAATTAGGTGACTCATACGTATCAGTTTCTATGGCTGGTTTATGTAAACTCACGGTAGCTCGACTCCACGCCTTTTATAGAGACGGATCAGGTCTATGGGTTCCTCGTAAAATTTGTATCACGGATCCATACGGAACCTGACTTAGGAAGGGGTAAATAAATCTTCCGGAGCGGAGGAAAAGAACAATGGCTTTATTTTGTCAGCGGAGCTACCGGTTCACTTCCGAATGTGAGGTGATTGTCTTCATTTGAATGCCTCGCCTTATTGTTCTTATGGGTGAGACCCCATTCGGGGAAATCTTACTGTTTTCACCTCATGAACCAAGACCTTTAAATAATCTCCCCCGGTCCCTTAAATCTCATCGATTGAATAGTTGTGAAAGATTTGCTTATTTATAGCCCATCACCGAAATATGTCCGGAGGGATCACGACTTCTCTGCAGGAGAACGATGTTTATTCGAAATTCCTTAAATTTTCCGCCGAAATTGGGCGAACGCCAAGCAGAAGAATTCCATTCGGAACCAGTGGAATGGGTTTGGAAATCATGACTGTTTTGTTGAATTTTCTAGTTTGGGTTTATTTATGGCACTTTTTGATTTGACATGTTTTCCGTTTTATCGCCTTCTTCCGACTTTCTGTAAACTATCTTCACTAATAAAATCCATAATCGGACCTATAAATTTTATTTCAGCGCTTCATTCACTCGTTAGCTAGAAGTAAAAGTCGCTGAAACGCTTCATTCGGGTATCGGAGAAAGTTTTCTGCTATCGGGGATCGTTCGCTTGATTTCATGAATTTTCTCCTTTTGGGTACCGCTGAGTAAACAATTAAATTAAGTATTCAAAAGATCGTGACTTATCATTACATTCCACGAGAAATATTCCACCCCTAATTCCAAATTTTTGTTTGAGTTTTAAGATAAGACAAACAATTTACTTGCATCTTGTGTCCTGATTAGCCGAACATAAGGATATAGAATGTGAAATTAGCTCATGAGAATTCTGTTTTCATTATTAATATATTCAAGCTCTATATCTCGTATCTTAAGGGTCGGCCGAAAACCTACGAGTTGTTGAGGTTTCAACTTAATGAAGTTTTGAGTTTAATCAGGTTTCTACGCGAAGATTCGACTCATCGAGGTTTTCTAATGCTGTTTCCGCTGATTGCAATGTAGTCTATGATAAAGAAAGACAATACACAAGTTACTCACAAGTATCTAAACTGTATAAAAGGGCAAAATATAGACGCGAGGCGCCGTGGAATACTTTTAATTTATTAATTGTTGGTGATGGAAATATCAGTATTAGTTTTGGAATAAATCTGAGGTGTCCGGAAATGCTTGAGCAAAAAATTTGCCTATGGCATATAAAATAAAACGGTTGATATATAATGAACCAACTTCTAAAACCTGGCAGACTGGAACATGCCGCGACTCTTAGGTTGCACACGTCGAAAAATTCGAGACATAGGGGTCGGGCCTCCTAAACTTCGTCTTATAGAGATTTTCATGATCCGAGAAGGTTGGCTACAATAATCGAGTTACACATACTCGTAGCAAATTCTTCGACTTATCGAGGTTTTCTTAACGGATCTGGTTTTTACTTCCAGTAATATAGATTTCGTGTTGTTGAGGTATGAGGTATGGAGCTTCGAGTTATAGTGCTTCAAATTAAAGCTGTTGGACTGGCATGATTCTATTAAGTCTGTAGTTTCTTCACGTGATGCCTGTCCTTTCTGATATCAGTAAATATAGACGGTAACTCCCTGACAATTCCACCAATCAATTACTGTCTTCATATTGCAAAGCGGAAAATAAGGTTATGTAACCCCGGGTTCGACTCCTAACTATTCAGGGGTGGGTATCCCATAGAAATGCTTGTTAAGTTTCTTTTCACCTATTGCAGATCATATTTACGTTTAAGTCTCTCTATACATGCAAGAAAAAGTAATTAGCAAAGCATACGGTTTAACTTCACAGAACCCAAACTGAAGACTTACAAATATACGGAAAAATCCATAGTTGATTTATTTCCTAGTGCCCTCAAAATATCCATTTATTGGATAATTACAGAGTAAGCGTGAACAGTTAATATATACGAACCATTTCTCAACAGAAATGTCCAAATAGCCGGGGTTCTAACCCGATATATTGCGGTTGGAGCGCTAGCATGCATCCACTCAGCCACCGCAGGCGGAAAAAATTAATCAATCTATTAATTGAGGTCCTCCTAGGTCTTTCAATGGCTTGTCAAGAGATTTAACATATAGTTTATATATATATTAATAATTTCATTCAAATTCCTCCTATCATTCCCTTTTATCAAGTTATTTTTAAAATTCCGTTATGGAAATACGTAATATTATTATGAATTATGTAACAAAATGTAATAAAGTCCGCAAATTATTTTTTGGAGATGTTCCATCAAGTATCGCTTGATATTTTTCATATACGTTATATATACTTGTTCAATAAATATAGACTTCACATTAAATTTAAATTCAGTTCCATCAAGTTTGACGGAGGGTTCATAGTTTTTAAATATGAGTCTGTTGCTTATATTCTAGAATGGTCGTTTTATCGTTCACTTCGCAGCAAAATCAGTTTAAAGGCAGAACTGACCGAGCTAGAAATTTTCTCGAAAACATCCCTTTTCTCATTCCAGCGAACGTGGAAGAAGGCGAGGCCATGGACCTCACTAATCGATTTTGCTTCGGCTATAGACTCATCTTCTCTTAAATCCCCATCATCATTCTTCCTATGCTCGGCTAAAGTGATTGTAAACACGAAACTTCGTTTGGTCCTCTGCGTCGACGGCGTTTAAAAAATATCTAAAGTTTAGCTATCCTTTTTCATTTGTGCGGTCATTTCGACATTCCCCATTTCCCCGAAATTCTCTTAAAATTTGCGTAAAATAGGTGAAGACGCTCGTTTGAAATTACTGGGATCTTGATTAAGTGTTACATCCTTTACATTACTTATTTCTCTTTCCTTAGTTATACCTACGTATACGTTCCTTTGCCATCTCTACAAACAATACCTGCAAAATCAGGGTTACGGTCAGTAATTATTTTCGTTCAGGTTTACGGTCTGATTGAATTGAGCACCAGCTTTCAATTCAGTTCCGGATTCATTCCGTCGAACTTCGTCCAATGAACCGGCAAAAACCGGCTGGTTTTGGCCTTAGCTTGAAGTATAATCCTAAATGATTCCTGAGATGATTCCTAAGTATAATTCCCGATTGTTTTCTGAAACAGATTCTGTAATAAAACTTGTCTGAATCAAGGTCGGTGGTAAGGTTCTGCGCAAACCGGCATCGTACAAATCGAGACTTGCACTTGTGTAAGCTAGATCTACATAAATATCCTGCAAGCCACCTTTCGGCGTGTGGCAGAGGGTGTAAACACGAGGCGTTCGAGTTACCTCTTTAGCTTATTGTTATCGCGTATTGTTCGCGGAAAGAATGAGTCCCTAAGACGACTTGTCCTCGCATCTATTTCTCTTATTTCGTTTCTTGATATTTCTCTATATATTAACGAGTCATCGGCAAATACCCTCACATTGCTAGCAATCTTATCGATCAGGTCATTGATATAAATCAGGAAGGGTTTGGGTCCAATTTCGCTGCCTTGAGGTACTCCTGAAGTTACTCTGACTTTATCCGAACTAACGCCATCAAGTACCTCTAGCTATTCTCTCTCGTATAGGAAATCTTTGATCCAGTCAATTACTTCCTTATTAAAACTAGCTAATTTTAATTTGTACATGTAAGTACCCTGAAAGCCGCCTCTCGGCGTGTGACTCGTACTGAACTAACACGAATGTAATTCAAAAGCGATGGTTTAGTAAATCATTGGGAATTCCACATAGGTGAAATTATGCTCCGCATCTGCAGAAGAAGATTTTGCTGCCGAAAGGATATTACAGGTTAAAATTTCTTTAGCAAGCCATTATCTGAGTTGCTGTTCGGGAAGAAATTAATAACGATTTCAAGTTTCGGCTATGGTTCAAGAATTATATGTTAATTGGCTGACGAGGATGACGCTCTGAAATCCTTCCTGGAAGGAGGAAAACGTATTTTATGCGCTGGCACTGTACCGCATGATTTCATTCTCGTAGAATTTTGTTTGACCACATATTTACACGGATAATTTAGTCATTTTCCGTTCTCTACCCGAGTCTTCCTGAACAAACGTCACAGCCTATTTGTCATCGGATACTAGAAGACTTGACGAGAAAGGTTGGATGCAAATTTGTAGAATCGAAGCATGTCCTTGTCTCCTCGTCGAAAAATAAGATTTCTCTCTATCTCTCCGATTTGCGAAACCCATTTTTCAGCAAAAGTCTTCCAAAATCATCTTTTAAAATCCTCTAATTTTTTCTCCCTTGTGAATAATCAGTAATTGGCTGGTGGTGATTAAAGTATTAGAATAAGAAAATATCCAAAAATCATCAAAAATATTGTAAAAACATTTACTTTCTATGGTTTTTAGATGTTTTCTTATTTTTATACTCCCTTGTGAAAATTTTGCTACATTTTGACAAAACTTACTGTTCGTAGTAAAGCGGGTTTTTTTATAAAATTAAGATATTTACTGCGAGCAGGGCGCAGTATAGATGTAACTGAGTTGTAAAATTAATGTATTAATCCTTCATTCGTGTTTCATTGTAGTGTAGTCATGTATGCCATTGCAATGTGCGACTCTAGACTACTGGAGGCTCGAGATGCAAAGATCCTATTTAAAATCATCGCATTAGAGAATGAAAAATAACCGTTTTGTTTTAAAGTATGTAGGAATGATTTCCATGGGATATTCAATCGCTAATCCATGACCAGGAAAAAACTATATGAAATAAAATGATGATTCTGTCATTCATGCAAAATATCGACATTTTACATCGTATACAGGCATCGGGTTTTTGTAACAATTTTGTGAATATTCTACGACGAATGACGTTATGTGTAGAAGTCAGTCAGCTACAAAGCTTTAACTGGAAAATGTGATCAGGGGAGGATTGGAGCCTAGCTAAGACCCTCGTCTAAGTGAAGTGATTTTAATGAACAGTAACACGGAGGGGAACGGTAGCAAGAGTTTACCATACTATATTCACCAGTAACCCTTAAGCACGGCCGGTTTCTTCTGTCCATATTTCTTTGATATCATCAAGATTGCGTTTTCTAATTTTCAAAACAGATTACATCGGTGTGATCCCATTGTAGAGATAAAGTGTCCTGTGAAATGCCGCAGGGTAATTGAGAGTTCTGTTTAACATATTATTGTACTTTTCGTCGAACGGTAACTCATTATTGTACAAAAATCTCTCCCAGCGATTATTCTTTGAGGTATCTTATGAGAACTACTGGGAAAGAGATCCACATAATATTTGTTCATAGATAATATTTACAAAATAGTAATACTCATATCCATCACTAGGGTTCTTTCTATATCGTGATCTCCAGGGTGGTCCACCAATATATTTACAGTAGCAAGCAAGTAGGAATATTATTTAAGAAACACGGAGGTTCCGGGTTTTAATCCTGTTTAGGGCATAATTGCATCTTTCCTACTAAAAAGTTAAATGTAATAATTGTTTTCTAAACTTAATCTTTTCCAAAGATATAACTCTATGGGCGCTAGACAAATCAGTCAGGCAACAGATTTCAGGGTGCCGCCTAGGTCAAAGGAAAATCTTGGTTCTAATTTTATACGATGCTCATCTACGATATCGTCTGTCTCAAGGTATGAACATCATAGGAAATGTCCAACTTTTGTAATATCCTATCTTTTTCCTCGCCACCGATTTCTATACTCCGATGCCCACTCTAGGCATTTCTCGTTTCTGACAACTTCTCTCGCTTTATCGAAATCTCTCCATTTCTTTTCTCTCGAATCTCCCATGACATATGTTATGTTCGTTATTTTCTACTCCAGTTAAAATATCCCACGCCCCCATCCTACATCATCTCACATCTTCTTCAGTCTCCACTTACCCGCATCTCCCGTTTTTCTCCTTTCTGCTTGTCTTCTCCCAAATATCATGTACTCTCATAAATCTCTCCTTACCTCCCAGACCAACCTTTTGTCATCGGAAGACCGTGCGTTTACGTAGCCAATCGTCCGTGCTGGCTATATATATATATGGCGCACCTTCCAACTGTCCACTTTATGGATTATACGAAGAGAAAACAGTTAAATGCTGGCTTAGATGAAAGAAGAAACTTTTATTGTTTCTCTTTGCTGGATGCTGGAGACACCCCCCCTACCATTATCTACGAAGAGCTGGGAAAGGAAAATGAGGCTTACTAGGCAAAATGAGGTGACTACCTTATATTTTCGACTCACGTTGGGGGTAAAATAATAATAACCAAATGGGAAGACGCATGCTACTCGCCGTGGTACGTGTAAATGTCCGTACAGATTGATAATGTCGGTAAAGTATTCAGCCTGAACGTCATAAGCAGAACTAGTCCACTTAAGGTACGATGACTATGAGTTCACATTTCTTAGCATTGGGAGTAATTTTAATTAATTGTACATAATGAAATTATATAATATTACAAGTTCACAATTTAAGCAGCTATGATATACAACCATGTTATTCTACAACTGATACATCACATATACAACTGCATGCACATATAACAGTTCATACAACAAATTTGTCATTTATGCTATAAAAACTCATTGATTTAGCCACTTCGTACAACTTTCGCAGGTTTTTCACACCCCTTCTCTCTGTTTTTTCCTGTGGTGGAATATTTTTTATTTGATAAAAATGTCTTATTTTTTCTCCATAAAATCATTCATGTCCTCCTTTTATTTCTATTTCTACTGATCTTTTCAAAAAACTGTATATTTGCCAGTTTAATATCTTATGTCTTGTTTTATATCTGTATTCGTACATCATTTGACAAGGGTTAAATGAAAGGTGAGACTCTCTAGTTACAATTTCGTCCAATAAAGACGATTTTAGGTATTTCTGTATGATTTATGTCTTTGGTGTCATCAGGTTCGTCGATATCCAGCGAGTCGTCGTTTTCCAGTGCTTTTAATATCAACCGAAGTGGAGTATGCATTCATACTCCACTTTTGCATTACAATTTAGTCTTCCATGTTAGTTACTGCTGAATTCCTCGGTCGACCGTGTTTTGTTTCTCGTTCTCTATATCTCATTTAGTTGCCTACATCCTTTATTTTTGGTCATTGCCTTGGCTCTTCCATTCCAAGCGCTCCCGCTGCCATCGCGAGTTCATTATTAGCTCTTCTACCGGAGAACTCAAATCACTCCACTTCTGACTCTATCGGACGATCAATACGCAATCAACGATTCTAATACATTTTCAATTTCCTTCTAAAGCGCCGACTTTCCCTCGCAGCCTTTCACTCCTTCGATTTATTTTCGACGATCCTGATTTCTCGGTCCATTTACCAACTAAGGCTCATTAAACTCTCATTTCTATCTCTATTGCCCCCTCGTTTCCCTTCTCACCTGTGGAGATAGGAGTGCTGTCATTTCGATCCTGTTTGTAACGATATCCTATTCGTCAACATACTTATTCTCTCACACGTTTATTTTCGATCGAGATCGCCTCGTAGGCGGCGTGGGGAAATATTTGGTCCTGAGTGATCCGGAAAAGGTAGTTCTTCCGTAATCTACGAAAACCATCGCTGTTAATGGATGAAAAATCGAAATTCTTATTTTCCACCCGATTTTGGCTCCTACATAGACAATCAAATGGGGAGAAGGTTTAAAGGAAAAGAAGGTGTCTTAGTAGGTTGAAAACCTACGGAAATCCCAAAGGAATAACAAGTATGAAAAATAGTCCCAGTCGTGTCGCTATTTTTCACACTTGTTATTCCAAATGGGGAGAAGTTCGATTGTCTTGAGATGTTGGAAATTATGGCGGGACCCTCTTATTAAACCAACGATATTACCTTCACTACCACTTACCCCATCTCTTCTTACACTACCCTCAAAACTTGGTACAATGATATAAATTCTCTCTCTATTTTCATGGGTGATCCTGATGATGGCTATGGGGCCGAATGTGAGGTCGAACAATAAAATCGTGAGGAAAATAGGAAGTTCAATTTTCTCATTTATTACGTAGCTCTCCACGTAGTAAGGTCGAATAACATTTTTATAATAATAATAATAATATATCTTTACTGTCATTTATCAACATATTAATTATCATTAAAATATGAAATCAATTAGAAACACAAAATTTTCGCACATGACGACCAGTCATTCGAGGCTTGAGACCATAAAGTTTGAAAAGGTTTTGAATAGGCTTGAATATTTCGCTTCTTTTTTGCTATTGATAAAATGTTTGTATTCAAACTGATTTATTGTGGTTATGTATTCGAGAATTTCAGCAATGATTATAGAAATGCCATTCCGGGAAATCTTGCGATTAACGCGAAAAACACGTTAAACGTTCCTAATTTTCAGAGAACCTCGAAATGAAGGAAGTAGTGGCAATCCTAGCTGCTTGAGGGTCTTACTGGGTGAAACTGCACCTTACTATAGCCCAATACCAACTTCTCAGTATCTCTAGGAAAACATGCAACGCAGTTATCTATCTTCTCCCACCTGAGAGCCGAAAATAGAACATGCCTTTCCAACCGGAAAGAAAACTTTGTCTTTAATTTTAAACATATCATTTCTATTTACAAACGAAAGCTGAAATGCAAAGGAAGTGCATTTATATCTAATTAAAGTTCAATGAGTGGATCTCGGTACTTATGCAAAGTATTACAGTAAATTTAGAGAGAGCATAGTAATTATAGCATTTTTTATGCAGCGCTTGAGTATAAATGTAAAATTAGAGATTATATAACAGTGCTTCATAATGCACGTGGAACTGAAGTAGGTTGCTTGCAGTAAACGAAATCTTTCACAATCCTAACGCTATCCATTATGAAGACAGGCTAGCGACAGATTTCTACAGTCCTCGCGTTAGAGAACTTGGAGAAAGAGGAAAAGGTTGGAGATAAATGAATATAAGGTTTGCTGACGAAGTTGTGGAAACAGGGTTGAGATAGGGGTAAGGTAGATTCATCCTGACATTCTAGTGACCTGGATCTTGTTTAGTTGAGAGCTATTCCCACATTTGTCACGAACGTGCCACTTTAATGCGATAGCTAATGGAAAATCTGTAGGTGCAAAAGATAATAAGTCTTTACATTCACCTAACGATTTATCTTATTCATTTAAACTGAGCGACTCCGAACAAATTACATTTATGACTGCTCTGATTACGTTCGTTATGCTACTTAAGAATATAAGCGTTTCCTCAGAATTTTATTAATAACGTGACGTGAAAAAAACTA
>KZ308249.1:556303-593490 GCA_000376725.2 Ladona fulva | reverse complement strand
AAAGATGTCAACTCGAAACTGGTCGAATAAATATCTGCTGTGGAGATTGCTTAGTAATCTTTCTTTCAATGTGTGTGTTGAGTTCCAATAAGTTACGCTTGAAAATATTAATTCTAGTTTAAAAACTTCACTAATTTACAATTAACACAGATATAATCTAATATCCTAATTTCCTGTTTCACAGCTGATCTGTGTTTTTGAATTTTAACTAACAAGGATTTCTACTTACTAACTTATCTCTGTTTGTGAAGTTTAACTATTTAAATTTTTAGCTACGAGATACTACTTGCATTAACTGTGCAAGTACTTTCTCATAGCTTAAAATTTAAATAGTTCCTGAAAAATAAAAATTATAGATTAATTTTAATTCCATTGAAATATGTCATGTTTACTGCAGTATCCTTTTTAACTTACCGTTACTTTAACTTACAACACTCTTTTCATGATCGTGGTAAAATGATCAGTTTTCTAATCACAGAGAGCGTGACCGTTTCTATCTCACCAAAATGATCTATTCAGGAATCATCAAACGATTCAATGCAGCTGAATGAGTAGGTCATTAATTTTCCTCCGGGCAATTGCGTAATAGCGTAGTCCTAATTTAGGGATTGGAAATCAAACCAGTTTCGATGTATTTGACTTCCCCTACGTTTATTTTCCTCGCATCCGTCTGAAACCCATCTCCGTCTAATTTAGACAGCGAACCGCTCGCATTCCCGCCTATCATTTCGAAGATTTTCCCCCCAGATTAACCTGGTGGCTCATCGCACGAAAACTCACACGTCTAGCTAATTACCCAGCACGTTTTCCAATATTTCCCTCGACCATAAGTCCCGCGTAGAACCAAAAATTAAAATTCCTCGCCGGCATAAGTGCATTCCTACGTGGGGGCGTTGAGTCTATAAAAGGGAACGGCCAGCGAGGAAGCTTCCTAGGGATGAGTGGAGGCAAGGGGTGGAGAGGCCCTGCTTGCAAGGAGCTCTTATGCCACGCGGTAGTTGAAGGGCGTTGAAGCGAGTTCACGAAGCCTTAAGACATTCGTAACCCGAGATTCCTTTCACGCATTGGTTCCGTTGATGGCACGACAAGCCACCTCTGGCCAATCCTGTAACTGCGGTCGGGTCTAAAACGTAGTCCAGCGCCAATCGGAGGACTACTAGCATGCAAGTTGGTGGAGAGTCGGGTGTTAGGTTACCATCGAAAGAGTGCTATGTGGGCTCTAAGACCTCATACCCGGATGCTTGCCAATCGCCACTGACAAACACGCCTACCGTCCAGTACGTCCTTCTCCCTTCAACCACCTCAACCTGCTTTCAATCTACCATAGTTTATTTTCTTCTATTACCCGGTGACCCTATCAAAATCTCCCTTCCACGTACCCTTTTTCCCGCCCTTTTCTCACCTTTTCCATCCTCTGTAAGCCTTTCTCACACTCTCCTTTCTTCTCACACTCTTTTTCATTCACACCTATCCCAAGTTTTCTTACACCTTTGCTTGAAGCCCACATCCAAAACCGTTGGACCACGTACACCCCATAGTATGAAAAGTGGACAAGGGGTGGGGGAGGGAAATATGCCGTCAATTTAGCCCTCCTCTTTCCTGTCGCCAGCCTTTTGTGATCCCTCCATACGCCTTCTCTAAATTTTTTGCCTCCCCCACGCGCCTTTCTGAGCATGCGATCTCCTAATTGGTCGAGTTTCATTCCAAATCTCAAGTATTTAATTATCGCATCCTGCCCCGTTTTCCAGACCCCCCGGTTTTGCTCAGCGAGATTACTTTTAACACCTTTTCAATTTCTTTTGACACCCTCGTGACTTGAATGGCCTCATTGTGTAGGTGTGGGAGACCAATGCACATTGAAAAACTGATCAAATGACTGTTTTAAGTACAGCTTCAAGGGACTCATTCAGCTTTCGTCGGAAATTGGCGACCGTGGATAATTCCCGCTATCGAACAGATTTCACGCCAGGCCTAATTGTTTTTTCCCGTTTTAACGCTTCTTTTGACGGCAGTTGTTTCTGACTTGGCGGATGATCTACGTATGCAGTGTTTCCCTCTGTAGGATATCCCTCCAATCGCAAACCCTTTCGGCTGAATTGGATTACGCTCATGAGTCAACCCTCTAGTGTTCTTCTAACGGTGTTTCTATGGGTTGTGCCGTAAGCGGATTTGAGCCTTGTTTCCGTTTTAATCGATTGTCCTTCGTTTATAAATTCATGGGCTGGAGTTTAGCTCGGAGATTTTCTTCAGTCGATGTTTCGAGGTTGAAGTACACGAAAAAAAGTGTAGATATTCCATTTGCCGTAATTACCTCCAATATATCTTCGAACTGCATTTGCCGGTTGTTTTCTGCAAATTCTGTGGCATTTTAATCAAACAAAGAAAGCAGGACTACTTTTATCCCGCAACTCTTTCATTGTTATGGGAATACTCGAATTTCGGTGATTTCACCAATTCATAGATATTAAATTCTTCGGTTTCATATCTATTCATGATAATCAATAGATTTCGGGCTGGTTTTTTCTTTATACATATTTATTTTTGATATTTAAATCGTCGAAATTTTTTGTACGCAAATTCTCGTCGAATGCTAAACTATACGATATCAATACCTCTTATCTGAAGGAGTGATTTGGGGCTCCCAGATAGCAGAATAGCATGGGCAATGCGTTCGACTTCACTGAAAGAGGTCCCGGGTTCGATCCCCGGTGGGAGCCTGCAAGCGAAATTACATCAGCTGTCGGAGCACTTTTAACAATACTACTACTACTAATAAGAGTGATTTATCTTCTAGATAATAGATAAGACCTAAGTGCGACTGGATACGCTTGACTAATTAGATTTCCACCGGGTGTATATCTGCTTATTGCCGTCTGCGTATCTCGTAAATGAGAAAATAATCCATCAAACTTTTGGTACGCTCCACTCGAGGCTTGGTGAAAGTAGCTGTATTTTGATTCCATGATTTTTTGTACGTAAGATGAGCCAGGATGCCTACTCGAATCATGACTTCCGTTCCCACGGAATTGTTGAGGAAGGGCAATCTTTGCATAACTGCTTTAAAATGTATCATTAGAAGGGCTTCTCGGTAGAGCGAATAGATTACGTACAAAAAGCAGCCGTGCTCGCTATATTAACTTAAAGCGAGGTCTTACACGTATTTTAATTTCCGGTACAGCGTCGTAACATACCCGCGTTAAAATTAGTTTTGTCTTAGAAATAAGGGTAAGAAAAGCCGAGATGAAGCATGTCGTGCACGTTGCGTGAGGCGTAGCTGTGTTGTGTAGATTGACCAAGACACAGTTGAATTCACAGCAAAGGGGCAAAGTCGGCGGAGTATGCATCACCAAAATGGCCGACCACCGGAGGGATATGTCTGCACGAAAGGGTTCGGAGGCGAACGATCGAAGTGTGCTTGCAGATTTTCTGAGTTATCGAAAAGTTAGAGCTCGTATAGAGCTGGTATCCGACAATGTCTTCTTTTGGCACTAACACATTTTTAGAAAAATAGCTATTTGAAGTGGTTCCCTTGAAACTATTTGAAAGCATACTCACCTATATGAGTGACTCATACTTGTATGAGTGGATATAACTTCCGCTAATAGACGCTCTTTTTGCGTCAAGTATAGGATCGGCGAAGACGAGTAAAGATTTATGCATATTTGTTTCTTGTTTAAATTAGGCCATTCATCCATCCATCAGTTTTTACTACAGTATAATTTGAATATAAAACGAATGTACTGTAACATTTAAGGCGAAGTTTAGAAAGATATTGTGGATTGCGGAAATATACTATTATATATTGAATATACAGTTCTCCTAACAAAATGTGAATGAGCGAAAGATTTACTGGATAGCTATCCCATTCTTACTGTCAACTCTTCTTGGAAGGATGAGAAAAAGATTTACTTAAAATAATACTACTAATATGTAGGCTCGTTGCAATTGTGCCATATTTTTACCTTGGTCAGTTTTAGAAATACTGACAAATCTGTGGATATATCAGAGGAAATTTCTTTGTTAGATGATTATAACATCGTGTATGTGGTGGACACACATTGAGTTGGTGGTATTCCACACTTAAACTAAATATGTAACGTAATATTCAGTACTATTAATAAGTACGCAGCTTGAAGACGCGAGATTCTAATAATGATAACTTTTTCTTCATCGAGTGCGACCAATCTTACAATTAATCATTTATAACCTTTCAGCTTATGGTAGGGGGTGCAAGCACCTTAAGTTTATTTCTCTAATATGTAACCGTCCGCCGAAAATTCATTTTTGAAGTGGCTGTTTCTAGCATCTCTTTCCCCAATTTTTCTTGCTGTATCTAATCGGCCTGTGTAACAGATTTCGTGTTCGTGAGTCGATCAGCCCACCAGCGAAAATTGTACCGTAATTTCAATCAAGCAGAAGTATAAGGAGCTAAGTGACGGCCCTTAACAGCCTGGGAAGAAAAATTTGACGTGGAAATCCTCCCGAAATAGGTCATAAGCACCGGGCGTGGACGAAATTAATTTATAATCGACGTTAGATGCCTCCACCTTGTAAAATTACGTAACGAGAGAAAAAATTGAACTGCACAGCTCATTCAGAAGACCGGTTTCCACGCACCGCTCATGAACCGAAGAGACAAAAAATTGCGGAATGCTTCACAAAGCCCGCTTTTTTCTTTTAGATTAATACGCCTTTTTCCGGGCCAACTACTCTATCAGTCGCCTCCGAAAATATTGGTGATTTTTCACCTCATCCTCGAACTTTTTCCCATACCAAAAAAGCCCTCCCTTTCTTTTGGAGCTAGCGAAGCTAATAGCGGTGCAGCTGCGTGCGGAACCAAACCAAATAACTAACTAACAAATAACACTCGAGTCACCCGCCGCCCCCACCCTCCCATACCCTCTCAATTCCCACCCTAACTCTTTATTTTCCTCGCATCCCTAACCATTCTTCCTGAATCACCACCTCTCTATCGAAAAGGTAAGGTTTCAACGCCTACAAGAAAAAGAAGAGTGTTCTCTGCATTGAGGAGTTTTCAGGAGTACTTTCTGTCGCTGGATAAGAAATAACCCAGACGTCTCTCGCTTATTTGAGGACCCCGTTGCTTATACGCGTTCCCTCCGCTGAACGATTTTTTTGTCCTCTTTTCTCGCAAGAGATCCTTGGGTGGCCACGTCACATTTGCTTCGGATTGACAGAGGCGGCAGATTGCGCTGGCTCCCGCTTAAAGAGGAATTACACTTCAATGCTCCAGAATGTCATAGATTTAAAGGCCGTGCCACTCACAAGTTATAGATAAGAGAAGTGGTTAATACTCGCTGGCTCAGGGGCTGGATCAAAAGATATGTAAATGAAAATATACGCTTGCGTGCTAGCTTCCGCCGTGGCAAGATGGCGGGCAATTAATCCCAACCGATTTCCGAGTGATGGAAAAATCGGATGGTAATTATTATCCTTGGCATTGGGTTTTCGCATCTATTGGCGAGATCGTCGCAGGTGCCTGTTTCTTGCGTTGCTCCATTCGAGTCCTTATCCCCACTAATGGTAGCTTTTCCATTATCCATGTTTTTATATTCTTAATACGAGATAGCTCTTTATCAAATTTGTGGACTTCAAATTAAAACTCATTTTACATCTGGGAACAGTGCTGCCCCAAGCCCAGACCAGTAAGGGTAAAATCCACAGAAATGTCCATTTTTATTGCGAAATCTCTAACTCAAAAAGTTGATGTTTACGCTGTATAATATCTGCATTAAAATAACTTAATTAAAATAACACTATAAAATATATGTTCTCTTCGAAGCAATTCTGCAAAGTTCCCAATTAATACTGGTTTATTTCTTAATTGGGCTGCCAAGTGAAAAATTGATACACGCCTAAAATAACTTGAGCTAGCAGTGTTACAGGATTAGACGTTTAAGGCTAGCTGGGTAGGCGTTTAAGTCTGGCTGAATAGACGTGTAAGGCTGGGCTAGCACTGTTACAGGAGTAGATGTTTAAGGCTTTAACTCCCGTTCTGCCCTCTTGAAAGAGAATTTGGAGTATTTAAATCATTCCATATATTTCACAAATATCCGTTATTACTGGTAAAAGAAGAAGAATCACTTTTTTCGAAATGGTTTGAACTTGAATTTGTTTACTTTCTGAAGTTGTGAATTTGTGCTAAGTTGGAATATTCCTTCCACCGTATATATCAATGTCTGCCCAAGTATGTTATACGTAATCTTTTGAAAATTGGCTCAAAATTAGATATACTTATAAAACTTAATTTCCTATCTGCAATCCTTCGCGTTATTTACTGTATTTCCTTGATGGCTGAAAAACCTGATCCGCAAAGTTAGGATTATCTGATTGACGAAATGGATTTAATTCCAGCGGTAGCTAATGGAGGATATTGACTTAAGGTTCGAGTTTACAAACAGAACGATCATTAGTGGCATGAAACTGCTGAAATTCGTAAATATCAATAGTTTTGATGTGAACTTAAACTTGCGCCAACATTTACTGCAAGGATATTAACCGACCCTTCGTAAGCACCCAAAGTTTAGCTTCGACTTTGTCGTCCAAATCTTCGTGGTTCAGTAACAACCTCTTGCGGCACACTAGTGAGTCACAGAACACAGTTTGAAATGCACTGATAAAAAAGGAAAATGCTTTGAAAAGGGTTTTTCTTTGTCCTTTAGGTTCACTCCAGGAAATTTCATAAATTTTAATATCGTATGCCTCTTGCGATGCACTATATCCCAAGCATTGGAAAGCAGTGTTTTTACCAGAAAGTACCCTTGTAACCTGTTATATATTCATCGAGAAAGCTTTCGATTGCGAGACTATTCAAACCTATGTTGAATTGACGTTGCGTTTTCATGCATCACTCGGAAATGCCAAAGAGTTCACACAGGTAGTTCACGCCACCGTCCGCGCTATTTCCTGCGATTTTGTATTTAGTCCGCTTTCCTGTAAATCTTCTGCATGCATTGATGGCATAAATGAGTACAAAAGTAGGCATGCTGATAGCTGATGAATCACACATTCACGGAATGCTCTGTCAACCCACGCTCCAATTCCGAAATGTTGAAAAAGCAAGCGAGAAAATTGAAAGTCATCCTCGACAAAATGTAATGCAGTGAAGCTGTTCTTACAATTGTCCTCTTCTTTCAATGTGTGAAGTTGCAGTCATTAGTAATTTGAGGTGTAGTATGTCAAATTCACGTTTTCAAATTTTGTCACACTTACGGTAAGAGCAAATAACGAATTTTATGGACAAGAAAAAATACACTATAAGTACATCACCGTAACCATTCTTTCAACGTGAATACTTATTTCTAGGAACATCTCGAATAGCAATACATATTCTATTTCTCATATAAACTCTTCGCTAGATAAGCTATCAGCGGAATAAATATAGGCTCCCGATAGGCAAGTCGGCAACGCGTTCGACTTCAGTGAAAGCAGTCCCGGGTTCGATTACCGGTGGAGTCTACGTGCGAAATTATCTAAGCTGTCGAAGCACTTTTAGCAATACTGTACTACAATTCTTAAAATATTAGACACCGCAAATCAACGCTCTGTATTATTTGCATTACGGCACTTTTGGTGCTTTTGCTTATAGGTATTTTAGTGGTGTCAATATGTAGTGGGCGATGTTATTAAGCCATAGTAAAAGCCCATTCATCGTAATCATTCAGTATATAATACTCTGTAGGGTTATATTTGTGAATGAAATTGATCCAACGTAAATCCTTGCGCTTTGTTAAATATTGCTTCGTAAGAATTACCAAAATTATCCTTCATGTAGGATGGGAATCTTTTGAAGAATTAAGACAAAACTTTGGTTAAATTTACCAGATAAATCTTGGAGATAAAATATATAACGTTCTCGGAAAACTTTGCGTCCTCCCTCTTATTTGGACTCATGATGCTGCAAGAAAATTAGAGAAATAGCCAAATTCGCTTCAAATATTTCTCCCGCAGTAGTAGACTAGACTTACTAAAAACCCATGCATTTTCCTATAATTCCATCTAAAATTAATGGTAAGGTAATGATGTCAAAGCACGTTGACGACATTACTGAAAAGTTCCCTCATACATGAAGTTATGTATGAAGTTCAAAATCAGTACTCCAATGTAACTCCTACCTAAATCTTCCAAAATACAACCACACAAGATGTTTTGTTAGACTTGGTAAATTTCTGTCAAGATATCTGCATACTATATGTTGCTGCAATCCATTTGATAGGGTTGTGTCTGGAAAGCTCCATCTTTCATACGCTTTAAGCCAAATTTCAGTCATAATTGCAGCGCAGTTGACATTCAGTGGTCGTTTTTCAAGTGAACAGTAAATCTCGAAGCAAGAAATTGTACTCCTGCCAACCCACAACAGGTGTTTCATGTTCATTATTGTAGATAAGTTTCATTGACCTTCATATACACAAAAATCAAAATTGTATCAATAAATATTCTAATTCGCGAAATTTTTACTATTATGGAACGGTATTTCCGTAACAAGTATTACTCTCTGCTGCGTAATCTAAAGATAGTCCGTGCTCTACAGTGTTCATCTAAGGGTTGCCGATATATCGAGCCTCTTCCATCCTGTGTAGATACTGTTTGCTGATTTTCTCCCGAAACATTTATGCTGTACTCTTAATTTATTCACTCAGTTATAGCACAAATATGTACAATTATTAACAGCTCTCTAAGGCTAATATAGCACACAAACTCTGTATAACATCGAGAAAAGAAAGTTGCTGCAATTGCCCAAAGCTGGCGCTTCCTCTGCTGGAGATTTTAACGCCCAAATCGAAAATAAAGTGGAGTAACTCCATCATTTGTTATTAAACGCCATATCATCTCACCTTTTTAGCTATAAGAACTAGCGATTTTAAGTGAATAACTTCTACATGCTGTATTTTTTTAAAAGATAATGCTGCTTACCATGCCTTATTATTTCTCTAAATAATAATAATAAAGAAACATCCTAATTTGAAAGAGATTGAGACAATAAATCTCCTCTTCCATCTAGCTTAGCATCATATTCTGTCAATTTTAATAAACAGTGACAGTTTTCTAATAATTAGAATGAATGTAGATACAAGAAACCTAAGAGAGATTATATTATATACATTACAAAACAACAATAAGATAGTGAAGTCATACATACATGCAGAGGACTTTACAAGGCAAAAATTGAGACTATGGAGTCCCATCTTCCATTTAACCTATGCAAAAAGAATATAAAGGAGAATACAGATATATATGTCATAGGGTTGGCCGATGATTATAATGGCCAGCTACGAATATAAATTTTGTTTTAGCTTTAATTTTCGCGGCCGTGTGCCATATCTGTCGCCAACACTTATCGGGAAGTTTGGACTCCCTTCAGCATCGAACCTGAGGCTGCTTCTACCAGAGAGGGACTCATTAACGATTAAGATATTACGGGGCCCCGGTTTAGAAGATAATATTATTTCAAAATGTTTTACTTAATGGCACGTTTTTTCTGCATAAGAAAGTGTTGATAAAAGCATTTCTTGAAATAGTTGTTTAATGTATAATATTCACTGTCGACTTGAGCGGCAGAATGCTTATGCGCTAGCCTTCTCCACTCCAAGGTCCCGGGTTCGAGTCCCGGCTAACCGGATTTGTTCTAGCTAGGGAATGGGTGCTTGTGCTCGTTGTTTTTCTGTGAACTTCAAATTTATTAAAATGGATATAATTGAGGATCCCTGTTTCCGATAAATAATAATACTAGNAGCCCATGTTTTGCAGCCATGCAAAAGGATACTCCATGTAAAGACTTTTGTGATATATATAGATGTTCAACAAAAAATTACAGCAAGGAAACATCCGAAAAGGAGATTGTGAAATACCAGCCAAAAATAACTATATAGTCGTAGACGAAAGATGTGAAAAGAAAAAGTTAAAGCATGCATAAACTGCCCATGTAGTCAATGAAAATGAGTTGTCAGTTATGTACATACGATTGCATTTACAGAATGATACAAGAGAGGCTAATTTGCGAGTAGCGAGAACAAAGCCATCCTGTGAGGCTGAATTAAATCAGAACTTTTATCAAAATCAGTCTTTTTATCATTTTCCTGGGTAACGTCTTTGTGAATCCCATAGTTAATTGTTAAATAACGAGTCAGCCTCTAAAGAAGGAAACGCATACGTGCGCAGTACAGTTAAACCCCAATATAATGCACCTCTCGTAATTTATTCATTGAATATGAAACAGCGCAAATCGCCTTTACGCTCCTTGTTTGTAAATTGAAATTTGCTTTTAGTTTAATACTTTAAGATTCATCGTGATGGGTCTTATCTAATTATACATAGAATGTAAATTGAAATTTGCTTTTAGTTTAATACTTTAAGATTCATCGTGATGGGTCTTATCTAATTATACATAGAATGTAAATTGAAATTTGCTTTCAGTCCCCTGAGCTAATCTAATAAGAGACTGGGAGGAATCAGTATCCGCCGTCGTTTATTGCCAGTTTTGAAATGCTTTGTGTTTCGGTATAATAAATGACCTTCTTAGTTTAGCCTTCGACCCGGATATTATTTACTTCGAGAAAACGTGTGGAGACAGGTTCATGAAAATTCATTCCTCTTGCGAGAGATATTTGGCCACGATTTTCATTGAGGAAAAGCGACTCTTTTTGTCACCTCTCCCGGGGAAATTTATCTTTGGTACGAGGCTTCAGTCATGGCATTTTGGAGTTCATGAGATTAGAGAAAGTTCGACTGGAAGAATAAGCAGGTATGTTATGGATTATCTCAATCTATTTAAATAATCGTAACCTATCAAATGCGTGGGGGAGAAAACGGGCATGTTTTCAGTTTTCAAAATTCTCCCACGTTTCCCTTAAATTTGCATTGAATGTTCTCGTCCCATTATTTTTCATCGAAAGTCGGTTATGATTTACGACAGGTGTTTCTACTCAGAATTTATGGCAAATATACTGTGAAGCCTCGATACATGCCCCCATCATGGGATTCAGAAGATTCAGACGACAAACTCTTGAAAGTCAGTAAATTCTTAGCATAAACAATGTCGCTAAAGGCTTTGTAACAATATTTTGTTGTGAAAATGTCCTTAATGATTCCTCTTCAACTCCTACACAACCTTAAAAAATACTTCCCAAAGATGCTCCCCATGCGTGTTGAATTGTAATTAAAACTATTCTGTATGTATATACAGAATATGTACCTTCCCGTAAGTAAGTATAAGTCACGGCCCAAGCAGTTGATTCTATGTACCTTCCCTTCAGAAATACTTGAGATCTCCTTTTTATGATCAACATTTTAACAAATTTACTTAAATATCATAACAGCAAATTGCTTTATACTCACAATTCTCATGTATAGAAGTTATTCAAACCAGTGGCACCTCCGCACCGTGCCAATATCATGTGGACGAGCGGTAGTGCTAAATCGAAGTTTGACTACACTGTAATACCACAGTTGGAATTTTTCCACCTCAGATTTTTCCCGTGGCACCGGTTACTCCGTAACGGAACGCCATGCTAAAACGTCTTTCGTGCTAAATCGGTACTTTTTCAAGAAATTCTTATACGTTGTTACATGATACCAGATTGCGTGATCGCGGATACAGTATGGTAAAAATAGAAGTCCGTGAGATTTTCCCATTCCTCGTGCGTGAACGCTTGCCTCAAGGGAGCTGTAATTTCCTCGTGTAAAGAGTTGTTTGCTTCCTCTTCGGTTGAAATTAACGGTCATTGTCCTGTCGGCCAATTGAATCTTGAATGGGATTTTTAATTTAGAATTATTTGAGCGGAAATGCTCAGAATCTATCTTAACACAAGGAAAAGGGTGAAAGGTAACTTTGCACATCAGGTGTGCTCCTAGGAATTCTCCCATGGAGAAACGGACATGAAGAAATTCTGACGGAACCGGGACTCGAACCCGGGTCTTCCACTTTCCGGGTGACTGCTCTACCCATTTTAGCTATATACCTTTATCAGGTAGAAGTGCTAGCTTGCTAGCCATCGTTCTGTTTCACTCTTAAGTCCGTTGGGACCCCTTTCAAATTGAACGGGGACCGTGAAGAAACTGATGGCAGTATGGAAGAAACGTTGTCTTTTTCTACAACGCTGCGAATCCCATGACCTTAGAATAAAGAAATGAATGTTAACAATTTCATTCTACTCAAAAACTTTGGAAATTTATGAAGCTTTCGCGGAGTACCACAAAGGGAAACAAAAAGTTAAGCGGGATATTATTCCGGCGACATTAGAATTTCAAATGATTCTGTCATTCCATGAAATTTTGAAGCAGCATCGATGTTTTTAAGTGTTGGATTTCAGCATTTACTTCAAGTTAATCTTTCTGCTGTCACATCTGACATCTTCTCGCTTTCTGGGAAGAATGAAGGCTTTCTTATGCCTCCCTCAAATGGTCTTGCGCCGAATTTCTATTCCGTTAATTCTTGGTATGAGTTACTTTGAAATTTGAATGAAAAATGGGTATTTCTCTCGCTTCATTCAGTGTCTTGTTTTAAAGCAGGAATTTTCAATTGTACCACAGTTTCATTATCACCAAGCGAAGATTGATTCATCGCAGCTCTTCTTGCCATCTTTTCGCCAGCAAATCGCTTTAGTCCCTCATTATGTAACCTAGGTGAATACCTATATCTCAATATTAATCCCTTCCACCATTCAATCCAATACTTTCTTGATCAGACTTTCATACCACTACATCTTCTTCTTTTCAATAAAGTCTTCCGCACAAGTCTATCTTCTCTTGATCTTCGAGAGATTGCTTCATTAGTTATTCGATCAATCTATTTCATTTTCATTGCTCTTCCGTGGCACCACATACCGTTTTCTTCTAATCTTCTCTCTTCTGCCTCCTCTATTATAGCCCATGTTTTGCAGCCATGCAAAAGGATACTCCATGTAAAGACTTTTGTGAAAACCGCTTTCTAATATCCAAGTCTGTATTATTTCCTATCAGCAACTGTATATTTACTTGTTATAATATAATTAAAATGAACTATAATTCTCTTTTGCTTCTTCCATCGGAGGTTATCTTGCTATCTAAAGTAGCAGTAATCCTCGATGCGGTCAAATTCGTCCATTCCTAGTTTTATCTGATAAATTGCATCCCTGTTATGGCTCAAGACCAGCTTAAAGGTTTTATTTATGTTGAAGTTTCTCAGTTCATACAGTTCGTCCAAACAAGTTTTCCTTTTGACTTTTTACACGTCTGCAAATTTGCTTGAAATGAATTCTGAGAATAAACCAGGACCGTGCAGTGGGACTTCGGCTAAAATTTACCGACTCCGACTCAGATTTTAGGGCGTCAATTAAAGACAATCTAATCAATAACATTCTTTTACCCGGAGAAAATTTTCGACGGATTTTTTAATGATATTATATACCTAGCTCTGCTCTGTATTTATTTGTGTTGGTTTCAGATTATTTGCTTAAACGAATCTATTTTTTAAATTTAATTTTATAAATACTTTCAAAGAATTATCCTGCTGAATTGATTAATGATTGCAATATGCCAATGTCTATATAATTAGTCACCATGTTACCTTCTCTAAGGAATTAAATATGAATAATAGTTAATTGGTTGCGTCAGGGTCGAAGTCAGAGCTGGAACCGAAGAAGAATGGAAAACAGATGAGTCGGAGCCTAGAGGACACGACTCATCCGCTCTGGAGTAAGCTGACGTTCATAAATATTTTTACATCTGTAACATCAAGAATATTTTAGTACAAAAACCTTTCGCCTTATACCTCCTATATGACGAAGACAAAGTGATCATCGGGCGGTCCACGGTGATTTCAACGGTTGTTATCTGATATGGTAAAACACTAGATACTATCACTTACAGTTGTTGGGTTCAGTTAACCGTAATTTGCATCTCTTTTTCTTCTATTAATCCGATCTTCTCACAAAATATTTAGAAATTATGTACTTAACGATAGCACAGAAGAAGAAACTCTCATGGTACTACCAATCCCTCCATGTACGAAAAATCGACCGATTACTTAATCTTACTAAGTATTTAGAAATGTCCTTATATTTTTATACCAATGTAACTGATGTAATATCTGGGGTATCAAATTTGATCAGGTGAATATTTAGTTTGGGAAAGTTAATAAAACGCGTTTGCGAAACAGACTCGGTCGTTGAAGTCTCCAGCGTCCCGTTTAGTACTTCTACGGCAAAGGCGCTGAGAATTTGCCATTTCAGTTTATCGGCATTCAACTTTTATTTACGTAAGACTACTACATCAAGAAACGTGAACAAAAGCGAATAAATTTGAATGAAATACCGAAACTATGGAATTTATTGAGCACCCGTCGATTCATTTAGATTGAATTTTAAGTTTCATGTTCGATTTTTGCGACTGAGAAAACTGAATGTAGGATGTTTGTTCCAAACGAAAATTATCCTTGGAAAGATATGCACCCACAAAAATTTGGAAATATCATAACTTCCATATTGAATAACAAGTTATTGATAAGCTAGTTATTAAAGTGTAATATTTCCATTGAAATTTCAAATGAAGTCTTTCAAACTATCACATTTCTTGCTGATATTTTCCTCTGTACAAAAAGTTGCTAGAAGATGCAAAAAGAAAAAAGTTGTTGCTACAAATTTCTCGATCTGCTGAATAAACTGTGCGCTTTATAATTTTCTATCAATGTAATTATCTTCTCTACAAATTTACCTTCCCTTTGTTATTGGTTGTGTTTCATTATTTCCCCTTTATATGCTCTTGTACTTGCCAGTCCATATCTAAATAATCCTACTGAGTATCTAACGTATTGTAACGTGCAGTACCATTTTTATGTGTAATGTCTAGTAATGGATGAAACCAAACGTTAACTTTTACAGTAAAATAGGCTCCTCCTGTTGAACCCTCTATGGCTTATGAGTACTTTGCTTCCAAGCTATCGACGTATATTTTTTTAAATCTTATGACACAAGTTTTGTAGTAATAAAACTATTTGTAACTAATGATTATGTAGGATTTTCAGAGGTACGACCAGTCAACATTACTTGAATATTGTGAATGTTTGCATTGCTAGACTTTTCCACAGTTAAAGCCGTGTCGTTTGGCGTGTCTGCTAGGCGAATTTCCTCTCTTGAGTTCATCATTTCTTAGATTTCCAAAAGCTCGTAAAATCCTCTCGCTCAGGTATATTTACTGCCGTAAAAAATAGACTCGACAAGGGCACGCAACATTCATAATTTCTTTAACTTCCGCTCGTATGAATACCAGCGTTGGTGATGGTCTTGCTGTTGCTATTTGGTAACCTGTTCATGATGCTGTAAAATAATACCAAACAGGTATACGAATCCAAGTTTGCTTGTAATTTTTCCTAGTTCCCAACTTTTACGTTGCGAAGGCTTAATAACGTTCAGGCTTTTCTTGTCGTCCGTATAGAGTAAGCGCCTTACGCTCCGTTATTTCAAATTCGCGAGAAGTTCCCTTATCACTGCACTTTCCGCTTCTTATATCTTTTACTCCATCCAGTGAAACTTGCAACTCAACCCCTGAAAGCCAATTTGACAACTTATTTACACTTCGTATCTTTCCGTTGCATATTTTATAGGATTTTTCAACTCTGACAGGCCTTCGAACTTTGCCGGGCAGACTCTTGCGTCTCACTTATTTTTATTCCATGAGCATTTTGGGGGGCAGGAAATATTCCTAAATATATTCGAACTTCGTAATTCTTTGGCCGTTACTTTCTGAGTAACTATAGTGTAGTACAGCGGTCCAATAATGTTTAGTAATTCAATTTCCTCGGTAACAGCTTACTTGCTTTCAGCGGTTTATTTTTGGAGCTTAATTATTTTCCAAAGCTTTTAATTTTAATTTTATTTTAATANCTAAGATATCTATTTTTCGAACAATTAAACTATGTTGTTTATAATCACTTATCCACATAAAATTTTTATTAACTAGCTAATTTTATTAACGAGCTAAAATATAAGACATGATAGAATTCGCAAAACTGGAGGACATTTTATGGAAATCAATAATGGACAATGGTAGAATTAAAAATTTTCAAACATGATCAACTTGCCTTTGTAAAGTAAAAATATCAAAGTAATTATATCAACAATTAATTTAAGAATCACTTCATCAAGAAGGAATAATGCTTTAAAAAAGCAAATCCTGCCAATAGTTACTCTACTGACGGATTTTCGGATTAATTTTAAGAATAATTTTTTGTATCTCTAACTAGGAAAATTAATAAATTTTAGAGGATAAGAAGGAGTTTACCTAACTTATAAGATGCTGCCCATTATTGCTTGCGAGTAAAAGAATGTGGAATTTTTGTTATCGTATGTCTTTTGACTATATCTCTTGAAAACTGATTGAGCTCTAAACTCTCCTTCATTTGCTGCGAAGAACTTTAAAGAGGGAATAAATGTTACTAGGCAAGTTAAGAAATGAGGTTGTCTTGCTTTCTTCATTGAACTGTAATGCCATATTTAGAATAAGTCCACGGAAAAGCTGCACAAAATCCCTATGAATGACACTTTCCATAGCATTCAAGAAAGTGACCAGCACGATTTCCATTACACCTCTTATTCCTCTAGCATTTACCTTATCACAACCACTAACTACGATTGACTGGGTGGGCCTGTTTTCTTATATCGCACCAAAATGTGATTATGATTATCTTAAGATCAAGAACCTGATAGAAAATCAAATTTCGGCTAATGAAAATTTCATAGTCAACTCTCTTATGCCTGCAATACTGACCGTGCGATTCTCCTCATTTATCCCCTTTCATTCGCGTTTAGGCGCATCCTTACAGCGCGACAGCTTTAAGATGTTTACATCCTCGTTTTCCGTGGCATGACAATTGTTAAGCTCGGAAAGAAAATCGGCAGGATAACAAACCCTTGTCTGAAGACCTTGTCTGTCCCCTAGCTACTCACCTCCCCTGTAGATTAGCCCAACGGCCCTCCTGCGGGCGGCATCACCCACTTCGGTAATTACTTTCCTAGGAAATTAATAATTTAGGTAAGAGGTGTTAGGGGAGGGAGAGTTTATTGGTTGAGGTGGGAAATTTTGGTTGCCAAGGAAGAATTGGAATGGAACGTGAGTGGATTGACGGCAGGAGGTGTGGCAACATGGGCTTTTATTCGCACTAAACACGCCTTTAATCTAACCGCACACCTCCGTGAGAAGAGAGATATTACAGAGATATGAGAGTAATTCGATGTGACGATTTCTTTGAAGAACTCGAGGATAAAATGAACGTTTCTGGGAAATCTACCATCTGACTGGGAAAGGAAAGTTTCCGCTCATCTTTCGTTCCGCCTTTCGGGGTGACCTATTCATTATAACTCAGCAACACCTAAAACAGGCGGAGATTGTGGGTTGTAGATCATTAACGCCTTAAATGATTTAGTCATTCGGAAGTGATTCGCCCGGCTCAGTTCTCGGAAAGGACCGAATGAAGGATATTTGGGCCAATACGTGTTTTAGAGGATGGAGAGTCTAAGGAAATTGAAATGGGAATTTGTTCAGTAACCAAAAATTAGAGCTATGAAAGGGAATAAATACTGATTTCAAACAAAACAAATTGAGCTGGAAAGTATTTTTAGCTTTCTTATTTAGTTTTCTTAACTTTGAGTGAGGTATATCATTAAGTTTATTTAAATATTCTCGTGAGACCATATCTTGAAGAATGGAATATGTTTCACTCATTTTTAGCTCAGGATCTTTTGCATAATTTCGTCTCAGTCTTCTTTTGGGATATGATAATATGAAGATGATTAAAATATGAGTACTGAGGTGTGAGTGGTACTGAGAATTGGCGTTAGTTTTGGTCACTCCTTGAATGCTATGAAAAATATTATTCATAGAGTCATTGTGTTTCGCTAACATGGACTTTCCCAATTATAGCCCCCTGGCTTAGTGATCTCAACAAGGGAAAGTCTTGCTTCGTTTGAGTTAATACATATGTGCGCCGAGGAAGACAAGGTTTGGAAGCTGTCATAAGGAATGTCTGCCTTCTACTTTTCTTCTCAGAATTTTCTACACTCCGTTTTCCCCACAATAATTCGACCTTTTCTCATCATTCTTGTAACTCAATTTGTTTTATTAGAATAGAATAGAATTGTTTATTGATACTTGCAACATTAACAGTACAAAGGAAGGATCTGTTTGCAGGTTGGTATCTCGTCAGTGATGCGCTAAACATTTTTACAAAATTTATATCATATTATATGTTTAAATTTGCATCTTCAAAAAACTCTCTTACAGAATAATAACATTTTTAACAATACCACATGGTCTATAGACATTTGTTGTCTCATAACAATAGTTAGTTTGTTGTTAGTTGTTAGAATACCACACCGAAAAATGAAAAACCTAAGTTCGATTCCCCAGTCATTATTTTTCACTCCTGTTTATCCTTGGGATTAGGAAACATGTTGGAGCTAAAACCTTTGGATTGGTTAAGTTTTCTCTCTACTCACAATACACGAAGCTTATTTTCCACAATGTTTCCGGGAATGCTTTTACAGCAGTGAGACACGGCATGGTAGGTCAGTGGCCAGAATACCTGCCCGGAAAGTGGGAGACCTTTCGGAGAGAAAGGGTTCGAGTCCCAGTCATGTCGCTATTTTTCACATCTATTTATCCTTGGGTTTTGAGGNTTTAATTTTTTCCGGAGAAAAAGTTTCTATATTTTCCAGCCCACCCTCTATTTAGTGAGTAACCAACGGTTATCCATGGGGAAGTCGAATATCATCTCACGCGTTCCCCTCTTCGTTTCTAAGGGAACGTTTAGATTTATCTGTAACTCATCTTCTATCTCTTTCTAACCATCTACAGTGTTGAGTTAACAAGTATTAAAGGTAGGTATATCATACGTTACACCCCTTTTTTACAGGGAATGACCCGGTATTAACGCATGGTTAATTTTTCTGCTGTCCCGGTTTTATTGAATAACTCGTAGAAAGAGTATATTTAATTTACAAAGACATCATTGATGGAAATACTTTTAAAGCAAATTTTCGTACAGTAGTGATGCTGTAAACACTCGGTGTCTTAAAAGCACAAGAAATTGAACTCCGTCCTAGTTTGTCCGGGTTTTAGCCGCCTCAGAATTTGATATTTCCCGGTTTCTTACCGTAAGAATGTAACAAGTCTAATTATGGGTAGAATGGAAAAAGTAGGTTCGGTGGATGGAAAAATAAACACGAAGGCACTAGAGATGGTCCGGGAGAAGAGGGATTTAGTTGAAGTTATTAGGTGTCAGTAGAGGAGTTGATTGGGTCAAATTGTGAGAGGAGAGGGATTGCTATTGAAAGCAATTGAGAGGCAGGGGAAAGACATGGAAAGACAGGTAAAAGATGTTAGATGACATAATAGGTGGGGTAAGATACCAAGAAACGAAAGAAATGGCATTGAATAGGGAATATTAAGGCACATGGACCTATCGAAAGGTAATTATGGGTACATTATTAGCGATACTTATGCAACCAGCCAGACGCATGTGAATTTATGTTTTGAACATTATGCAACCAGCAATGCGCCTTTACTTTCTTGTTGCCTTATTTAACCCTTGAGATTTCATATAATTATGTTAGATTATAGAAGCTTTCTTCCAAGATAAGGTACATGAAAGAATTATACTTATTAAATCCAAACTCTCCTCCAAATTTCCGGGCAATTATACGAATTGGAATCATTTCTGTAAATTTTCTGTCTATGTAAGTACCCTGCAATCCGCTTTACGGCGTGTGGCGGGGAGTGCATGCACCATGACTCTACTTCTCTGATTTTCGCAGTATGTAATTGTAATATGGAGAACGCATTATATCGGCCACATTACCCATGAACGCGCTTTCTAACATATTTAGTAAATTTGTCCTATTTTAAATCTTCCGAAGACTCCCATCTTACGCCCTGAAGTATCTGAGTAATTCTTACTGATTGCAATTCTTCGCAAGATTCGATGTAATTTACGATTTTACGACAAAGACTACACAAGAGAAGCGTTACTCAACTATTCACGCTTTTTTTACCTAAACGGTTACAAACTATTTGAAACATGTTTCACCAATGCGTTGTTATTAGTCTTAGAAACAGATCCAAAACTCTTTTGATGGCATTCAAAAGAATGTAATTGAACGATTCGATCGATCATGTCGATTATATTGAAGAAATTTTGTTCGCTAGACGTTTGAAATCTATAGCTTTCGTCCCTGTGATGGACAAAGAAGATCCTGCCGAATCCTCAAACCAATGAGGAAAAGTTTTACGGTAGGGAAAACATTCATATATTTGGAAATAAAGCCTATAAGCGAAGATAAGGTCCCGAAAGATACGGTAATTGCGAATATGACTCTAATATCTAAAAGTGGCTTTCAGGAGGACCCAGAGAATTGCAAGCCTTTATGTTTAACGTCGTTAATCTATAAAATAATTGAACATATAATTAGCAGTTAATTCTTGGTGAAATTTCCTTTGAGCTGTACATTTGGATGTTCCTGACACCTCATTCTGATGAATTGAATATTTTATTATTTATCTCATGGTAATGGATAGTGGAAATAGAAAGTAGAAAGCGGAGGGTATTAAAATTCAATTTAATTTCAAAGAGGATTCAATGAGGGTAAGGGCTAGACGCTGCTGTAATCTCGAATTTTAGTATTATCTGATTTTTCTGTTTCTAATAACATACCACCAGATTAATTCATCCTCAATTTCCTACGCGGGAATAATAATATGTCTTTATTTAAAGGCGAGATTCACACCCATTAGTCTCTTCTGAAATCTAACCCTTTGTAATGGAAGGGAAGGGATAGTTAAGCCGATCATAATATGCAGGGGTTCTTATCCTTTAATATTAAGAACAATTCGAATATATTTTGTTATTCTAATATAATAGTCTACTAGAAGAACTTCAAATAAAACATTGAATAGTTGCTGCAGGATTTAATTCTCTTCAGTTCTAATAAGTACTTAGAATTTCAAGGATAAATTTTCCACACATATTAAAAATGATATAGAGTCATCTGCTAACATATTTTTCACTCTGCCTCTGTAAGTCGGAATGGCAGACAAGTTGGTTAGTCTAAATTTAAACTCTATCGACTGTCTAGCGAGGTTATAACCGCAAAATTCGGAAACATTTTTCCCTCCCCTCATCTCAAATAGATAGCTCACGCATCACCTCCATCGTAGTCATCGATTTAGATAAACGTGTCGCAAACTAGGACTAATCGTCCAATTTCTAGACCCAGCCGCGTAACAAATCTATAAGTTACAGACATGGTAGCCAATAGCAACAATCTAGGCACGGACAAGGGGAACAGTAATCCGGGGACAGGTTGGCAATTCTACACGAAACATCTCACAAAAATAGCGATTCGGAGGTGATGAAAAGCGGAAAAAAATCAGGGTCGAAAGGGATCCGAGGAGAGTGTTCGTGATTGGGAGTCGGCGAGAAAGATGGACAGTGGTGGGGGAGGGCTATCACAAGGAGATGCATCATGGGAGTGGTGTGGGATGGCGGTAGCAGTTGGCTACCGGCTGCCTCTTAATACACCCCCCTCACCTCCCCCCTACGCCTTCTGCTTCACTCCACCTATTCTTCCCGTACGAGACGTTCCTCCTTCCAGGTTTAGTTTCCATGGACTCCCTTCCTTCCCTCGAACCTTCAAATGGTGTGAGGTTACACCAGCAGTTGTCATCTTCGTCCGTGGCCCCGTCGACAACCCCCGACTACCAAACAAGACAGCGAGAAAAATGAAAAAGGAGTAATATGGGTCGTGGCTTTCATGCTCCGGGTCCTCGAAAATACTCTGTCCGAAGCCCGCACTGGCACACACGCACCACTCACACGTAAACCACACGCGCGGACACCAGCGCTTTTAAAAGACGCCTACGCAGTGCTGGCTGGAAGTAGTCCGGCCGTTGATGGATCATGGAATAGTAAAAAATCGTCTTGATCGATTGTTTGGTGGGTTGGGGGAATGGTGGGAGCAGCTGCTAGCTCTTCCCCGACCAATATCCGATTGCCGCTCCGCGAGTATGACGCTCTTCGGCGGAGATTGACAAAGGGAGAGTGAGATGCAGACACTTACGTAGTTCTATGGTAAGGTTGTGGGGAAGGCGTGAAACCATTTTAAGATCCCTTCTCGCCTTGTGATTCGATTCACCACCGATCGGCGCTGGCGTCGCAATGGCGAGCGGCCATCCCGTACATATTTTGTCGCTATGCATTCGGTGAGGAGGAAATGTAAAGTGCCCCCTGAACAATACGTCCTTCGCTGTATGCACATTCATGCGTTGGTGTTTAGCGTTCCCAGGCGTCCCAATTCTCCGGGGTTCGTCCCTGATTTTAATCGTCCCTCGCATTATTTTTCGGGACAACCCCTTCGTTCACTTTATCTCGAGGCACTCTGCTAGAATTATTTTCAGTTTCGACCAAGCGATTGAGGAATATTCTCATTTTTGAGCTGTGTTACCTATTTTAAAGACATCTTCGCGAAACTGACTCGCATTTTCGTGTTAACGAGAGATTTTAGCCATAATCTTATCATTAAAATGATAAATCTGTATCTCATATGCAAGGATAAATATATTAATAAACCCATAAAATGTCTATGAAACGAATTTATCCAGGATTTTTATCTCGACGTATCTTGATGTCTTGGTTGTGCGTCATTGGTCTATGGCCTCTGTAATTACTGTCTAAGAGTTATTTCGCACATCGTTATGAAAATTCGTTAAAGGTAACGTTTTCTGCAGTCCAAGAATTTTATTTTTTTCTGCAATTTTACTACTGTTGGGGTAGAGGCTCTGGTTTACCTTAACGGATAGCTCATTCTCCTTCGGTGAAAGAGGTCCTGGGTTCCATCCTGTTGGGAGCCATAACTTCCCGATGAGTTTGCGGCAGAAAAAACATTCTGCCATAAAAATTATAGCTAAACACGATTTCATCTACAGCACTAACTTCAATCATCATCCGCATTCCAAAATAGACGGGAGTAAGAAGGCTAGTAAAACTTTTTGCTGTTTTCTGCCATTGAAAGTAAAGTTTCTTATATCGTTTCAGACCGACTGTTTAGCGATTTTATTCTCTACTATCTTGACCAATATATCAAAGAATCATAGGTGAATGAATTTCATAAACTATGGCTGCCAAATCCTCATCAGTATGATAGGATAATCAGCTGTATGATTTACCACTTGGGCATGTTCTCCAGTACGATTTCCAGCTTCACTTTCATAGAGAGAAAGCAATCGTTGTAATTGGTTGCATTAAATTCCATCGGAAAATTTCTACCGCTTCCCTTCATGCTCTCTTCATATTTCTGAGCGATAAAGTTGATTGTTCTCCCAGAGACACTTCATTTCTCGGGAGTAAAAGGAATCCACGTTTCTCTGGAATAATCTCCTTAAACCAGCGGCAATTTTAAAGTAAGCAAAATATGTTCGTGAGATTACATTCCAGAATTTTGCCTCATCTCTGGTTTCTTTGAGTGATGAGAATAAGTGAGAGAATATTGTTATTGGGCGGAAACTATTGATTTGTGTGAAGAAATTTATCTTCAGTTCGTGACGCTTGTAAGGACGTAGGAGTTGATGGGAATTTGTCTTTATACCTTTAAATCATCCAATATATTTCTGCATATACTGAGACTATTTTTACTTCTATGTGCTCTTATTTAGGTCAAATATTCTCGTTGTTAATATTTTACTGTGGATTATTAATTGGGAAGGGTAAGAGAACTCTGGCATTATCAATAATATTTACTCTCTTTATACCTATAATACTTGACCGCACTCTTACTGTAATGTTGTTTGTTCACAATATAAACGTGAAGGAGGTTCACCCGCGTAACCGAAATCTCTAACTTGATACTGTATATGAAACCTCAGTCAAAGAAGTTCTTCTCACACGAAGAATATCACGCTTAGGTACAAAATCAAGAAGTTTTCCTATAACTTGTATTCAGAATAATAATTTCACGGCTTCTTTCGCATGAATCAACTACACACAAGGTTCTTTTGGCGAATTTAAGGTGTGACGTACTTAGAATTTCAGATGAAGACATGGGAAGGGAATGTTAGCATTTCCTTTGTATTCCAATTTTAACGCCTTTGAACCGTCGAGTGATTACAATTTTTCGGCATTTACCGATGTGCTTATGCTTCCAATTGTTTTCTTTGTGTTCGAGTATTTACCCTCAAGAATTCACATTCTACAATATTAAATTATACATACATTTTTACGATGCTGGACCAAAACACAGATGAAAAATATCCTATTTATTCATTTACGGTAGCAAGGATGCAATAGGTGGAAATAAAAATATTCTCGAAAATTGCGCGAATATCTCCCCCCGAAAAATGCCCCGCTTTTGACTCGTAGGAACATGGTGAGCTTTTTTGAGTGAAAAACGTCCGGGGAAAACGGCGGCGTTTGTCGAAACGCCTCGACGAAGAAAAATACCTGTTTAACTCGAAAGTTGACGAAAATTGGAGAATAGGTATGTTAATTAAAGGAGGCGGCTCCCCCCCTTTCCCCAAAGCGAGGGACGTATTAAGAGTTCCCATAATTGCTGTATTTAGTCTAAGTGAGTGGGTGAATCGGTGAGTCGGACGCGTTCTTAAACGCAGGCTATTTGAGGAAAAATTACGCTCTTCGCAGCTGTTTTTTGGGGGCGCTCTCCGAAAACATTCCTCCGCCCACGCAGCACTTTTTAGGTTCTTCTATTCCTCCTAGATAATCCCTCCTTTTACGCATAATCCTCGTCTTCTTCTTCTCTAATCCTTTCTCCTTCGCCGCAATCTCATTATTAGATACACTCCCCGCGTTTTAAGAGGCCTACGAATTAATTTGAAACTCCAGCTTTGCGACTACAACACCCTATATTCATTTTGCTTTAAGAGCTAAATATTCGTGCATCCGAGAAATCTTGTCACGAAAACCGAATAATTCCTTCCAGCAACTGACGCTGATATTGATTATTGATCGCATATCCAGAAAAAGTAAAGAGTGTGTACTATTCATTCGACGATTATCATATGGCATATTAGAGCGCAAATATGCAATACCGTACATTTTAGACGGAAACTACGATTCCAAAACACTCGATTTATTTACCGTGTTACAAATGTTTGAAGTAAAATATTACTAAGTGTTCATTAAATTTACTGTCCATGGTACCAATTTGTAAATTAAATTACTCCTATGATCTATGGCCGTACTTCGTGGAAAGACAAAATGGACTAAGAGGAAAACAATTCGTAATTTCCATAAAAGCATTTTAGCTGAAACTGGTCGTTAAATCATACCTTATTTGGAAATTACGGGGTTTTTCTTTAGTCAAAAATTACTCCTGTTTGGGAAACTTCGTACTTGTATATATTTACCTCAATAGCTCTTTGAAAAATTCTGAAAACATTGAATTGGTCGAATCCTTTACACCCAGCACTTAGCAATAGAAATTATTTCGTGTCATCTCCAGTAACATTTCTAATTTCTGACAAACTATGCGTATTATATTTGTCGATAGCTACCAATATAGGTCGCTATATGGTTTATTAAGTATAGATTTGCCAATTTTTTTGAAATCACAGAATTGTTTGAATATCCCTTGTTTTCTACATTTTCTACTTTTGGAGATAACTGTTGTAATCATTGGTAAACTAAAGAAAAGTTATCTCTATTAGTAAAGCTGACGGCTAACTAATAGGTGAATGATCAGTTGGAAGTCCATTCATTGAATTATTTTCTTTATTTTTTCTAAACGCACTCTTGGTTAATACAGTTATAAAATGAAATGGATAAATTTTGCCTTTTATTTCAAATAATCACGATGTCTGAAGTGAGTCTTGGCCGGCTTTGAAGTCTATCAATCTCTTTTGATAGATTGAATATTTTTAATTCTGAAAAGTCTTGATATTCCACGTAGTTATTTCTTCAAAACTTATATTCCGCATGGCAGAACTGTAGCTGATTAATTGATTATGAGCATGGAAATTATTCCACGGGAAGAGTCCCTGCGTACAACGCTTTACAATTAGCTTATTGGATGCAACTCAATGTAAACATTCGGAATTGAATTCTAGTTTCAGCTTCTCTGTTGTGCAACTCGTAATTAAAATTGCAATCAATGCTAAGTGATGAACTGCAGTGTATAACTATGTACATGATTTCTAATGGGAAGTTAATTAGTAAACTAGATTTCATGTCATCGCAAATCTGTTTCCAACATATTTGCTCGGCATAATTTTGTACCTCATTCTTTTCCTCGAAGTATTTTCTCTGGTATGACGTCGTCAAATATATTTCTGATCACTTCCTTTTCTTCCGGTTTTGAAAATCCTTCTTTTGAACCACTTCCATATCTCCCACTCTTTCACACGTGCGTTGGACGCCTCACTAAAGTGATTTTGCTAGAAATCGCTTGTACTATTAGTTTTTCGCTGAGCGGTGGTGACTGCCACTTCACAAATTACTCTGACAGAATCCGTGTAACTATTAAGTTGTATTAATGGGAGTGTCAGGCGTTGGCACTCGATGGAAGGAAAAAATAGGCATTCTGGTCATCTGAAAAGGAGGAGATAAACAACGGGGAGGAAAAAACTGAAGAAATTTTGTGACCGCTGTCCTTGAGAACGTGATGCGTTCAAAATTCCTGCCCCAGTCTTCTCATTAAATAAATTCTCCTCGCTCCAGTATATGCACGTGCAACTTTCCGCTGAACCCCGATGACTCGGCAATTTCATTACTCAATTCTAAGGATATCGAGTGATGAAGCACCATCCCTACGCGGTCGCAAGCGCTCACTGCTGAACCAACTGAATGCAGCCATGTTTAAAAGACCATCCTCCGTGACTACTAATTATTTCATAAAGTTTTTGAAGAGGCTTGGATAATCAATTTTCTTCGGAGTTCGCATTTTGCTTCGCTCGGTGTGTTGCAGTCGGAGAATTTTTGCGGGAAAACGGATGTGGTCGGGTAAAAGCCTCGGGAATTTTTAGCTTCTTTACCATTAGACACGAGCCCTTCAGGGGTTTCTCTCCAAATGCAAGACTCTCTCCCACGGGTGCGGATGTTGTTGCAGAATGTCGACGAGAAAAACTGTCCTTAAAGAGAGAATCGTTTTCGATAACCTCTCAAATTTGTTCCGGTGGCTGCGATTTTAGCATTACGTACGTTAAGTAACTTATAAATTAAGACCATTTCGGGAATGCTCTGTCTGAAACAATGTTTAAAGTAGGAAAGAAAGAGATAAATTTTCTCTACCAGCCACCTGCGCTATTAACAAGGCCGGCTAAGACTTATAGCCGCTATAGGTTTTTAGCCGCCCCCGACCACAAGTAGGCTCAATCCACTTCTGGGCAATCAACATTATCGCTAGATATTTGCTGATTATTAAGAATAATTTGTTTAATGATTAAACTTACCTAATTTAAATACTAATTTTTATATATTTATGAAAAGAAGCGCACAGGATATAGTTAATTTTGGATGAAACAGAGAGAAATAGCATGACATCTCAACCTCAATGTATTTGAAACATTGATTTTCCTTTCCTTTGGAGACACAATGCTCAGAAAAGTCTTCCTATCTTTAAAAAATGGTAGCTCATTTTAGAATGTAAAAAATTCCTCATTCTTTCGAATGTATCCCCTTAAGAGGCCGATTTTACCGAGAAATTTGAATTGGTAGAAGAGAGGGACGCCATTCCAACCTTAAAAAGAGTAAGGGCCATCCTGAGGCGATTGCCCTACTTGTTCTCCGTTCTTACCGGCCCTGGTTATTAATTTTTAAGAGCTAAGATTTTAGCCTTCAGAGTGTGAAGGCGTACCTCTCTTTTACGTAATAATTTCATTGTGCACATTTTATTTTCATTTATGTACCTGTTTAAGTATTGCAACTGCTGCTTAAGGAGATATTTCCGAGAGGTTTCCCTCCCTTCTAGTGCAAATACCAGCCAGATTACAAGCCTTCTCCTCAATTCATGCAATTTCATAAAATTTCAGCTTTATATATAATGTGAAATTTTCAAAATTGTAACCACCGCCACCAGGTCATGCACCTAATTGCAGTTGTAAATTTGTAATAATAATAACTTCATCTGTACCTCCTTTATGAATTACCCCTCATGCAAGACTTTTTAATTGGAAAATAAGAATAGACATCACGTCGATTCGCTATGTTTCGCGTTATAAGTTCAAGTGAAGGAGTTTTCACCGGAAATAGCATGTCAACGATATTTACTCAACTGGGTTAGAATCGTTTGTAATTACCAAGGCAGAAAACGTCAAAAATAGATTGGCTAGTGTCTATCCGTACGTAGCTCATTGCTGGATTAAAATCTTATGTAAAGGAAAATTCTCACGCCGTTTACTCAGTCTGAGCAGTTCAATGGTAAGCGGAGGCTGAAGAATTTACGCTCCCATAATCCAGAGTTACTAATTCATTTCGCTCATTGCGTTTCGGGAAGCGTACGCGTGCTAAAACCACACTACACCATCTTCGTGACTTGCAATTGCAACTGAAATTTAGAAACCTGTAGAAATCACCTTCCGACAGCAAAAATTGAATGAATGAATAAGCTGCTATATAATCAGTTATAAATAACTGCTTATTAAGGTTAAGCCAAGTTGACCTCTCACACCTAACCTCACTTGTCAATATATGAGTTAAATTTAATATTTAGAGTTAAAAGACGCACAAAACATACAACAACGTAAAAAAGATTTGGGTCTGTGGAGAAAAATATTCATCAATAAAAGTTGAAGAAGACGAAACCCCCTCTGTGAAAACAGAAGGAGGGTGAAAGAAACTGCGAAAATACAGAGTACTTAAAGTAAAAAGGATGAAGAATTTTAAAATGATGAATGCAATACAACAAATTTATACAAAAACCTATAAAAAGATTATAGTTAAGTGAATACGAGGTATACAATAACGATATACATACACTTTATTCTATTGTTTAAATAAATGACACAATGCGTGAATATACATAGAGTTAACTTGTAAGGCTTACATACAAAATTGAAGTTAGTTATAAAATAAAACTTCCACATAGTTAAAAAACAACGCAGATAACCTAGCCAAGTGCAGGTTACGAACTGTCATATTCAGTTTGCCAACAGCGGAGGAGCATCTTTATTGCAGTGAGACGATTAAGTTTAACCGCCAGATGGGAATGTGAGATCATTTTCAAACACCTGTGAAATCGATGTACTAAGTAAATGTCCCATCGTAAGAAGCCGAAGCTATTCCACGAGTGTTATTTCCGCGCAAAAAGGTTGAAAATTTCGCGACGGCCACTTTTTGTGCCCGAGCAACCATTGGCTTCGAGTGTACATCCCTCTTCCTTAATTTTTATCCTGGAGTCATTCTTTCCAAATCCTTAGCTTCCGCATGTTTCTGGCCAGGCGTTCTTGGGTTTTACGGTCTCAGAGCGATCCGCAGAGTTAACGACGCCCGGGACCAAAGTTCAAAGACAAGGAAATGGTAGACAAAATGAGCTTAGCCAAAGCGAGAGACTTGAACGTTATCCATTCTAAAAGCTGCATTCCCGGGAGTTTTGACGGGGAAAAGAACGTGACTAGACCCTCTTATATCCCGATTTGCTACACACGTTTTCATTATCATCGTCCCGTAGCATTGATTGTATCTCGGTTGATCAGAGCATTTAAAACTTAACAAAATCGCGGCAATGGATATGAATACGACGAATTCAGCATTGTGGTTATTTTTTGTAGTTTATGAGTCTATGGTCATCAAATGAACATTGAGCCGCAATTAGAAAATTTTCTGCGGTCCTTTTGGGTTAATGATGACAGTTATGGCTAGGAGTGGCGTATTTCGATTAAGGATTTCTTATTTCTGAATATTATGGACGCAGTGGCGTAGCCAAGAGGGTGGTTTTGGGCTTGAAACCCCCCATGAGATTAGAGCCAACAATTAACGAAGAGGATGACCTCTCGCCACACAAACATTCGCAGGGTATACATTTTAAAATAAATCAGTTTCGATAGACTTTGGGCGAAAGTCCTACCCCTGTATTGTAGGCAATGGGGCGTTTACTTCATGGCTCTTAACCCCCACATTTTACCCACACTTTTTTATATTTCTCCACGATAAAAATTGGAATTGGAAAATTGTGATTATTGTGGGGATTCCGTGGGTTTTATCATCCGGGCCCCAAGTTTTAGGGGGCGCCAATTAAGAGGGGTAACTTTTCTTACAGATGGCAAACAATATATCTGTAAGAATTTTAGTTAAATTCAAAATGTTTCATTATTTATTAAGAAATACTTATCACATAGTCAGTAAAAGCATAAAACGGTTGGCTCCCGGTAGCTAAGTGGGTAGCGCTTTCGCCTAAGGTTAAAGCTATCCCCGGTTCGATTCTCGGTGGGGGTACATATGTGAGAAGCGCAAAGTAATCCAGCCCTCGAAGCGCTTTTAAAAATACTACCGCAGAGAAGGGGGCTATAATAAGTATAGTATAGTAACCATTCGCTCCCGGAGCCCTTTCGGTAGATAGCCGGCCCTGGATGTTGTTAAAGAACTTCAGATTCAGATCTGAACTCACAGAACGCAATACAGCTTATTCATCCATAGAAAAGACTCGCTTACTCGTGAATATCCTCTTCGTAGTAAAGAATTTGGTCTGTGAAGTGAAGCCCAGTAATGGAGATTTAAAGTAAAGAGGAAATCTAATCTGATTGTGAAAGTATTCTGTGGAGGAAAAGGGCCCTAGAATGTCTGTAAACAGTTAAGGAAAGGGAGGTACGCCATAAGTAAAGAAAGCGCAGATAAAGACTAAGCAAAGACGGAAATGATGGAATAACTGAGAAATGGTGCGTGGCTTTACTTGCTTCCCTTTGTGTGTTCAAATACCCGTATCCGGGAAAGTTTACTGTTGACAGATTATAACTGAAACAAAAATATTTCTCGGAGCCGATGAAGCCGCCAGGAATACTTTTGGATATTTTCATATATGATTTATTCGATATTCAAGCGATAATCGATAAATTGCACTCCGCTAACGGCCATGGAGGCAAGGTGGTTAGCGTGCTAGCACTTCAGTCCCAAGGTCCCGGGTTTGAATCCCGGCTCATCAGGTTTTCCTGGTTATGGAATGCGTCTGAACTCTTAAATAATACTTACTATTAAATTGATGTAATTGTGGGCTGCCTGTATCCATTAAAGAAGTTTTTGTTGTACACTAAAATAAAATTAGCAAGTCCAAGCATGGTACTTCATGGAACTCAATACATATCTTAAAAGAAACGATACTTCGTAATTTCCACGCCAGATTACGATTTCTTTTAAGATGAATGTTATACATTTTTAAAAGCGAGCATGTCTAATATCTGATTCACATTCATTACGTCTCGGAAAATAGGTTACAGATAACCATGTAATTTATAGAAAGGGTTTAATGTTGCCAAAAAATGTTCGCCCCCGAATTTCATATTTCCCGATGAGGGCGGGGTAGAAGAGGCTTGGACGCTGATTCGTGGGGGCGCAACATGGAATTGCTTATTCACCAAAACTCGAAACTCCGAAAAGTCCCTCATCTCGGGAATCCTTTTAAATTTTAAACGCCAATTCCGAAGTTGTTAATAATGCTGCAAAGAAAAAGAAATCACCCATTCCGCCGTTAAACTTGCCAGCATATTTAAGGACAAGGATGGACCAGAGTCTGTCGAAAGAGTTTGAAACACCACCCGTCATCAGCAAAAATTCGTGGTCACGAAATCTGAAAAACCCGTTTTTTATCACGATTTAATACTTTTTAAACTGAGAACTAATGATTAATTTAATTATTATCGGGCAGCAGGAGCCTCTCAACCCCGGGCGACAAGTCCTCTTCCCAGAGTGGCAAAATTCATTATTGCATCTCTGATAAGTAAACTACAATTAAATAGATTATACGATTCTATTAATTATAAGGTTATCAATACAGTTTTAAAGTCCGTGTCTTATAAATTCATTAAAGATCGGACAATAAATCACACAATTGATCCTCAACTTTATAATGTTGTAGAAAATGTGATTCATTCAGAAATAACTCCGAGAACTGATGGTTCTTACTGGTCTCTTTTTCCAGATAGTATCAAGTTTACAAATCAGGCAGCCAATTAGGGAGTTTGGTGTCTTCACACCCCGTACTATACGCCTAAAGGCGACCTTCAATGTAAAAATCAGCTGTAAATTCAATGCTTTAGTTTGGAATGGACAAAATTCCACTTTGAAGTGCGATCAAGAAGCATTGAGTGTCATTGTTCGCTCATTCGATATGATGATATGATTAAACATTCCATACCACATATTTTATTCGAAAGGTCACTGTAAAAAAGAAAACAACACGGATTTTTTTAACGCTTTATTTTCATTCTTTATTTTAATTCATCATTATTTGCTCGTGGGCTACGCTAGGTTTACTGCATTTTTCGTGGCTGTTTGTGATCTCTTTAATTATCAGAGACTTTTATTTCTCCCCAAAAAGAAACAAATTGATCTCAATTAAGAAGAACAACAGCATTTAAAGTGGGGAGAAAGGTTTTTTTTTTCAACCATGGACTTCAATATTTACTAATCCTCCACAAAAATATTTTTCAGCCCGTTTTTTTGACAGCGTAATCATCCAAACCCTTCAGTTTCAAACGAGAGGCATTAAGTAGTAATTATATGTGTATACTGAGGCAGTATGCAACTAAGACTTCAAATGTGTTACACAGCTGAACAAAACCTTTTTCCGAAGCACACAGAAACGCATTCCTGTCTAGGTTCCTCATGCTTGCATTAGATGTCGTTGCTGTAGTAAAGCTTAGAAAATTCCACTTCCCTGTTTCTATCAAGCTTTCACTCCTCCAATGGTCCCTTTCACAAAAGGCCTCTTTGCCCCTTATCCCTTCCCCGAACCCTTCCTTCCACGGAGAACCCTCTCCTCATAACTGCTTCACGGCTCATACCTTCCTTTTTCAGGATTTCCCACACAACGAGAAAAACTCGCGGGCAAGGATTACCACTACCTGGTTTCAGTTCCCATGAATGGAAATTTAAATTATGTAGACTCTAATGGAGGTTAACCAGTGGGATTATTGCTTTGTCTTTTCCCAGTACGTGCCTTCTGGGAGAATATCCGTTTATTCCTGGAAGGGAAACCCGAATAATTTTAACGAACTCCGAGAAGGCAGGTAATTTTTTAATCCTTCGCCTGCTGCCCTTTACGTGTGCTGGTAGATTTCCGGAAGTTCTGTCGACTCTGTTTCCTCTTAGATGAGAGAATGATGAATTTTGGATACGACCTTTACTTACTCAAATATCTTAGTTTTTAGTGGAACGTATCTATCAGGAGGGTGGCGGTCGCAATACGGGTGTCTTTTAATTGAAGTTTCCTTCCACTTACGGATAAATTTGAGTCTTAATGTCATCCCTCTCGAGGTTTATTGGGTTTTGCATGTTGGTAGCGTGGTTAAACTATTTAGTCAGAAGGTCAGTATGTACCTCATCCCCTCTATTATCATATCAGTAACTTTGCAGAAGGTGAAATGCTTACTAGACGAGATGAGGAGTGAGGTAATTTTCCCTTTCTTTCCTGACGGAGTCGGAATGCTATTAGGTGAATTGGTCCACGCGAATTCGTCACAATGACCGTACGAATAACATTTTTGTTACATCAATATGAATTGATTACAATGTATTGCATCCATTATTCAGCATTACTCATACCTCGAGAGCTTTTTTAATTTCACAGCTCTAAATAATACTGAGACAAAAGTAAATGAAAGATATATTTTTATATAAAGTCATAGTTATTCAACATCGTAACGGTACATTTCATTATTATATTATTAATGCCTTCCTAATTTTCCGTTGGAATACATGTTAATGAAAACTAATCCAACCTCTTACTATAAGAAAGTATTATAGCAAAACTTGCGGCTACAGTAGCTTTACCATATAATGCTACTCCGGTGTATAATTTAGTAAAAAGTCTTTTTTCTTCTGCGCAGAGAGATAAAATTTCAAGAATGAAAAGTATTTTCTCGATGCGTACACGATTTTCTTGATGGATACGCGCCATACAAGGCGAAAATTATCCTTGGTAAGCTTTAGAAGAGTGCCATAGTCACAAAATACTTCTGTGGTGAGTCCACTACCGTTAGTAGTCATCATGTATGAGGAAAGCCGACGAAACGCCACTGAAATGGATTTCAAGAGAAAGTTTTCCGAAAGAAATTTTCAGGATTGAGCTCGGAGATTTCAATGACTGTTGCGTTTATTCAAGAGGACTTCTTATCCCAATATTCGGTCCATTACGCAGTGGAGGCAATGAGATTCACTCCCATGTTCAATGTTGAATCAAATAATTTTCAAGTGAATAGTAGAGTTAACTTTAAGATAAAATTGCCATATTACGCAACGTCTATTTGCCGCTATTTCTAGCCAGAAAGTGTCTAAAAGTCAGAAAAAGTACTACTTATGCTTCTACATCACTTGAGGTCATTACGTGAGGTCACTTTGCACCTGTGGTTTTGCCAAAGGCGTTGCCCTTTTGGCTACCCGAAAGCTCTATCTTCAATGTATAAACGAAAAATACATTTTTATCTACTCATTATTATCATACGAATGATCAATTAATATTATACATAATTACATTAAATACTAATAAAATTTATTTGACATTAATGGCGATTTTTTCATACTCGCCAATAACAATAATTCTTTAAATGAATGTAATTGGGTTCATCTTCCTTATTTTATTAAATAATTTATTATCGTCATCATTATCATTTTAAATGGCTTTTTAGCTACTTCTTCGGATTCGTATAGTTACTTATTCAAAATCAAGTTTTCCCCTCTGTTCCCAGAAGTCCCGCGAGTCTGCAAACTTCCATTGATCATGCATGCATTAGTAATATGATTCTCGAGAATAATATTTACCTGGCAATACATCCGTATGATTAAACCATTCTTGCCATGTATTTGTTGCGAGGAGTAAGGTCGTTTATGCGCTCCTTAAAATTCAAGGGATCACCGTGGGCAGGAAAACCTCACCAGGAAACTCAGGTCGCGTAAGACGAAAAAATTCTTGGGCTCAAATGGCGATAAGACATTTCCAGAAGTGTACATTCATCTAAAGGCGAACCGTTTGCGCGGATGATGTTAGTCGAGGTATTTGGCCGGAAATTCACCTCGAGACGGAGCGTGAGTCGAATGAAGAAGAGGAGAAACGAAGGTACAGCGAATGTTAGCGCTCTCCGGACATTAAAAATACATTGCAGTGTTCCCTATTGATGGCTTTCTCTAGTATAACATGAAGCTGCTACGATGGTGCTAACGTGGCTTGGCGCACCAAGGAAACATCGTGCGGACATTGCGGTCACTTGTAAGTCTCCGCCATAAATATTCCCGTAGCAATGACTTAAAGCACACGAATACATTATTTACGGCAAAAATATCAATTTCGCTTTGTTATGACTGATTTCCAAAGGAAGGATGAATAATCGGAATAGATACTCTTTCGTTTTTTTTATCCATTGGTACGCTCGCTGAAATAGGACGCCAAATAACGGGGAGTGAATTATTCCATGCTTTTGAATAGATAAAATATTCAGAAGTATTATATTCATATTGAAATTGGGCACGTATCGGAGAACAAAAGTCAGAAAAAAATAGAATTCAAGTACTACAGAAGAGTCACGTTGATAAACAAACAATGCAAAAACTGTTATCTGAGTATCGCTCATTGTTATAGCTCAGAATATAAATATATTTGAAATTTTCAAAGAGACCCAGTGATGTACTACGTTGCTGATTGAATGAGAATAGCACGTTGAATATGCCCATTGTTATGAACTCCAGGGAGATAAAATAAAATTATAGAGTGGACAAAGAAGCTGATTCCTACATTTGCTAGAATAACAAAATACATTTTAAAAGGCACATGAAACCAAGAGCTGCTCTGTAGTTTGTCCTTTGCTGCGATTTTCTCTTTTAAGTTTGATATTTTCAATCGGAAACCAATTTTCGAGTACCCGAGCTCTCAATTTGTGCAGTTTGACGTGAAACCTTCCTAAACATCAGAGTCCATATTTAACTAGAAGAGGTACATACTCCTCTGAGTTTTAATGCATTGCCGAAAAGTTATTCCATAAATAAACTCGCAATCTTTTTATATTTCTTTAGACGGATAACTGAATTGTTTTTGTATTGGAAAGCCTAAAAGAGATATACCTTATGTATGATTTATACGCAAGTTGTGAAGAACTTAGTTTTATTGAAATACAGGAGGGGGCTCGGTGCTGAATAACTAACTGGATAGCAAAATTCTATTTTTAGAATGAATATACACCAGACTGATAATTCTAGGATATTTGTTATTCGCACTTCTCAAATAATTACCCCTAAATATAGCATAAGGATCGTCTCCATTGACTTAAATGTGTATTTAAAATGTTCGAGCTCATCTCACAATGCATCTTCTAGGCTAGGTAAATCAAAACCTTATTTCCTTCATTATCTAGTGAAATCAAATCATGAGTTGAATCTGCGATGCATCTTCTAGGCTAGGTAAATCAAAACCTTATTTCCTTCATGATCTAGTGCAATAAAATCATGAGTTGAGTCCATTATCACCGATATTTTCCATTTTCAAAATAGCACTTATATAAATGCTTAAATTGTATGATTCATTATTTGTACTCTTTGTTGACTTAAGGAGTTTCATCCTTTCATGGAATTCAAGAGGTCATACCTTCTATTTCCTGGTCAGTTTTCAACAGTTTCGTCATTTTGCTTAAGTTATGTTATTCGTATTATGGTATTTCCATTATTCCTCCTTTGGTGGTCCTATTCTTTATAAAAATATGATGAACCCTTATACCCGTTATGGTTTGAATTAAACTTTCAATAAGATAAACTGCAGGTTTATCATTAAAAATTGTTTATTTCTTGTATAAGCCTTAAATATCTTAGAAACAGAAATCCTAATTCTTCTATTGCCAAAAGATTAAGATTAATACTGATAAATCGTTAAAATAGTGGCATATACACTATTTGTTATGAAACGGAGGAGAATTGCTTCCTTGCGCAAATCTGTTGGTGCTATGTCCCCATTCTATATATAATTTATATATATAGAATTATATATAAAATGTATATATATATA